>CM062819.1:1743492073-1744092073 GCA_031772625.1 Pinus tabuliformis | reverse complement strand
GCCCCTTCTGTACTAGTTTCCAAATATCGGGCCTTAGAAACTTCATTGTTGTGAGAACATGCTCAATGTACATTAATTTGAGGACTGGGACATAAAACCAATATTTCAGGACTTAAACATAAAACCAATATCATGCCTACAATTAATTAGATTTAACATGATAGAGATGTTTTCCCCTTACGCAAGATTCAATTCATGCTCTAACAAAGAATTGAACACCGAGTAATTGAATGAAATAAAATCTTATTATTATTTAATAATATAATATTTACAGATGAATATCAATAGGCTCACTCGATCTTGTATGCTCTCTATCGAGCTCTCTCAACCTCCTCCTATATGAGCTCTATAACTCTCAAATTTCATGGATTCAAAGAATATAAATTAAGTTTCAAATCATCACATGGTCACATGAGTAGGAGTATTTTTCATTGTGCACTATGGACTGAAATCAAGACCTTATCAAGGGTTGAGATTAAACTCTAAAAGCCTTGAAAGTCATTGCCTCTCATTGATGCAACTAGTGTGGAGAATCATCAACTTAGAATTCTTTGAAAATCATTGGTTTGAATTAATATTGTTGTCATTTTCCTATTAGAACACCATAGAGTTGTAAACAAACATATATTGTGTTGGATATGCAATCACTTGCACATAAGCTCTAGTTTGAAAATCAATATGCATGGAAATCAATTATGATAGGTTTCTTGTTTCGAATCCTATACAAGTGAGCAAATTTTAGTTACAAAATAGACTTATTATAAATGTGAGTTTTGAAATTTCCACCAACACATCAAAATTTCATTAAAATTTGCGTAATGAATAAAAAAGTCCATAAAAATGCATGGTTTGACACACATTGCATATGTGTATGGTTTTACCTTCCTCTGCATTTCCTAAGTGAAAATTCAATGTTGTGTGATATGAAATAATTTTGTCGGTCTTCTTATTTGCAACTCCAACTAAGATAGGTCAGGAACATTTATTTTCAGGCAAGAAAAAACAACATGTTTATATTATGTAAACTAGTTTACATGATTAAATAGTTCATAGATGAAACTATTATGAACTATATGTTTGGTTCAAAATACAATATATATCTCGAAAACAAAAACGTATCCCAAAGACAAATTTCTAGTATATAGACCTATAAAAATAAAAATAAAATGGCCAATGTAAACATAACTAAGGAAAACATAACCAAAACCTGTAGCAAGATCAGAAACATTCAAAATATAAAAATGTAAGAAGAATTAGTTGTAGTGTCTACATAGATGTAGAGCCTATCTCATTTCCCCCAGTTCCAGTCACTAATAGATCAAAAATCAAAATAAACCGAAGTCAATGAAACCCATGAGAAAAACAAAATAAAACATTCAAAACCATATCAAGTGTGGGGAATTTTCCTGTCACCAAAGATACTTTTGTTCAAATATACATGGAAATGTATCCAACTCCATGGATAACCCTTTCCATATTGATAAAGTTCTTCGACAAGATAAATTAGGACCCATATCCAAATGGTCCAAATTACATTAATTCTATTATTGCACATTTTTTATGGTCAGGTGCTAGTGTACCAGATAGGATACACCTTGTTCGATTGGAGCCACTCACCAGGAGAAAAGATGAAGGGGTTTGGGGCTTAAAACATCTAGAGTGGTTTGGATGGGAACTTAATGTCAAAAGTTTTTGGAGAGCTATATTTGGTTCTGGTCTATGGGAGAGAATCATTTCTCAAAAATACTTGAAAGAAAAGTCCTTATAGGTGTGGATTAAGAATGGTGCTCCCTCTTTAAAAATTTGTTCTTATATCTGGAATGGCTTCATCAAACTCAAACATTGGCTCCTTTGTAATATTTGTTGGGATATTGGGTTGGGTTCAGAGGTGGAGTTGGGTCTAGACCCCATCAGGGGTTTTGGTGGCAATCATATATTAGCTAGGGAGATCATTCTCCATATCCATGAGTTGGGAATATATAACATTCATCAGCTACGAATTTATGATCATTCTTTGGGTTTATATCCAATCTATATTAGATCTCAGGAACCAAGTTTTGATGGTCAGATGGAAGAGATTTTGGATGTTTACATTCAAAATCTATATGAGGAAGGAATCATCTTCAATAACACAACCGAAAGACTTATTTGGAATGGCAGATTCTCCCAAAATATATTTTTCGAAGAAATTTATCCATATCCAAATGGTGGTAGCTCTAGGGAATTTGAGGAATAAGTGGATATGGTCCTCAATATCCTATAGACACATATATCATCTTCCTAGGCTATGAAAACTCTTCTTACCTAGTTTATCCCAAGTGAGGATTTTGTTGTGTCCCACCAACCATCCAAATAATTTCAACTTGAGGGGCCTGTGCAATGTCCAAATTAGCTTATCTCATTAATTACATTAACTCTATTATTGCACATTTTTTATGGTCCAACTCCATGGATAACTTGTAATTAATTCTTCGATAAGATAATTTGGACATGGCACAAGCCCTTCAAGTTGAAATTCTTTGGATGGTTGTTGGGACACCACAAAATCCTCAATTGGGAAAACCTAGGTAAGCGGGGTTTTCATAGCCCAGGCATATGATATATATATGTCTATAGGATATTGAGGACCATAACCACTTATTCTCCAAATTCCCTAGAGTTATCAACATTTGCAAATGGATAAATTTCTTCGACAAATATATTTTGGGAGAATCTACCATTCCAAATAAGTCTTTCACCTGTGTTACTAAAGATGATTCCTACCTCATATAGATTTTGAATGTAAAAATCCAAAATCTCTTCCATCTAACCATCAAAACCCGGTGCCTTAAATCTAATATATATTGGATATAGACCCAAAGAATGATCATAAAATTGTAGCTGATGAATTTTATAGATCCCCAACTCGTGGATATGGAGAATGATATCCCTGGCTAATATATGATTTCCACCAAAACCCCTGATGGGGTCTATGCCCACCTCCACCTCTGAACCCAACCCAATATCCCAACAAATATTACAAAGGAGCCAATGTTTTAGTTTCATGAATCCATTCCAGATATAAGAACAATTTTTCAAAGAGGGAGCACCATTCTTAATCCACACCTGTAAGGACATTTCTTTTAAGTATTTTTCAGAAATTATTCTCTTCCATAGACCAGAACCAAATATAGCTCTCCAAATAATTTTGACATTAAGTTCCCATCCAAACCACTCCACATGTTTTAAGCCCCAATCCCCTTCATCTTTTATCCTAGTGAGTGGCTCCAACCGAACAAGGTGTATCCTATCTGGTACACGAGCACCTGACCATAAAAAATGTGCAATAATACAGTTAATGTAATTAATGACTTTGTTTTATGCAACCATATCAAAAAACAAAGGAAATGATAGATCAATGACTTGAAAATTAGCCTCCTCGAGGGGGAAACCTCCTTTACATCATATAAATGGAGAATTATTGGATGATACAAATGACGAGGCCTCCTTGGTATATATGGGAGTCTAAGTGGTCACAATATAATCAGAGCCTACATAACAATAATTATGTAAGGGCAAAACACTAACAATAGTGGGCTTCTATGGAGCACAAAATTAACAATATGGGGGCTACATGGGCACAAAAATAACAATAATGGGGGTACACTAGAGATAACGATAAGGAGGATACACTAGTATTATAGGGACCTAACATGTCCATCTCCTTCAAAAAAAGTGTTGTCCTCAATTCTTGAGTAATTCGGGATGCTTTTGTATAAAATTCTCGTCCTCCCATATGGAATCTTCAGTACATAAGTTCTTCCACTTAATGATATGCTCTAAAATTAATCGATTCCGTAGTTTTCATGTTGTTGTTTCCATGACTGCTTCAAGATACAATATGATTTTTCCTTCTTCTTAAAGTTATTGCAATATTGTTTTAACTGGGATCTTGTCACTGGTAACCTTGTTTCAGCATGAAACATGGAAAACTAGGTGTACTCGAGAAGATGCAAGCAACTCCAATTTGTATGCCATAGTACCACTCTTTTGCAACACCTTATAAGGACCATATTACTTGGGTGATTGTTTTTTATCTTGTTGATGGTGCTAGGCCTGCCAAAATTCAAGGAATCTCCCTGTTATGAAGTCCCAACTAGACCTCACACTATTTGGAGTAAGAGTCCCAATAGTGGGTGTAGGTTTTAACCCCGTACAGAAATTACCTGCATACGATTTCTAAAACACAGAAAATAAACAATGTGATAGCATAACACATAAAACACATATACACAGAGATTTTCCCTTGCATCCCAAAACAGAGACTACTAGCTTGATTTTTCATTATGTTCCTTTCAATGTTATAATACATATTTATACATGCTGAAGCATCCAATACCATGGACCGAAAAATCATCACATCGAAAAACATGGGCCGAAAACCATTGCGTCCAAAAACATGTGCGAAAATCATGCACAAAACCATAGGTGGGTCCACCCAACCTAACATAGGTTCCAAAACCAAAATTTTTTGGGGCGCTGCCCCAAACCCCATATAGTGGGGTTACCTGCACCCCTCAAACCCCCTATGACCCCCATGCTACGCAATCATCACAACGAAGGGGGCTCCGCCCCCCCTCTAACCCCCTGGTTAACTACGTGGGCTAGTTGTGGAAAGAATATGACACAACCCAACACTCTCCCACTTGTTGTTTTCTTTCCATAGGGGGCCACAAGAGAGCTTTGTCATTTATCCAGCCCTGCAATGCCCATTGTTTCTCTACACCAAGAGAACTTCACAGAGCTCACAAATTTTGTCAATGCATCTACAGTATTCTTCAAAGTGTCCACCTTTACCAGCAACACCTTTTTGTCTTCTATCATATCCCTCACAAAGTGATACTAAACATTAATGTTCTTTGTCTTTGAATGATATGCAGGGTTCTTTGCCAAGAAAATTTCACTTTGGCTGTCAGAGTCTATCCTTATAGTTCCCTGTACTAACCCCATACTTGAACACAATCTCTGCAACCAAATTGTTTCCTTGCTTGCATGAGTGGCTTCCATGTATTCTGCCTCTGTAGTTGATAGTGCCACTACAGATTGTTTCTTACTCATCCAACTGACTCCACCTCGAAATAGGTTAAACACATACCCACTTGTAGATCTTCTCTGATCTAGATCTCCAGCCCAGTCTGCATCAACAAAGACACGAATATCCAACACTCTATCCAATCCTGGTCTTCCTTGGTAGCAGCTTCACTGCTATCCAATGCTCCTTCCCTGGTTTTGACATAAACTTGCTCAATACTCCCACTGCATGTGCAATGTCTAGTCCAGTACAGACCATTGCATACATCAGGCTACCGACTGCACTTGTATATGGAACACGGGACATGTCCTCTTCCTCTTCTTGTGTCTTGGGACACTGTTCAATAGATAATTTTACACCTACAAGAATAGGAACCTTCATCTGTTTACTATCTTGCATATTAAACCTCTGCAGTATTGTCTCGACATACTTCCTCTGGTTTAACCAGAGCTTCCTCTTTTCCCGGTCTCTTTTAATTTCCATGCCCAAAATATAGTTTGCAGCACCAAGATCGTTCATGTCTAATTTGGAGGACAATTGGTTTTCAAATCTTGGATAATTTATTTGTCATTTCCAACTAGCAACATATCATCCATATACAAGACCAAATAAATAACACGATCACCAATTAATGTAAAATACACATAGTGATCTGCTTTGCTTCTAGTGAAGCCAAGTCCCTATATAAATGTATCAAATTTCTAATACCACATCCTTGGTGACTATTTTAACCCATATAGAGACTTCTTTAACTTGCATACCAGTTCTTTCTTACCCTTCACTGCAAAGCCTTTAGGTTGCTTCATGTAGATTTCCTCTTCCGGATCCTTGTGAAGAAATGTTGTCTTCACATCCATCTATTTTACCTCAAAATCAAAAGCAACAACAACAAATAAAATTAATCAAATAGAAGTTACCTTGGAAACAGGAGAAAAAATATCACCAAAATCAATTCCTGGCACCTGGGAATAACCTTTTTCTACCAACTGAGCTTTGTATTTCTCCAACTTTCCTTCTACATTTGTCTTCTTCTTGAACACTCATTTGCTGCTAATGGGTTTCCTTCTAGTTGGCAACTCCACCAGATCCCAAGCCCCATTTTTGTGCAAAGACGCCATTTCATCAACCATGGCCTCTTTCCAGAGTTTTCCATCCTCTGAATCTACTGCTTCCTTCACAGTTCTGGGATCGTCATCAGTAATAGATAAAGAAAATTTTGAACAGAAAGCATATGGACTATACCTTTCTGGCTTCCTTCTTTCTCGATCTAATCTTCTCACACCCGAAGTTTGTGGCTCTTCATCTTCTGATTCCTCCTCTACTATAGAGTCTGATTCTTCCTCCTTTAGCTCAAACTCTATCTTCTCAGTTTCCTTTGGTTCGACTTCATGTTTAATAACATATTTCACCTCTCTGAACACCACATCTCAGCCGTACACAACCTTTCTTGTTACTAGGTTCCAAAGCTTATAACCCTTTAAACGATCCTTATACCTAATAAAGATGCACTTTTTAGATTTACTATCCAACTTTGTTCTTTTCTCCTTTGGAACATGTACATATGCATCACATCCAAATACCCTCAGATGTGAAAGAGAGGGTTTCTTACCAGTCCATACCTCTTGTGGAGTCTTATCCTCCAATGCTGATGAAGGTTACCTATTAACCAGGTAACATGCAGTCTCCACCTCCTCTGCCCAAAATTCATGTCCTAACCCGACACCACTGAGCATGCTTCTTGCCCTTTCCATCAATGTCTTGTTCATTCTTTCTGCAACTCCATTTTGCTGAGGTGTATATCAAGTAGTCTTCTGCCGTGCTATACAACACTTCTTACAGAATTATTCAAGTTCCTTACTACAAAACTCTCCACCGTTATCTTTCCTCATCACCTTTATCTTCTTCTCTGTCTAGTTTTCCACTAGATCCTTAAATTCTTTAAACCTATCAAAGACTTGAAATTTCTTCTTAAGGAAATATATCCATGTATTCCTTGATAAGTCCTCTATAAATGATACATAGTACACAGACTTACCCAGTGATGGAACCTTCAAAAGCCCAAACACATCACTGTGCACAAGCTCTAATATCTGTTTCGCCCACTTACCACCAAAGGGGAAACTCACCCGATTATGCTTCCCATATAAACAATTTTCACAAAAATCAAAATCTAGAGAGCTATTACTCATACCTTCTACCATACCTTTACCATGAAGTATTTGAAGGCCCTTCTCTCCAATATTTCCAAGCCTTTGATGCCACAGTATGGTCTTCTCTCCAAAGACCACTAGATTTTTTGCTCCACTGTTTGGCTCCTATACTACTAGTGTAACCCCTTATTGTTATTAGTACAACCCACTTATTATATTTATGTACCCATGTAGTGCCCATATTGTTACTATTGTGCCCCATAGTAGCCCACTATTGTTATTATTGTGCCCTTACATTATTATTGTTATGTCGGCTCTGATTATGTTATGACCCCTTAGACTCCTATATATAGAAAGGAGGTCTTTTCATTTGTATCAACCAAGAATTGTTCATTTATGAAATGTAAAGGAGGTTTCCCCCTCGAAGAGGCTGAATTATAAGGCGTTGATCTATCTTTTCTATCTTTTCTTGAGCTGGTTCCATAACATTTGGTATCAGAGCTTTGGATTCTAGGGTTTCGCTGCTCCAAACAGGTCATCGTGGCATTTTCACTATAACTTTTTTTTTGCGATGTTTCAGAAGTTTCAAAAAAACCCATTTGAGATGAGATCGCGCTGAACCTTGGGTCAGAATTTCAGATCTTTTCGCACTATATTTACGGAGATATGATCTGAGGAAGTTGGTCTTTTTACAGACTCCTGAATTACATTCCAAATAGGTGACCTGGGGAAAATAGTCATAACTTTCTCTCTGGGGATCGGATTGAAATTTCGTAAGAAGGTACAGAATGAGGACAGACTGTAGTTTCTTTTGTATCTTTTTCAGATCCAAAGGTTGAAACAGTGACTCGTGGCACGTCGTACAAGTTCCCTCTACTGAACTAGTATATAATCAGGTCATCTTGGGAGGTTGTGCATAACTCTTCCTTGGAGAATCCAATTTGGATCAAACTGGTGGCATTGGAAAGAGGACACAGAGGGCTACTACAAGTCACAATTTCAGAACTTAAAGATCTAAGAGTACAGAGTTGCAGTCGTTTCAAGATCAAGCTCCTAAAATCAAGAAAAAGCAAGATGAGGAAGTTTGATGGCAAGGATCCCGTAAATTGGATACTTCAGATGGAGCAATATTTTGATCTACGTGGTGTACAACTGTTACAAAAGGTATGTATTGCATCTTCATATTTAGAACCAAATCAATTTTTATGGTATGAAGGACTTTGTTCTCGTAAACAACTTGTTACGTGGTCAATTTTCACGGACGAAATGATAGCACATTATGAGGATACAAAGAGCAACACCTTTAGAGCAACACCACAACAATTGGAAAGAGTAAAAGGGATTTCTGACATAGTGGAAAGAAAAATTATGGAAACCAAAAAGCATACCCCTGACAACTATAAATATGGAAGTGTTGTTTCTCCTAGCCTACCACAACCTACAAGGGTTATACCACAACAATTGGAAGAAAAAAGAGAAAAAGGGCTTTGTTACAATTGTGATAGCAAATGCACTAAAGGTCATAAGTGTGCTGAGAAGAAATTATTTTACATAGAATATGAAGAGGAGGAAGAAAAGGATCAAGAAACATCAAAAGAAGAAGATATACGCCAAGACCCAACCCCAGAGAAAGAAGAAATGAATCAGACCATATCTTGTAAAGCATTGGCAAGAATTACCACTCCTCAAACTCTCAAGATAGAAGGACATATCAAGAAGAAAAAGGTGCAAGAAGTGAAAGATCACATCGAGAAAGAAGAAAGGCATATCAAGAAGAAAAATGTTCAAGAAGTGAAAGATCACATTGAGCATCAAGAAATGAATCCGACCATATCTTGTAAAGGATTGGAAGAAATTACCACTCCTCAAACTCTAGAGATAGAAGGAGATATCAAGAAGAAAAAGGTTCAAGCAGTGAAAGATCACATCGAGCATCAACAACAAGTTCTCCAACTTTTAAAGGATAAGGCCACTTCGGTGCAAAATCAAATGAAACAACAAGCACTTAAAAAATGGCGACCTTACCGAATGGGAAGACTCTTCAAGGATGAGGATGTGGAAGCATTGCTTTGTGCTATTTCTATTATCCAACCAGATTGGATAAAAGAAGCAAGGGATGAATGGAAGAAGGACGAAGAAGTATGGCCACTTATTCAAAAGTTGCAAAAGATCCCAATTCAAACAATATTGCCAGAAATTGAAGAGGAAGGAAAAATCATATTGGAACCTAGAGCAGTCATAGAAATAAGAACCCGATAGCTACAACATCGATCAATTTTAGAGTACCTCATTAAGCGGAAGAACTTGCCCGCTGAAGATTCCACATGCGAGGACAAGAATTTAATACAGAAGCATCAAGAACTACTCAAGCGTTGAGGACAACGCTTTTTGAAGGAGAGGGGCATGTTAGGCCCCTATACTACTAGTGTAACCCCTTATTGTTATTAGTACAACCCACTTATTATATTGATGTACCCATGTAGTGCCCATATTGTTACTATTGTGCCCCACAGAAGCCCACTATTGTTATTATTGTGCCCTTACATTATTATTGTTATGTCGGCTCTAATTATGTTATGACCCCTTAGACTCCTATATATAGAAAGGAGGTATTTTCATTTGTATCATCCAAGAATTGTTCATTTATGTCATGTAAAGGAGGTTCCCCCTTGAAGAGGCTGAATTCTAAGGCGTTGATCTATCTTTTCTATCTTTTCTTGAGCTAGTTTCATAACATCCACTTTTAGGAACCACATAACTATTGCACCCATCAACAACTATGATATGTTGTAGCTTGTAGAGAGTTCCAATCTAAACTCCCTGCATCAATACCAGTGCTCCTTGAACCATCTTGCAGGTATCCTTCTTGAACACTGTTTTTACACCTACATCATCCAACTTTCTTACAGAAATTATATTTCTGGCTAATGCAGGAATATGCAGAACACCCGGAAGTGTTCTAACCCTTCCACCTTGCAACTTCAATTTTACTTTTCCGCGACCAACGATTCTAGCCTTCCTATCATCCCCTAAGAAGACATCACCACCATCGTATTTCTCGTACTCGCAGAACCACTCTCTATGGGGAGTGAAGTGAAAAGATGCACTTGAGTCAATCAACCATGCCTCATGATCTACATGTGTACTTAAAGAAGCCAAGTACACATCCCCACCTTCATCTGAGGTGGTTTTCTCCTCTACAAAAGGAGCATCATCAGATCCATTTCCTTTATCAGGAGCTTTAGGTTTACAGTCCCTTTTGTAGTGCCCTTCCTTTCCGCATTTCCAACACACCACCTTTACAAGTTTTCTTGGAGATCTAGATCTCCCTCTAGATTTAGATCTCCCACTCGATGAATTATTTTTGTTTCTCTTCTAGGACCGTCCTCGTACAGAGAAGACATCACCATTCTGGCTCTCCATATTTTTCCGTCTCATCTCCTTCGTTAACAAGGATGAGACTATTTCATCAAACGGCAAGGCAGTTGAATTAATACCTATTGCAATAACCAGACTATCCCACGAATCTGGTAGAGAACAAAACAAACTAATGCACTTATCTTCATCTGAAATTTTAAAATCAACAGATGCTAACTGACTTACCACAGTATTAAATGCGTTCAGATGCTCTCTCACCAAGTCTCCATCTTTCATCCTCAGGTTATACAGCTTTTTCCGTAGGAACAGTTTATTCACCAGAGACTTAGATTGGTACAAAGTCCCTAACTTGTCCCACAAAGCCTTCGTCGTATCTTTCTTTGATACATTCAGCAATACTAAATCTGAGACACACAATTGTATTGTGCTCGTTGCCTTCCGATCCAACTTCTTCCATTCTTCATCAAACACTCCCGTTGGTTTAGTACCCATATCTACCATGATCCACTGATCTTTATCCACCAAAAGATCCTCCATCTTGATTTTCCACAACTCAAAACTTTCACCATTAAATTTCTTGATCTCTATCTTTCCACTGCTCGCTATCTTCTTTCACCACCAGAATCAATCTCGCAGATCTCCCACTGGACAGGGTCTACCACAGGCCCGAGTGAAACCCCTCAACAACAAAGGCGTCCCCTTGAAGCCAAAACAACTCTGATACCAAATATAGGTTTTAACCCCGTACAGAAATTACCTACATACGAATTCTAAAACAGAAAATAAACAATGTGATAGCATAACACATAAAAAACATATACATCGAGATTTTCCCCAGGATCCCAAAACCTGGACTACCAGCTTGATTGCTCATTATGTTCCTTTCAATGTTATAATACATATTTATACATGCTGAAGCATCCAATACCATGGACTGAAAAACCATCGCGTACAAAACCATGGACCGAAAACCATCACGTCCAAAAACATGTGCAAAAATCATGCACAAAACCATAGGTGGGTCCGCCCAACCTAATATAGGTTCCAAAACCAAAATTTTCTGGGGCGCTGCCTTGGACCCCATAGAGTGGGGTTACTTGCACCCCTCAAACCCCCTATGACCCCCCCGCTACACAATTGACACAACGAAGGGGGGGCTTCCGCACCCCTTCTAACCCCCCGGTTAACTATGTGGGCTAGTCATGGAAAGAATATAACACAACCCAACAGTGGGGTGTTAATATTATGCCTTGGTTACGAACACACATAGAGTGGTGCACAGTATGTTTGGGGAGAACAAGTGTGTGACCCTGCGGAAGGTCAAGTGTGATGCATGGTGGTTCCAACACACGAACGGAAAAGGAGGTGAGCCCCTTAGAAGCATGTAACAATACAAAGCTTGAAAGGAACACACGAGCATAATGACATCACAAGGTACTATGTGGAATAGTCCACAAGTTAACAGTGATGAATTAATACAAGAACATGAATTCAAAAAAATTCATGCAAATGCAAAAAAATAGTTCATAAGAATATGCATAAGTTAAACAACATACATTACAAATACAATAAGAATAGCCCTACTATATTCACAACATATGCATTAAAGTGTGTTGGCTCTGAGATTTTATTAAAAGTGAAAGTTCCAAATCATACATACACAATTGATAAACAACTAGCCCCAATAGTGGAATGTGAAGTCAACAACACCTTCTCCTCCAAAGAAGTATACTCACTCTATGCTATGGAGAAGCCAAGTCTCTCACAAAACTCTCATGCTCTTTCTAAGCCTAAGCTTATCAAAAAGCTTGGCTCCCAAAATCCCTTTGCATGAGTTATGATGTTCTATTTATAACAGGAGGGGGTGACTCTTCAACTCCCCTTTGTGACCTTTGGACTACCCTCATGACTCTTCAACTTCTTTAAAAATTAACTCATTACATTACATCATGACTCTTCACATTCCAATATTGACACTTGGAATTCCACTTTACAATTAATTACAAATAATATTACATTTTACACTCATACCCATATAAGACAAAATAGGGTAGAGACAACTTGATAGCCTAACAAGACAAAACACTATAATGATTGAGTTTGGGGAAAGTATAGCTCAACAACTTCCACTTGATGTTTGTGAGTCATGTAGTAGTGCCAAGCTTGGTACTGTCCGATTCCATCCCTAAACTATATGATAGTGTCTGGCTAGAAGTGGACTCTAGCCTCCATGGCATCCGAGTACAAATATTTGGCACTGATTTTTACTTCCTTCCGAAGCATGATCAACATTATTTGCACTTAGACATGGCCACCAATGTAAATATGCATGTTTTATCTATTCACCTCGAAGTCCTCCTTCGTGGAAATATATCTAAGGTCCTCCAAGTATTCCTCTACCTCCTTTCTGACATGGTTCTTGGGTTTGGCTTCAATGAGTGAGCTAATTGATAGGACCTTGTGGGTCTTCACCAAGGAATCCAAACTATTGTATATATGTGCATACAAGGCCTGAATGTTATCAATGAATGAGGCAAGTTGTTTTATGTTATGGATCAACATCCACACTCTTGATTTCTCTAGCTCTGTCTGTGGCTTCATTTTCTTATCCAAGTTAAGTAGTGCCCTTTTGTATCGCATTGTCCATTCATACATGATAGCGATTGCAGCTTGCACATTTCTGAGATTTTTGATAGTCTTTACACTGCTGCTGCAAGCGAAGCACACAGAAAACTCCCTTATGCATGGTAACAAGCTCCTCATAGAGATCTTTCATGGTCTCTCCAAGTGTCGATACTTCATGAAGTACCATTTCCTTCACTTCCTCTAAGTGGACCTATGAGGAAGATGCATTTTGAGCTGTTGCACGGAGTTGTTCAACCTATTTCCTGGCAGCCTGCAAGTTCTTTTCCAATTTCTTATTCTTTTCCATCAAACACTGAGTGTTTGAATTTTCTGCACCTACGAAGGCCATGTTGGCTAACAAAATGGCTTCAAGATATCTCGTGGTGTCAGCCACAATCACCCTTTCTCTCATAAAAGCAGGAGATGCGAGACAATCTAGAAAATGCTTCTTATGCACTTCTACAATCTTCTTCTGGAGTTAATTGTACGACAAATTATATGTGTCCATAACCAGATCATCATCAAGAGGAATAACTTAGTCTTCCTCACGTGGAGTTGACTCTTCTTCTGGAGGTGGTGGAGACTGAATAATGACCTATTTTGTGCTAAGAATCAGGTCGACATCCTGATTCTACAACTCCAATTCCACCTCTGTATCATTGATCTCTATCTTTTGTTCAATATTTTGAGCAAGCTCCTATTACTACATCTCTCTGCCCTCATCCTCTACTAGTTTTCAGTTTTTTTCTTTCTATTCATCTTGTTTATGTGTTGTTTCTTCCACTATTTCTCATTACCTTTCTTCTTCTTCCTATTTTTTCTTCTCTTCTTCTTCTTGCTTCTGCTATTCTTCCTCCATTCTCCTCTGTTTCTCTTCCCTCTTCCTCTGTTTTTCTCTCTTCATCCTTTGTTTCCTCTATGCCTTAATTTATAAAGATGCTTTCATAATAGTTGGATCTACTTTCATATTTCAGCTTCTTTCTCCCCTTGGAATGTGAGCAAAGTTTCTCTTTCCTTTATCCTGCACAAGGTTACTCCCTTATGATGGCACTACTTCTACAATTTCTTCCTTTTGTGGATTCACCTATGAAGTTCCTGTAAAACTGAACAACTCACGGGTTTGGAGGAATTATAGAAGTTGTTCCATAGATCCACCTCCTACCAATGAAATGTCCTGCTAAGCCATTGAAAGTGGATTCTCATAGAGTGGTTCTTACAAATACCATGGGGATCATACAAATTAATGTCTCGAGTACCGAATGCAAACTTCTTTATCACCTTTCCTTCGATATCTGTGACTTTTAGTTTTTTTATCTCGTACAATCCAATTTGCATAGGAAGAGTTGGTCAAGGTTCTTTCTTCTTCCTGTGCAAAGTAGTTGATAACCGTATAGCGAGATGATACAATACTTCTTGCATGGCGAGCTTGTTAGTGGCATACCTTGGCAAAACATGCGATGACTTCTCTCCACCTAACACTCTAAGGAAGGTGTCATCCTGTGAGACAAACCAATATGTGATCTCTGATATTGCCTCCATTGCCGCAGGTGACATCCAAGGGGGTTCTTCCTCAAAGATCATCTTGTATAGTGGGATGAGGAAGTGGTTAGTTAGCTTCTCCATAACCCCTTGATGGTTGCAATCCAAGAGAAGCTTGCAGTAGATGTGAATGGAAATTTCTCGAGGTGGCCAAGGCCAGTTCATACCAGGGAATGCATTATGTGCATATATTGCATCTAGTAAATATGAAAGAGATATAGAATCTAGCTTTCCTTCCCTTGGGATGATTCAGGGCATTAACTACATGGATCCTTAATTGTTGAGCCAACAAATTTAACTAGTTGAGTAGATTCCCATTGTTCACAACCTGGTTCAGAAGGAATTCCCACCCTTTCGAAAAGGTCTCTATTTTCTGTTGACCGTCGATTTTGCGGGCCAAGATGATCAACAATTGATAGGCCCTCCTGAGAGACCTTGTCTTATATGTGTTGGTGGGTGTCTGTCGAAAATTTGATGTCTCATTCACCCAACTCTTAACAACATCCCTCGTGACCACATAACTATCGGTGGCATAAAAGAGTGAATCCATGCATGTTTTTGTCTCAGGAAAATGGTACATACATCGATAATATATTGCCAAAAAAGTATCAAGCCTCCGTCCGCTGGCATTGCTCAAATTCATGTTCTTCACATCAATGTGTGACAAAATCTAGTTGATGACATCTATACATGGGAAGGCTGGATATCTGCATGCAACCCTGTGTAGCCATGATATATTAACATTAATGTATACATGTCGGTCCTCTAGATATGTTGGGAAGTTCTTTTCTGAAAAAGCTTCATTAAATTTACTCCACGTAAGATCTGAGTCCTTTTATACATACAGTTGAGTGTCCCAGTATATTGGCATATATTGAAGCAGTTATCTTGGGTTCCATGGTAACTATGTCTACTGGAGAGAAATGCTCAACAACTATGATACCTGTGGGATAGAAAAGACACTCATGGAAAGAAAACATTATCCTTTTGCAAATATATCTTCACAACAAGGTAAGGTAGCAAACTGGTGCACTCATGAGAAAAAATGCACAATTGTGTTGAGAAAGTGAGGGAGAATGGCAGTGGGAAATGCACATTGCACAGCCCTAGCAGCCAAGGTGGAGCCTAAGGCTTGAGATAGCACAATGCATAGTCCAGCCTGGGCAGTGACTAGGAGAGACTGCGCATTGTGCAATCTCAGTGGCCAAGGGGTGGAATGAGCCCTGGAACTACGCAATTCATAGTTGGAACAACATGTACTACACACTCCATAGTATTAAATGCCAAGACTCAATTTGTGCTTCTAAATTGTGCAATGTCGAGTTGGGAAATGTGAAAACTTATCAAGGAGAGTGTGGATCTACCTGGTGGAAGTGCGGAAAACAAGAAGATCTAAGTGATGATGTGACTTTAAGTGCATATCTTCCTAACTATAGGTGAATCAATGTAAATCTAGTGCAAAAAATAAACAAACTAGAGGAAAAACGCATGTGTGATGAGATTCGTTGCAACGACAATAGCCGGTGTGCAAAAACAAGAAAATGAATGTGACACTTATGAAAGGAAAATGACAAACTCAAAAAACACTACTACAAGCTAATACAAATTAAAGCTCCAACAACTATGAATAGAAACAACCAAGACATCACTCATAGAAGTGAAACGACAAAAAAGTGGAAAAAGACAACAAAAGAAAAAATCACATGGAAAAGTGAGGAAAACACACCAAATATTCCTCAATCTCCTTGGGAATGTTAGAGATCC
Organism: Pinus tabuliformis; assembly: GCA_031772625.1. Classification (NCBI taxonomy): domain Eukaryota; kingdom Viridiplantae; phylum Streptophyta; class Pinopsida; order Pinales; family Pinaceae; genus Pinus; species Pinus tabuliformis. Next base: position 1,744,075,546 of record CM062819.1, on the reverse strand, counting down.
AATATCGAATGTAAAAATGATCTCTATAGGCATCTATTAAATAGATTTGAGCAAATTAGGGTTTATGACGTGCATGCCTAAAGTTAAGGAAAAAGATACACTTGGAGGAAATTTCTAAAAATAGGGTTTGTGCCACCTTCGGGAAACTAATGATGAATCCCTAAATTCTAGGGATTGTTTTTCTACTTTTTTCTTTTTCGGGAAACTTTCCATGCACATTGCTAGGAAATATTACACAATTCTAGGGAACTGGGCAACTTTCTGGCTCAGTGCACCGCTCAGTTTCTGAGCTCAGTGATGCATTGCACAATTTTTGGGCTCAATGTTGGGTTGCCTTCCATGATTGTGCAGATTATGAGCTCAAGGCAGAACTGCCAGTCTGGATTGCACAATTCCAATCATTAACGCTGGCCTGCCCTCATGGATTACACAGTTTCTAGAGGCAAGCCCAGAACTATTGTAAGGCCAAGTCAGGAGGTTATCTTGTGACTTAGAAATATCATCTAAGTGTAAAAATCAAGAAAACACAAGCACAAAAGAAAGAAATAAGGCTCAATCAAAACCTGAATACTTGACAATAGTCAAAGGTAATGTCATGTCAATAGAAAGGAAGCCTCCAAAGTCAAACCATAGGAAAAATTTTGGAGGGTGGTTGTAGCTGCTACAACGTATCCTTCTTATCTTGTTTAAGGGATATTTGTTCGTATGGTTATAGCCATAAAACTACCCAACTTCTTACATCAAAACTTCTTTCACTGTGATGCTCATGTTCCTGTTGTTTGATTCGATTCTGTACCAGAGTGAGGTTATCCTTTAAGAGTTGGAGAACTTCTTTTTTGTGCTCAATGTGATCTGCCACTACTTGAAAGGATGATGTGATGGACAATGGATGGTATCCGTAAAGTTACATAAATGGGGTAATTTTTCTGCAATATGGAAGGAAGTGTGTTCGGTGCAGGAATTGTGGTTAGGCAGACTCCTTTAACACTTAATTGTCAACCCAGGGTTTTCGTAAACTTAGAGGTGAAGCACAAGAAATTCCAGAAATGATATGAACTTTTCCTAACTCTATTCCTACTTACTTAATTACAATCTTGCAAAATCAGACAGAAAAGATCACCCGACAATTTACACCAAAGAAATTCTAGTGTTGGAATGTGAAAGACAATACTTCTGCAGAAAAATAAATGAAAGGAACTCTCAAACTCTTGTAAGCAATCTTGACTAATAGAAATGTAAATCTATGTTTATCTTCAGTATATTTATATGTCAGGTTAATAATTGGACCCTTGAAGATGTCTCACTTCTTTATAGATCTTTCTCCCTGCACTAAGTTGTTATTCCTGTACTCCTGCATTATGCTTGCACTAGTACCAAAACAAAGTTTAGATGCTGGAAGTATATTTTACACATGTACTGAAGATTTATGTCCTCATGCAGGGGCTCTAAGGCTCAGGACTAGAGCTCTCTATTCCTGTATCAAGATATTGATTCATGTACCGCACTATAGATTCCTGCACCAAGTTTTCAAATTCCTCTTATAAGAGAATAAAGAATGTGTTAACTTAGAGAAAGAGTTTACAAAGGTGAAAAGAACTTCGAAATAGCTTCCACAAACAAAAACATGCTTCAAAAAATCTCAAATTCAAAATAAGAATTAATTTTCTAAAGTCAAAACACACTTTTCTTCAATCAAGGAACTCCTTCATGCAACTAAAGAAATAATCAAATTGTGACAACAGGATTCAACCCTATAATAATTATTCACACAATTTCGATCTGCATTCGTAACCTTATTAACTCAGAAAGATTCTCTTTAAAATAATTAAATATGAAGTTCGATCCTTCCCTGAAAAGTATGAAGTGCAAGTATAGGTTAATGTGTTATAACAACATTCATTCTCTAATTCCAAATGTCAAGAATACTTCAGAATGATGATCACACACTTGCATAAACACATCAAGGCTCATATGGCAGAAAAGAACAAAAGAATGTTACTGTAATGAACCATAGAAATCAATCTGCCAAACTATAAATTCACTATTGCAGGAATAACGTGCTTGCACGATCCATGTAGAAACAATTCTAAGTTTTGAAGGAAAGAAATCACAAAGGACAAAATCAAATTTAGCTAAGCATGCACACCACGGATCCCTCAAACATTGATTATAAATGAAATCGAACGTGACTATGTCGAAGAATGAAAATGTCTATTTAATTAACACCCTGCATTAAACAAAATCAACACACCTTTAACGAGAAAGAAGAATGTGAGGGAGAACGAGTTGGGTTGGTTGGGCCCTAGCCAACCATCTCTTTTCCCTGTTTATGAAACTTGGAAATTCATATCTCAACGATGCACCACACATAATTACAATACAAGATTGAAATAACATGGCACAGTACCTTTCTATTAATAATTAGCAAATGTACATAGTGAGTTCGAATCCAGCCCAAAACAAGGGCGATACCACCAAAATTACAAAATACCAAAATTACATTATCATTGCTATAGATATCATTCACTACCTTTTTCTATTTGAATCCTACATTATATACATCCTTTCAGGCCTGCAGCCGTAACCAAATTACATCCAACGTTACAATCTGAGCCTTTCAACTATAACAAAATAACAACACTAGTACATACTAAGCCTTTTAGCTATAACAAAACGCTACACTTGAGTATTTGGTCGACGACCTAATATTCGTCATATGCCTGACTTATCTCTGCTCCGAGCCCAACTCAAGATGACCAGTCTAGAACAAGGTGTCCGCATTAGGTAGTGAGATGTCACAGCAGTTTAGGATTCACCAGTGGTACAATAATCCTACCTGCACTCGACCATGCTAACGAAATGATCAATACGTTTCTTATCAAATACTTTAGGAAAGTAAATATTAGTTGCAAATAATATTAAAGGTATAAAATCTATAAAAGAAATTAATTAAGCACATTCTCAACCCTTAAATATGAAATATAAAGCTAGTGCAGGAAAAGGCACGATTCTTGGAGTAGTGCAGCAATAAGGAGGTTGCAAGTTTAAAACAGAGGTTGAAGGTTATGATTTTGAAGTGGAAAAGGGGTTAGAAATGAAGCAATTTATCGTACCAACATACTCCCCTCCTTATGCTATTGTGGGTCCTCACACAACCTTTACATGATGCAAAAAAACCAAAACCAAAACAAAAGAGCCTCCCTTCAATTCTAAACTAGTATGTTGATCCCTACTTTCACTATCTTTGCCTTCCTGCTTCAAGCCTTTTTGAATTTCTTGGTCACCTTTTTAAGGCATTTATAACACTTTGAGGCCCAAAATTTCCATATATTGACTTGTCTTTTCTGCTCCTTCATCTCTCTTGCCAACTCTGCATTTACTCGCTTCTGCACTGTGTTATGCTCTTTCATGGCTTGGTTTAATACCTCCAAGTTGTAAACATGCTACTTGAGCTCTTCTATCCAACTGTTCAAATAGAGGGTGGAGTTTTATACTCCAAATTCCTATGGTGTAGACTTCACGGTAGTCGATTCCAAACATGTGCCGACATCATCAGGGTCAAGGTTACACTAGCCGCCCAGTTCTACATTTCAATATCATCAAGGATTTCAATACCCAGAGTTTCAATGTCACTAAGGTTCTCAGTGCCCTATACCTTCACTTTACAAGGGGTTTTAGTACCCTACTCATCCAATTTACTAGGGGTTTTAGTACCCGGAACTTCAAAATCATTAAGGGCTTCAGTACCCTACTCATCCATCTTACCACGGGTTTCAGTACCCAGAACTTCAAAATAATTAAGGGCTTCAGTGTCGTGCACCCTATCATCCACCTGACCCTCTGCTGGGTCTTTGCTTGCACTCGAAATATTTTTTCTCTTCTTCATCCTACGAAAGAGGACTGACAAAATTGCATCATCTTCCTTCTCCGTCAACCACTATATGGGCCACCACCTCAGCGAGGACCGAGAGGTTATTGTTACCTAGTGAAGCAGGTGGCAAGTTTTCCAATAGTATCAGGGAGGTCGACTGAACATGACTCGCCCTTGAAGAGGCAATTCTTTTCCTAGCCAACCTCCTGGTCTCAGTAGGGCTCAGTGTCAGCATTTCGAATTTCTCTTTCTTGCTTGAAACCTTCTTCTGGGATGACTTCCCTGCACTTCGTTGCTGAAAATCCTTTAAGAACTCCTCCCAGTTCATGTTTTTAGCCTCCAGATCCTTCTTGATTAAAATTGTGATCAACCAATGGTAACATAACTTGTATGCAACCTGGCTTGACTTCCCTCTCTAAACACCTTTTGAAATATTTTCTAAGCTCTTGAACAAACAATAAGGAAAATTGATGAGATTACCAAACTCAAAATACAGGATAAATCGTATGTGATACAGGAAGGTTAGTGAGTAACTACCCTCGCGGGTAAGAAACTTTTGTAACACATAAAGGAGATCCTTCCATTTCCCAATCACTTCCAGTCCACATTTTTCTTCAGGTTGACCACGAATCGACGCCACAACTTCAATTCTATCTTCTCCTTCTTAAACCATTGTTCCCCCACTACTGGTAAACCTCTAGCCTGAGATATGGACTCCTCTGTGACTAAAAATTCCAACGAACCAACCTTCGCTTGACTTCCATCAAAAGTCCAAGCAAATGCTGGTGCCACAGCTTAGTTGAATCCATCGAATTTTTGCAGAAACGAGAGGAACCCAAATTCCTACAATATTACAAGACTGTTTCTATACTCAATTGTTTGCTCCATCTCCTTTACGGACCATGGCTCAATCCTTACAGGCACCATGTCTGTTTGAATTCACCCAATCTCTATCTAAAGTTTTGAAAGAATATTACAATATAAAGAACTCAAAATGATGGTCAAGCTATACATCTGCCGCTATATTAACCACTTCCCAAATGGTCATGCTTCATCATTAAAATTACATGAATGTGAATACGAATTGGTTCAAGTACATGTAGGTGATGATGATTGGGGAAGGCTACGGTTTAGATAATGATTCCATGTAATGGTCATGCAAGGTCGGATATGGAGTAAGGCCATTATTATCAGGTGATGAGTTTTTCAAGGAAAGGTAAGTATTGGATTTCAGGAGAATCATACCATCCCACATTTACTTCATGATCTCACATAAGGTGTACTTAGTACTCATTAAAAACATGATATTTCATAACCTAAAATATCTTTGTACTTAAACAATTTCTTCCTAATTTAGTAAATGATAAAACAAAGTGTTAATCATAATACAAATTGAATGCAATGATCTACAAGTGGTACAATTATTCTTCCTATACAAAAAATCATGAAACAAAAGATAAGATTTTAAATACACATTTTTGCACCAGGTGTTCATGCATGAGAACATGTGTTTTTCTAACTGGGCGCACTCAGAAGTGCGGATTCATGTATTGAATGTGCTTGCACTAACCATGACTGCACCAAGCATGCCTGCACTTAAACATGCCTACACTAATCATGCCTGCAGTGAACATGCTTGCACTTGAACACACACTCCTACACCAGGGATATCTGTAGCACATATGGAAAGATAAAAGGAACCAAAAGAAAATTGTAATAAGATATAATTCATAGGTTGGATTAATGAATTTGTTGGATATACAAGGAAGGTTTTATTCGCCATTCTTTGGTGTTGATATATGCCTTCCGATTTGATTTGTGAGTTCGCATCAAATCCTATAATCGATCCATGAGGGAAAAAAAGAAGTGGGAAAATAGGTGAATTTTTAGAATGGGAAGGAAATTATGTTAGGGAATTCAAGAGTGAGACCACCAAGAGGGAGAAATCGAAAAGGGATTTCGGGGGAAAATTTTCAAGAGAAAAAAACGAGGGAACTACGAGATCGGATAGGGAAAGTTTCTTTGAAGAAAGGGATGGTAGATTTCATGGGATGAAAAGAAGAAAATAAGGATTTTTGTTTTTACGAAAATTGGAATATAATAAGGGAAAAATTTCACCTGACATCTGCCTGTATAGTGCTGATTCGTAAAGTAAATGCAACTGGAATTGAGTGTTGCTTTGATAAAAATTTATATGCCAGCTATCCCAAACTTGGATAAGGGCCTGGTTCCTGTATTCAAACTTGATTCTTCTTGGTGACACTTAACACATATAAAGATCAAGAAAAATTCCCATTTTATTAGAATTGATCTTCCTACCAACAAGATGGTTTTCAGGTTAATCCTTCTATAATCATGTCAGTAAAGCTGATTTTCATAATTACAAGAATTTTTTTTTTCTTTACCTCTTTTTATTTTTTATTTTTTTTCTTTTTATTATTATATATTTTTTTGGATTTTATTTAAACTTTATTCCAAGAGAGAAGAAATAAAATCACAATAAGATGGCATAGCCACATACCAACTGAATTTCAGACTGCTGCTGCACTTGCTACACGAAATCTTCCTTTGTGATGGGCTAAAAATATGCTTTAAGCCTATGCCCATTCACAAGGAAAATTTAATTTCACCCATCGATAGTTTTGACTTCTAAAGCCGCATTGTAGAAAACTTGAATTACCTCATACAGTGCCATCCAAGGAGTATGGAACTTCCCTTTAAAATGTTTAAATCTAGAGTCATAGAGAAGTACCCAATCACTTGGTTGGAATTGTTTCTTCCTAATAAACTTGTCATGCCACTTCTTGCGTTGCTGCTACACCAAAATATTCTGTTGAACAACATCCTTTCAAAATTCATCCAACTCGTTTAACTGTAATAGACATTGCGTCTATGCTTCTGAGAGATCTAGACCCAACTGAACTGCAGTTCTAAAAGTCTTTATCTGAAATTCAATTGGCAAAAGGATTTGTTTTCCATACACCAGCTCATATGGTGTATGCCCCGTGCTATTCCTCTATGTGGTTCAATAAGCCCATAAGGCTTCCAAAAATTAGCTAGCCCAATCCTTCCTATGCATGTTTACTATTTTAGTAAGGATGGATTCGATCACCTTGTTTGTAGATTCCACTTGGCCATTTGATTGCGGGTAGTACAGTGTAGATTTCTTGTGCCAAATCTTGTATTGATTCATGACTTCCTGTACCAAGTTAGAAACAAACTGCGGTCCATTGTCAAAAACAATCTCTCTAGGAACACCAAATCTAGTAAAAATTTCATTGAACAGAAAATCAACAACAACTTTTTCAGTGGAAAAATAAACAATTTTATCCTCTACCCATTTAGTAACAAAATCAGTACACACCAAGATATGCTTTTTATTTAGAGATGTGCGCTTTATAGGTCCTATGAAATCAATAGCCCATTTTTCAAAGGGCTCAATCATGACTTGAGGACATAAAGGAATTTCATTGCCTTGAATAGGTTGACCCATCCGTTGAAAACTATCACAATGCCTAACATATTGCTTGGCATCTTTAAACAAAGAAGGCCAAAAATAACCAGTGCGTAGAATTTTATATGCAGTTAATTTATCAGCGAAGTGGCCATCGTAAGGTTCATACTGGGAATATTTTAATATATCAAACATTTTTTCCTCTCTCACACATCTACGAATAATAAAATCTGGTCCGGTGTAAAAGAGGTCTCCCTGTATCCAAGAATATGAAGCAATTTTATGAATAATATTTCGCTTTTCATGAACGGATAAGTGAGGTGGTGTTTTTATGGTGACTAAATAGTTAGCTTTGTCAAAAAACCATGGGGATTTTGCTAACATAGCAAAAAGATGTTCGTCAGGGAAATCATCATCAATAGGAATTACTTCACCACCATTATTTAATCTAGAAAGATAATCAACTACAACATTAGACTTTCCTGGTCTATTAATAATTGTAACATTGAATTCCTGTGATAGAAGCAACCATATAGTCACTCTACTACTAGTTAAAGGTTTATTCATTAGATATCTTATAGAAGAATGATCAGTATGCATATAAACTTCATATCCTATAATGTAATGTCTGAATTTATTAATATAAAAAATAATGGCTAAAAATTCTTTCTCAGTCACAATATAGTTAAATTCAATAGGTGACAAATTTTTACTGATGTAGTAAATAACATAAGATTTTTTATTCTCCTCTTGTCTTAAATTTGCACCAACGGCAGTGTCTGAGGCATCAGAGGAAATATGAAATGGTAGGGATCAGTTTGGTCCTCTCAAAAGTGGTGCTTGTACTAATTTTCCCTTCAATGTTTCAAACCACTGTTGGCAAGCTATGGACTAGGTGAATTCACTATCCTTAGCTAATAATCGAAAAAGGGGGGTAGCAATCTTGGAAAAAATTTCAATGTATCTCCGGTAATAACCAACATGTCCTAGGAAACCTCTCACTTCCCTTTAGGTTTTGGGTGCAAGAAGATGATGACTTCAACTTTAGCGGGGTCTACCTGGATACCTTTGCTAGAAACCAAATGACCAAGAACCACTCCTTCTATGCACATTAATTTACATTTTTTATCACTCAAAGAAAGATGGGCCTCTTGGAAACGTAAAATAACTTTTTCTACATTTTTAAGAGCTTCATCAAATGAGTTACCAAACACAGAAAAATCATCTGTATAAATCTCAACACATTCAAGATCAACAAAAATAGCCAACACAACCCTTTGAAAGGTGGCGGGTGCATTACACAACCCAAAAGGAAGCACTTGATAAGAAAATGTACCTCAAGGGCATGTAAAGGTAGTTTTGTCTTGATCTGAGGGTGTGATTTGGATTTGGTTATACCCACTAAAGCCATCTAAAAATGAAAATTACTTTTTACCGGCAAGAGCATATAGTACCTGATCAATGAAAGGAAGGGAAAATTAATCCTTGAGAGTGGATTTGTTTACTTCCCGATAGTCAATGTAAATATGGCATCTCCCTTCTTTCTTAGGGACTATCATTGATGGAGAGACCCATTGACTGTCAGAAATGGGGTAGATGAAATTACCATATAAGAATTTTTGTAATTCCTCTATAACAATATCTCTTTGTGTGGAATTCATTCATCTCTGGGGTTGTCAGACATGTCAGTCTCCCTCCTAGATATAGATATGATGAGCACAAGTCTAAGGAGGAATGCATTTCATGTCTTCGTAACTCCAAGCGAATGCATCCAAGTGATTTTGCAACAAGGTAACAAGCTGCTCTTGCTGAGATGAATCCAAGTCTGAGATAATGTGTAAATATTTTCCTAGACTAATTTCAACAAGAGTGGTCTCGGGCTCAAGACTATCGGAAGATGATGCCACAGTATGGGATAAGGAAGGTTGGGATTCAAAATTTTCTTGAAAATACTGACTAAATATCCGATGAAGTGTGTCGAAACTAGGCATAGTCTCTAGATTGTTCAAGAAATCTCGTAATTCACCATCCTGGGTGGACTCGGTATGATGCTGAATCAAAGAGACAGGTCGGGTATCCTCGTCACTACTGTCGTAATCTAACCATAAAGTGTCCTTGAGTTCCCGAATAGATCTAGTAGGTGGATATAATGTGACCATTTTCCTAGAGTCTCCATGTGAAATGCAGATATCACTGGAGAGACATCCAATATAAGCATCAGTCGTGGAAAGCCATGGTCGTCCCAGAATAAAAGTATGTGCTCCCACTGGATTCTTTGGATAAAGCACAATGAAATCCATGGGGTGTTCCCATGAATCTATAGAGACAACCACATCATCCAATTCTCCATCAGGCTTGATTTTAGATCTCTCTGCAAGTTCAAGCACAGTGGGTGTAGGACGAATATGGCCCAACCCAAGTTGTTCCATGGTTTTCCTGGTCATAACATTGATGGCCACCCCCAGGTCTGTTAATACATTAGAGACATGAATATCACCTATTTGGACAGAAACAACTGGGTTTCTAGGATCTGTATATTTCTCCATTGAAGGAGATCCTATCATCAACTCAGCTACTCTACCAACAAACTGAATGGTCTGAGGTTCTACTCTCTTCCTCCCTAGATTTTTGAGACATAACTCCCTAATGATCTTTGTACAGATGGGAATTTATCTGATGGCCTGAAGTAAAGGGACCTTTATAAAAAGATTCCTTAATTCAGAAGCTAGAGTGGACTCGGGGTCACTCTTCTCAATGGCCAACCTCTCTGGATAGGGAGGTTTGTTTGAAGAAGATGGTAAATCTGAAGGTACAGGAATGGGTTGAATGGTGACATTGTTTTTCGAATGATCAGGATTTACCTCCTCATTTTTCTCCTCAATGATCACCATGGATTGTTTTTGTTTTTATGGTTTAACTACCCTTCCCGATCTCAATTGAAGCTCATTTATCCCAACTGGAAGGGTTCGATAGGTAGGAAGAGGGGATGGTCCAACCAAATGAATCAGTTGTACCGCCTTATTATTAGGATTCGGTATCGGTTGAGCAGGTAGTTGAGGTGGTCTAAATGGTGGTGGCAAAGGCAATGGTGGCAATGATTGACTTTGCTGAGGTAGAGAGGGAAAAGATGGTTGTGACATATGGTGTGGTGCATATGAAGAAGGATATGATGGCATCTGAGTAGGATAGGAATGATATGAATGGTTTGGCCCTCTCCATCCTTGTTTCCAAGGTTGAGAGGAATGTCCATGATGAAAATGGTTCTCGTGCTTCCAATGTTGAGAGTGATTATTATTATTATTATAGGAATATGGAGGTGCATTATAACCATAAAAATGTGGTTCAAGAACCATTACTGCACTTACCTGTGGTCAGTTCCTTCGTGCTCCCATGGAAAGTAACGACTCAGGTTCAGAATGCTCTCCTTCAAGTACAACTTTAATCCAGGTATGGACGGGCATTCCCCAGTGGCATAGTTCTTTGCACAAATCACACATTTATTAAAACTTTTTATATTAGCAGGGCACTCTCTTAAAAGATGCTTTTTCCTACATTTTGGACAAAAAATAGATAATGACTCTTGTTCTTTTTCTAGTTTTCGCTGGAATTTCAAAGGGTCTATTTGTTTGCTAATATTATTCATTATTTCAATTTTCATGTTGTCCATTTTATTCTCCAAGCCAATGATCATAGCATCTGTAGATCCCAGTTTGTTAGTTTTGCTTCGACCTCCTCTAGTGGATCTAGATTTATTTTGTGAGAACTTCCTGCACAAGTGAGAAATTTGTTCAAAAGCTTTCTAAGCAAAATCTCCTTGTCCTAACAAATTCAAATTATGTCTAGAATCCTCAGTAAGTCATCGTAGGAACAAGGTTCGAATAGTACTTAAATCAAATTTGTGTTTGGACCTTTGGAGTATATAAAAAAATATCTCTAAGTAATCTTCCAAAGTCTCATCATCACCTTGTATAGTGGTGAAGATCTCGTCTGGAATTTCTCTAGTTTTACAATATTCGTGATATTTATTCAAAAACACTCTCTCCATTTGGTCCCAAGAACTTACAGTTTTTTCTCCTAGTCCCATGAACTAGCACAAGGCTGAATCCTTGAGAGTTTCAGGAAACAACTTTAATTTCTGGGCATTGGAAGAATAATCATAACTCCGACATAATATATCAAACTAAAAAAGAAGTGAATATGGGCCTTCATGCACCTTACCATGAAAGTGTGGAAGAGTTGAAGGTGAAATATTCTTCAATTGAACATTCACTTCTGAGTTCACTATTGGAAATCCAAAAGTGGATTTCTCTTCATTTACCTAATTCTCGCCAGTCCCCTATGCATGGTCTTCATGATCAACCATTGTTGTGCCTCCAGTCAGACCACTTCTGAAGATGAAGATTAACTACTGATGAATTGAACTTTCCGATCACCGTTAGCCTCCTTCTTCCCCTTTTTAGGTTGTGTCACACTTGAATCACTGTTTCCAGAATCCAAGTGGACCATTTCGGTGTGACGAGTCTCAGTTTGATTGGACTTTCTACCTACGAAAGAAGGTCCAATATGAGAAGAGTTTTCATATTTTTCAGTATTTCGTCGACCCTTATTAGGCTTTGGACCCCTGCCTTTCTTAGGCATTCATTTTAAAAATCAAATCCAATAAAACGAAATTAAAATTCTTGTAAAGAAAAATAATCTGTTAATTGCTGCAATGAATAAAAAAAATTAGCACTCGTAAAATCCTTAAAACAATAGAAGCATACTGTAGGAAAAAAATAATAGTAGACTTACACCTATTGCTGAAAATGGAAAGTTCTTACCGATTTCAAATCTCCTCCACGACAATGGTGCGAAAATGTTGGGTGCTGGAATTACGGTTTGGCAGACTCCTTCAACATTTAATTGTCAACCGGGGGGTTTCGTAAACATAGAGGTGAAGCACAGGAAATGCCAGAAATGATATGAAATTTTCCTAACTTCATTCCTACTTCCTTAATTACAATCTTCAAGAATCTGAAAGCAAATATCACCCGACAATTTACACCAAAGAAATTCTAGTGCTGGAATGTGAAAGAAAGTACTTCTGCAGAAAAATAAATGAAAGGAACTCTCAAACTCTTGTAAGAAATCCTGACTAATAGAAATGTAAATCTATGTTTATCTTCAGTATAGTTGTATTTCAAGTTAATAATTGGACCCTTGAAGATGTCTGACTTTTTTATAGATCTTTCTCCCTGCACTAAGTTGTTATTTCTGTACTCCTGCAATATTCTTCCACTAGTAACAGAACAAAGTTTAGATGCTTGAAGTATATTTTACACCTGTACTAAATTTTTATGTCCTCGTCCAGGGGCTCTAAGCCTTAGGACTAGAGCTCTCTCTTCCTGTATCAGGATATCGATTCTTGTACCAGAGCAGAGATTCCTACACCAAGTTTTCAAATTACTCTTCTAAGAGAATAAGGAATGTGCTAACTTAGAGAAAGAGTTTGCAAAGGTGAACAGAACTTTGAAATAACTTCCAAAAACAAGAAGATGCTTCAACCAATCTCAACTTCAAAATAAGAATTAATTTTCTAAAGTCAAAGCACACTTTTCTTCAATCAAGGAACTCCTTCATGCAACGAAACAAATCATCTAATTGTGATGGTAGGCTTCAACCCTATAATAATTATTCACACAAATTTGATTTGCATTCGTCAACTTCTTAACTCAGAAAGATTCTCTTTAAAATAATTAAATATGAAGTTAAATCCTTCCCTGAAAAGTATGAAGTGAAGGTGTTAATGTGTTATAACAACATTCATTCTCTAATTACCAGAGCATATCTAATTCCAAATTTCAAGAATACTTCGGAATGATAACCACACACTTGCATAAACACATCAAGGCTCATATGGAAGAAAATAACAAAAGACTGTTACTGTAATGAACCAAAGACAACAATCTACGAAACTGTAAATGCACTAGTGCGGGAATAACTTGCTTGCACAACCCAAGTAGAAACGATGCTAAGATTTGAAGGAAAGAAATCACAAAGGATAAAATAAAATTTAGTTAAGCATTTACACGACAGATCAGTTAGACATTGATTATAAATGAAATCGAACCTGGACTTTGTGGAAAAATTAAAATGTCTGTTTAATTCACACCTTGCATTAAACAAAATCAACATACCTTTAACGAGAAAAAATATTGCGAGGGAGAATGAGCTGGGTTGGCTGGGCCCTAGCCAACCAGCTCATTTCCCTGTTTAGGAAACTTGGAAATTCAACTCTCAATGACACATCAACACAAAATTACAATACAAGATTGAAATAACATGGCACAGTCCCTTTCTATTAATAATCAACAAATGTACATAGTGAGTTCGAATCCAGCCTAGAACAAGGGCGATACCAGTAAAATTTCAAAATACTAAAATTACAGTATCATTGCTATAGATATCAAGCGCTGCCATTTTCTATCTAAATCCTATGTTATATACATCCTTTTAGGCCTGCGCTGTAACCAAATTACATCCATCGTTACAATCTGAGCCTTTCGGCTATAACAAAATAACAATAATAGTACATACCAAGCCTTTCACCCATAACAAAATGCTAAACTTGAGTATTAGGCTGATGAGCTAATATTCATCATATCCCTGACTTATCTCCGCTTTGAGTCCAACTCGAGATGACCAATCTGGAACAAGGTTTCTGCGTTAGGTAGTGAGCTATGATGACAGTTTATGATTCGCCAATGGGGTAGGAATCCTACCTACACTCGACCATGCTGACAAAATGATCAATACGTTGCTGATCAAATACTTTAGGAAAGGAAATATTAGTTGTGAAGAATATTAAAGGTATAAAATCTAGAAAAAACAATTAATTAAGCACATTCGTAACCCTTAAATATGAAATATAAAGCTAGTGGAGGAAAAGGCACGATTCTTGGAATAGTGCAAGAATAAGGAGGTTGCAAGGTTAAAACAGAGGTCTAAGGTTATCATTTTGAAGTGGAAGAAGGATTAAAAATGAAGCAATTTAGCCTACCAACAAAGTGTTATACCACCATTCAGCTAGAGGTAACCACTTGATCCATTGTGTTTGTTTATTAGATATAAAGAAATGAAGATATCCTCCCAAACATTTGTTCACTATCTCAGTTTTCTTGTCAAATTGAGGATGAGGATATGAGCTAATTGAGTACCAAGAAAATAAAATATTACCATCCAAAATGTTCCAGTGAAAATGGTATCTCTCACTTACAATAATCTTTGTGTTTCCATGCAGCTTTTGAATTGTTTCCATAAATGCAATAGCAGTTGTATTGGATTTAAAAGGATGAGATAATGCAAAAACGTGTGCATACTTGGTAATTCTATAAACTACCACTATGATGACACTCGTTTCTTTGGACTTGGGTAAACCTATGATAAAATCCATTGAGACCTCCTCCCAACACTCACTTGGAATAGATAAAGGTTGTAAAAGACCTAGGGTCTTAATTGTCCCAACTTTATTTTGTTGGAAAACCAAACATTCTGCGACAAACTTATGAATGTAAGATTTAAGGCCATCCCAAAAGAATTCATTTTTGACACTATTGTAAGTTTTTAAAAATCTTGAGTTTCCTCCTAAGGGGGAGCTATGCAATTCCAAAAGATTATTTTTTTTGAGTTGGGAATTCTTACATATATATAAGTAATCTTTGTACCATAACGAATCATTTTTCAGATAAATGTATCATATGTATTTGGATTTTATGCACCTTTTGAATGAGTGTCCACACCTCTCCATCATTCTTCCATTCATCCCTTGCTTCAGTTATCCAATCAGGTTGGATAATAGAAATAGAACATAGTGTATCAGCAACAACAATCTTCTTCCCTTTTTTGTAGATGATTTCAAAGTCATAAAAAAACATCTTTGTTGCCCATTTTTGCTTCTCTTCTAAAGGATATATTTGTTCCAAAAATTATTTAAGACTCTCAATATCTATTTTTACCTTGAAGTGTCTCCCCATTATGTAAAGTTGCCATTGCTTTAGTGCATATAGTATTGCTAGCATTTCATTCTCATAAATAGGTTTTTGTAAATAATTTCCCTTGATTGGAATTTTTTTTTAAATAAATGGGTCTTCCTTCTTGCATTAAAACAACACCAATTCCATTTCCTAAGTCATCACATTCCATAATAAAGGTTTTTGTGAAGTCTGGTACAACTAAGACTGGATCTTGGCACATTGCCTCTTTAATATGTTCAATGACCTTAGTTGCTTATGGGTATCGATAAAATGCATCTTGATTCAATAATGTTGTTATAAGCACTGTTATTCTCCCATAATTCTTAAAGAATTTGCGATAATATCATGTCCACTCGAGAAGTCGTCGAAGATGCTTTAGGGTTGTGGGGATTTTCCATTCCTTAATGGTCTTAATTTTTTTAGGGACTACCTTAACACCCTCATGAGATACAATATGACCCAAATATTCCACCTCCTATACTCTAAAGAAATAGTTGGAGGTTTTTGCATATAATTTTTTCTCCTCCAATAGTTTGAGCACCCTGTCAACATGCTGAACATGATCCTTCCAAGACTTGTTGTATATTAGTATACCATCAAAAAATACTAACATAAATTTTCTAAGGAAGGGTTTGAAAATGGAATTCATCAAACCTTGAAATGTGGAAGGTGCATTAGTATGGCCAAAAGGCATGACCAAAAATTCATGATAACCTTGATGAGTTATGAATGTCTTCAATCTTTATTCTAATTTGAAGATGTCCTGAATGCAGATCCAACTTGGTGAAGTAAATTACTCCATGTAATTCATCCTACAATTCATCAATGACACGAATGCAAATTTTATCTTTAATAGTGAGCTTGTTGAGCTCCCTATAATCCTGAAACATAGTCCATGATTCATACTTCTTATGCACAAATACTAGAGCAGAGAAAGAACTTTGGATAGGTACAATTATACCAGCCTTTAGATTTTTTGCAACAATACATTCAATTTCACTATTTTGGTCATAGGGATATCTTTAAGGCCTGATGTTTGGAGGAAAACTTCCTAGAATCAAGTGAATATCATGATCATAATCATGAATAGGTGGGAGGCCTTTGGGGGTCTTAAATAACTTGGAATAATTTTCTAAGTGCTTTTGGAGATATAGACAAATGGATGATTTCAATGTTTGAACCTCTAGTGAGCATAATTATGCAATTGCACCCCATTGTACTTTCTTCCAAAGATTTGTCATGCCATTAGAGCTAATTATCTTCCTTGGTTTCCATTCGATGCCCCTTAATTCAATTTCCTTTCCTGTCTAGAAAAATTTCTTGACAATTAAAAGCTATCAACCCCAAATATTGTAACCATTAGACTCCTAGTACAACATCAACACCACCCATTGGAATGGAAAACATTGGACTATTCAATACATATTCCCCCATGGTTAGTTTGATATTATGCCACTTTCCAAAGAAATTTATAATTGCTTGATTTTCAACCATCACTTGACACTCTAGCATTAGATATAGAAAACAATTTACTTACTTGGCCATCTTACAATGAATAAAATTATGGGTACTACACGAATCAATCAGAACTATTACATTTTTCTTCTTGATATATCCTTATACCTTGAGAGTTTGTGGAGTGGTAATTCCCACCAATGCATTACAAGATATGTTCATATTCATTTCTTCTTTCTCTGGGGTTGGTTCTTGGTGTATATCCTCTTCTTTTGATGTTTCTTGTTCCTTTTCTTCCTCTTGTTCACAATCTATGTAGAAAAAATTATTCTCAACACACTTATGACCTTCAGTATATTTTCTATCATAATTGTAACAAATCTCTTTTTCTCTTTTTTCCTCCAGTTGTTATGGTGTCAACCTTGTAGGGTTTTGGAGGCTAGGAGCAACAACACTTCTATCTTTATAGTTGTGAGTGGTATATTTCCTTGTTTCCATAATTTTGTTTTCAACTTTTATTTCCACCCTGAATGTCATATCTAATGAATTAGGTTCCCAAAGGTGAACCTCATATTAGATGTTATCCTTTAAAGTACCTATGAAGAAATGAATCTTACACTCCTTTGGAATACAAATCACCCTGATATTCAGTTTTTGGAAGTCCTCAATGTGCTCCGCCATTGAATGCTTTTGTTTGAGATTTATCAAGTTCATAAAGAAGGTGTTTATCTTTGTATCCTCATAATTTTCTATTATTTCTTTCATAAACATTGACAATGTGACAAGTGGTTTATGATAACCAAGCCATCAATACCATGCAAACTGATTGGCTTCTAAATATAAAGATGAAATATGTGCCTTTTGTGTGTTGCACATCATGTGAATCAAAATATTGTTCTGTTTGTAGTATCCATGTTACCATATCCTTGTGATCATAGTTCCTCATATCGATCTTTGGAATGTGGTTGGTATTCAACCCAAAGTCACCCTGTCTCTAAAATCATGATTAACATTCCTTTTGTTCTTATCATGAGTTTCATGGAATACCTTGTTTCTATTAGGAATCATTTCTTGTAGCAACTTTGTCAAACTTTTCTTCAAACCTTCAATATCTACTTTTAAATCATCCTTGAAGCCTTTCATATCTACTTTTATTTTTTATTCTAAACCGTCCATCTTAAGATTCAGCATCGCTTCAAATTCATTTTTGGTTACTCTTTATGAGAGTGAAATTTGTTGTAGCTGGTCTCATAATTTTGATATATCATGTTGCATGTCTTCCTCTTCTTTATGTGCCATAGTAGAGATTTCTTATTTCTTATTGGGAGTTTCCATTTTTTGTTTTGAGGCATATTAGAACTAGATAATGATATCTATGCTTTACTATGCCCTTTGAATTACTTCAAACTATTTTTTCGAACAAAACTTATGAAAATTTGAAAAAATACACACTTTTTTTTATTTCTTTTTGGAGCTTGATATTGAAATTGTTTTATCTCTGTAATTTCGGCCTCCCAAGGTCTAAAATCATGTCTTGTAGTATCCCTCTGAGTCTTATTTCCAATGCCATAAGTCAGACCAAGATTGGATTCTTCAAGATAAATTTATGTCAAGTATCCCATGATGACCTGATTATGGAGTGGTTCAGTAGGGAAAAATTATATGGGATGCTAGATGTCATTATGTCAACCTTTGTCCCTGAAATTGATACATATGAAACTAAAATTCATGCGCTATCCATTACTTTCTATGAAATTCAAATATGATGTCTTAAAATAAATTTATGTCAATTTTACCTCGGTCACCTGTTTGAGATTGAATTCTGGAGCATGCAGAAACCCCAAATTCTTCGGACCATATCTCAGAAAATATAGCGAAACAAGATCTAAAATTTTACACAAAGTTAAAAAAAAATTTGTCTTCACATGGTAAAATTTTGAGCTTCTAAATCTACGTAGAAAAATCTTATAGCAAAAATTCCAAGGTGACCTATTTGAAGCAACAAAACCTTAGAATCCAAAGCTCTCATACCAAATGTTATGCAACTAGATTAAAAAATAAAATAAAAGATAGATTAATGACTTGAAAATTAGTCTCTTCGAGGGAGAAACCTCCTTTACATCATATAAATTGACAATTCTTGGATGATACAAATGACAAGACCTCCTTGGTATATATAGTAATCTAAGGGATCACAATATAATCAAAGCCTAAATAACAATAATAATGTAAGGGCACAAAAATAACAATAGTAGGCTTCTATGGGGCACAATAATAACAATATGAGGGCTACATTGGCACAACAATAACAATAAGTGGATTACACTAACGATACCAATAAGGAGGCTACACTACTAATATAGGCACCTAACACTTTCATGGGTAGAGGGAAAAGGTGCTTCCAATATATGATATGCTATGTAAAACCAACTAAGTGTGAGCTAAACACCCATTGAGTACTATCTATGTGTCAAAGTCAATAGTTTTCCCAAAAAAATTTGAATAAACCACTACCAATCCATAAATTTGTACCAGTTTGGTCTCAAACTAAAGCCAAGATAACTGAATCCAAGTTCTAGATCAAATATATTAACTGATAATATGGAAGCAATCACCACAATCTTCTATCGATCTCTCGAAGCAAAGATGAGAAATTACTTCTTCTTATTCATGTATAAACCCGATGCATCCCCAAATTTGTTAATAATAATGAGAAGTTGTGTCCATTGAGCCATAGAGACGTGACCAAAAATCATAATGTCATCAACAAATATGAGATGGGATATGGTAGTATTCATAGAAACCATAACACCATAAAAAACTCCATTGTGGCTAGCCTACGATAGCCTCTTACTCAAGCCATCAATAACCAAAAGGAATAATAATTGGGAAATGGAACAACCATGTCGTAAACCATATGAAGCTTTTAAAAAAGAGGAAGGGACACCATTTATCAACACTACATAGTTTACTAAAGTCACGCATGCCATGATCCATTTCACCATCTCAATCGAGAGACCGACCTTATGAAGGATCAATCAAAGGTATACTAATCGACACAATGATATGCCTTGTGTAAATCCATCTTTAGTATCAGTGCCTCCTGGTTTCGTGCCTTGATAGAATGTATACTTTCTTGTGCTATGGTCATGGTGTCTTGTATCTACCAGTTCTTGAGGAAAGCAAATTATTGAGGAGAGATATAGGAAGATGACTTCTCCTTTATAAAAGTAGCAATAATTTTGGAAATCATATTATATGAGATGTTGCAAATAGATATAGCCTGAAAAATCCATAAATGATACTGCATTTGAAGTCTTGGGAATAAGGGCGATAAAAGTGGAATTAAAGAGCACGATATTCTGCGCTCAGTTATAGATTCCTCTTCCATCATGAATGATTCATGACCCATACATCCCTAAAATGTGTAAATAGATCTGCATTCTATGCATCCGGCACGGGACATTTGTACCTGGCAAAATATTTTAGGACCTATTTAATCTCATCCATTGAGATAGGCCACCCTCGTCAAACATCTAGGGACATGTTTGTATGAAATCCATTTGATTTTCAAATTATACTTCCAATATAGCCCAAAAAATATTCCCATAGTATTTGATCACTTTTTATGTATGTCCTACAATTTAGTGAATTTAACCCATTCTTCATCCACTATTTCCGATAGTGTTTATCTATCTGCTACAAGAAGCAAAACAATGAAAAAATTTGGTGTTGTTGTCACCATCTGCTATCCAAGTCACATAGTTCTTCAAACGCCATGTCTCTTCCTTAATTCATAAGATGTGTCTCCTTCGTGGTTCTAGATCCATGATCTTCCTTTGAGATTCATTTGATGAAAAACCCGGATTGACAGGATCAACTAAATTCATCATTTCTCGCTCGATCCCCTTTAATTCCTCTCTATAATCCTGCCTTTTCTTTGATTCCCAACTTCTCACAATCCTTTTTAAAATAGTCAATTTATCTTTGACATGATTCATCCATGAGGATACTTCAATAAAGTTCATGGAAGTTCATGTTCGTCTCACTAGAAGATCAAAGTCGTCATCCCGAAGCCAAGTTTTTTTAAATATAAATGGGAGACCCCTCCAATTATAATAAAAATTTCATTGCAAGAAGATCAAAGAGTGATCTGATAAACTCGCCAAGGATATCCAATATTTTATGAAACCCAAACTTTCCACTAAATTTTCATGTATTAATAATTGATCCAATCTCTTAGCGGTACATTCCAACTCCATCCTACCATTTCACCATGTAGGAGAAAGAGGGCATGGTAGTATGTCCAACAAGAAATTTAGGTTAAAAAGATCCCTGAAATAAGGGCCCACGGGGCTCATCCTACCTTTCAAATCCCATATTTCAGCCTCAAACAATAAGATTTGAATCACCTGCTACAATTAGGACCAAACATTCAATAGAACACATCCATCCAATCTATTCCAAAACATCAATATGGAATTGTAAGGTGTATATGTGTTAAGAATGTGAGAACATTCTCGTGTTCCCCTAATAAAACCAGTTAATATTACACCTACAAAGATTTTGAAAGCCATTAAATTAACAATAGATGGGTTCCATAGAGTAGCGAGTCCCCAAGAAAGCTCATTTTCATCCGTAGTAGCAAAATGCCATCGAGGACAATTTTTTTTTGAAATTATGACCTTGTCCTCGACACCAAAGTCTCTTGTATTAAAATTATAGAATAAGAAACACAATGAGTGAGGTGAGAAAAAGAAGATCGTTCAGGGGCATCCCCAAGTCCCCACAGGTTGAACGACATAATTATCATATCAGAGTGTGGTTGATGGGCATATTTGCGCGAGGGGCCATGGTTCCAAATTATGGAGGATGGATACCTCATGAATGTCTAATTTTTCTTGCATGTTTGTGGAAGCATAAATATCGATAAAGAAACCCCCAAAGGAGCCCCAAAGGAGCCTTCTTGTGCTAGCCTTTCCACTTTTTGCGGATGGTAACATTCATGGCAGAATTCGAGCTTATACGGAGTCCAGGAGATCCAGAGAAATGGTGGATGAGAATCAGATCCATTTCCAAAGATTGTGTTTGGCGCAAAAACTCAATGTAACTCCTCATAGAATTTATGGGGTATAGTGGCCCTAAAAAAGATCCAACCCGGATAGGGGAAGATCTATTGGGTAAGCGAATTTCCTTCATTGGAGAGCCAACCGTGTGTACATCATCCCCAAAAGGGCCCATGGAAATATCATAAGGCTTCGATGTAATACCAGACGGAAAAAGGGGAAGGGTATGATGTAAGGAAGGACATTTAGGCCCCACTTGAATCAAGGGATTCTTTAAGCGGGTACACTTATTAGACGAAAAACATGTAATTAAATAATGGCCATCCATCTGACTTATGTTTTTTTGTTTTTGTTTTTGTTTTTGTTTTTTGTAATCTAAGATAATGGGTAACTGGTGAGAGTTATCGTAAACAGACCAGGATCAAATCATCCATCTGACTTATGTTACTAGAAGAACAATATACAATATATGTACATTCATAAGGTATATTGATAGTGTTAATACATGTATTGTTTAGATATTTCTAGCTGGAAGGATCCATAATTGCTTCACCCAGAGAATAGTTGTCTTTAAAATGTGAATCTTGTATCCTAATTTCACGAGCATGTCCTGCAACAAAACTAGAAAAACGAAGGGGGCATTTAGCAAGAAGGTGGTCGGTCTAGTGACAAGCAAGGTAACGAAATGGGATACCCCAATAATCAATTTTCTACCTAATTGATGAATCCCCCCATATAAGGTGCACTTTGGCTCGGAATCCCTCCGCATAGTTGGGTTTGACAAGAAGCCATGTGATTCACTTATCCAAGGTTCCTAGAGATCCTTCATCCAAGTAAATAAAACTACCAATTAGCTTCCCAATCTCGACCAAGGCCTTCTTAGTCCGGAGTTATAAGGGCAGACGTAGAAACTTAACTCACACCATACTTAACTCACACCATATGCTTATGATACCTCCATGGCATGATTAAAACCTATTAACCAATGTTGCAGATCCAAATAGCTACGTCCTCGAATCCATGTAAACTGCATGATTCGTAGAGCACTCTCCTGATGTAATAAATGGAATTTGAACTAGCTCTTCAGTAAAATGTTGATCTTGGGTATGTAAAGATCACGCACCAATAAAATTCCACCCACTGCTTCATGCCCTCCGCATCCATCTTCCTGAATTCCCAATGACTAACGAGGGTCTTCTTTTGTAAAACAAAGACTCTATCCCAATGGACGTCCCTTTGTTTGTTTGTTTTAAATGATGGTTTTTTCTTATTAACTAAATATTTAATTTTTTAAATTTTGGAGCATTTTGTAAATATATACATTTATATTTTCTTTTGTTTTGTTTGAAATGATATTTTTTTTCTTATTAACTAAATATTTATTGTTTTAAATTTTAACAATTTCACTTTCAGCTACTAACAGAATCACACATTACCCTCATACTTCATATTAAAATGTAGGGCTAGTATCTATCCATCTTAACCACGAATCTACCAAACATTGAGAAGAATTAAAACTTTAATATGCAAATCTTCTTTAACATGCAAATCTCTATCAGTCTTTATAACCACAAATCTGCCAAACTTAGAAAAAATCAAACTTTGGAACCATCTGCAAATTTGTATTTTTAAGATATTTAAAACAATCGGTAAGACACATAACTTTCTCTAGCAAAGTAACTCTCTTTCGTTATATGACTGGAAGAACTTGTTTTTTTCTCTCTGGAAAAAGATCGCTCCCCATAGACTCATGGTCTTGACGGTCAACCTGTAAAATCACCTACAATCTTATTTGAAATTGCTTTTCTATATATATTAGACCTGCCAAATTGACTCTTTTCAAGATCAAGTAAAATTCAATTATGACATGCAATGCAGATTTTGAAATGATTAATGTTATTAATATATCTCAAATTTAAAGCGTCTGCAATACCTGATACATGATACGAGTGCAGGGAATTTCATCAACCGTTATTTTATTTTATTTTTAGTTTTACCAAACTCACACTGAGAAGGAAATGAAGAAAAGAAAAAGTTGGTCCATCTGTGTGACGTGCGCTGACGAGGGCATTGTAACAGTGTCAAGCATTATTCAAGCGGCGGCTATTGGAAAGCACTCCGGACAGGAAGAATCGCCGATTCGCCAGGACCACTAAGGAGACAAGTCGCCTTTAATTATTATAGGATTCAATAGGTCGCCATTGAAACTGAGAGGAAGAATCTCAAGGGCCATTTAAAGATTAAACCTGCTTTTGTAGAATGAAAACATTTGCCTTTAATCATGTACTTCCTCTCACATCATAGATACGTAGCATTAGAACAATAGAAAGAACATACTTAATCTTTCGTGGAATATTCAAATAACATTTGTTTAAAAAAGGTTGAGAGCTCGAAGGGAATGGGTGAAGCTAACGCTCATTCTTATTCCGCATAAGTATAAAATCCTATATTATTACATTGACGAAGGAAGGAAAGAAATTGTATCGTTTGAAGTTAAATAAAGTGAAGATTGAACAATACACGTTTAATATCCGAATAAATTAGTAATTTGCTATGACTTAGAATACCTTTTAGGTTGTCCATAATTCAGATGGAATTTATTGCGAAATAATTGAACATTGCAACCTTTAATATTATGAATAAATTGGTAATTTTCTCGGGCTCATAACACTTTTTAGCTTGTCCATAATAAGGTGAAGGAATAATAAATTTACTAATTAAATTGTCTTCATTTGTGTAGAGAATAATTCACTGTTAACCGTGTGTCATATATTTTCATGACCCAATATTAACAATTATCTATTAGACTCCCATCTTCAATTTAACTTCGATTAAATTTAGATTTAATAGTCGTAACATGCATAGTTATTATATCATTTTATGAATAAAGATTATATATGCAATTGTACTTATACACTTAAAAATTTGATAACATCAAGAGTAATGAACCATAAGATAGCACAATGCAATTATACTCATAAGTTTAAAGATGCGACAATATAGAGAGTAAGAAGCCACATATAGAACATCCCAAGCAATTGAACACAACTAGATTAGCTGAAGAAAGTTACTTGGAAAACTGAGCACCAATACCCAACCTAAAATTGGCTTCCTCCACTTCACCCTTGAGTGGAGAGTTTTTGTCATGCGTCAACTATCTTCTCTTGATCTCTTCAATTGGTATTTAATACCCTCTTTCATGATATGGTTTCCTTTAGCGGCGTCCCACTTTTAGGTGGATATTTTTATCCATTTGCCTAGGCTTTTCATGGAAAATCTCACCTTTCTCTCCCACGAGGCTTTTCCCATAAAAGCTTGCCTTTCTCTCCTGCAAGGCTTTTATGTTTATCTTGCTCGCCTTTCTCTCCCGAGCTTGTCTCTCTTCGGCAAGGCTTTTATGTTAAACTTAACATCTTTTTCCAGCTAAGAAACCTAATGGATATTTATCTCCCAATCCATTAAGCTTATCTAGAATTTTATCTAGAAGTCTTATCATGAAATAATTATCCATTCCATTCACCAATGAGATTTTCCAAGTGATTATTTCATCTTTATTTATTTAATAATAAAGTATTTACTTTCATTGTTACACATTAGACCTAGTTTTTCTTAGCTTAGGTCAACAAAGTGTTACATATAATAGAGGAGTATTACACAGTGATTCTTAATAAGAATCTTTGCTAAATTAAAAATTGATGTATGAGAGATAGTGATTATGACCATGTTAATTATTAACTTTATATATATTTATATGTATAATAAATAGTAAAAGAGATGTGGTAAAAATATTTTACTTTTACTTTTTGAGTTACAAATAAAACATTTAGATGCTTATGTTAAATAATGTAATATAATTTTATATGAACTAAAGTAATTAAAAGGAAAATAAGAATAAAAATTATATTTCTCTTATAAATATTTAAATATAAGACTTAAAATGGATTTATCAAGAGTAAGTTTTGCATTTCATTCTAAAAATATATATGCATATCAAGAGATTTGATGCTTCTCAATACTTGATAGTTTCGTGGTTAAGATAGATGGATACTAACTCTACATCCTAATATAAAGGCGAAGCATGATTTTGTTAGTGTTCAATGTGGACTTGTTTAAATTTAAAAAGATAAATATTTAGTTAATAAGAAAAAAACCTGAGTTAAAAAAAAACAAAAAACAAAACAAAACAAAACAAAAATATAAATATAAGTATACAGATTACAATTAATTTTTATACCATCACTCACCTTCCTCGCTCACTCACTCCACTAGCACGAGGTTTGATGGATTCACTCAAGCATTTGTAAAGTGGAACTTCCCTAAGTTCACTGAACTATTTAAAAGGTGAAAATTTAATCAAAATTAATTTAGAGATCTTTAACATGAATTGGTTTACAACCTTACAGAACTATTCTTTTTTAGTGTAGGATATGAATCTTACCAAACTCTATTACTCAATTGATAAAATGAAATATAACACAAATTATAACATAACTAAGATTTCTTGAAATCTAAATATTTAATGAATTATGGATTTTAGATTAAAACAATTTGTAATATGGATAATTTATATTAATAAAGTTTTATTAGCTAATCTTAAGGAAAATCGTTATGATATTTCATATTGGGATTTTCATTTTAACTAAAATAATTTTAATTTGGCAATATTCATTTTCATAAATTTTAAATTTTTCTATAATGCTTTATACAAATAACTTTGTTGGGAAATTACACTGCCATAGTTGAAGCCATCATACACATATATATTCTTTAATTAGAAGAATTTGCAATTGGAAAGTAGAATTATTGGCATCATAGTTTAAGCTCACATGAAATGTTGGAAGAAACTAAACTCTAGAATGAGTGTGAAACAAAAAATATGAAGAAGGAGATTTCACACTCATTCTATAGTTCTCCCAAAAACCACAGACTTCAATAATAAGTACATTTATTTTTTCTATCAAATATTTAAGATTTAATGTTATTATTAAATGACAAAAATCACATTCAAATTTAAATTTGATAATCTCTAAATATTATTGAACATGATTATCCAAATTTATGCTTAAATAAATAATAATGTTATAATGAATTCCAACGATTCTTATTACATCCCCAAGAAATAGACTCAATACACAATTGCATTTAAAATATCAATTAAACATCTATGAAAAGTTTAAAAATGTGATATTTTTTTTTATATTCATCCAGATTGATAAGAAACTCAATATGAAATTGGCACCCAAAAATATATCTAATAAAACTAGTTTTCATAACACACTTTGGTGATTGAACCAACAACTTGATATGCTCATACAAGTATTTATGATGTCATTGCTATATTTTAAAATCAAAATGATGTCACTACTATAATTACACCGTAAGGTGTTTCCCTTTAAAAACAACTCCCCTGTGATCATTCGTGGATCTATTATTCACCGCCAGATGGCTTGTTAGACGATTGAAACTTTATCCACAGTTTGATGTCACCACATTATTGTCTGTTATTCAGTTTCAATATTATTCAGTTTTCATAACTCCTTCGTGGGTCTTTGAAGAAATTTCCTGCCATGGGGCTCGTGCTTCTCTGAAGAAATCTCATTTGTTGAAGGGTTGCAGACATATTCATAACTCCTTCGTGGATCTCTGAAGAAACTTCCTGCCATGCAGCTCATGCTTCTCTTAAGAAATCTCATTTGTTGAAGGATTGCATACATCAAAGAGTTTTTGGGTGTTGTATGGGAATAATTATAATGGGTCTGTGGAGGACAAACCACTCTGAAATTGGGGGCATTTGTGGACAGAGACACCACCAAAAATAATGTGTCACATGCAACCTCTACCAATTCTTCTACTACTTTTACAATCTAAGGCAATGTCTATCCAGATGGGATGGGTATATAGAAGATCCAGCGCAAATGAAGGAAAAACGGTGTGCAGCTTTTATGGTTAGAGAGAAGGGGGAGGAGGGGGTGCAGTTCAGCAGCAACACCACCGGCAACACCAGCAGTTACAACACCGGCAGCAACAGATACCCAATCCAAATCCCAGGAGGCCCTTTCTCAGCAAGAGGATGGAGCATTTGAGGGAGGCCATTGCTATGAGGGCGCATTTGAGGAAGGCCACTTCTATCTTGTTAGTGGATTTATTAAATAAGATACCCAATACAAATCCCTGGAGGCCCTTTCTTAGCAAGAGGAGGGCGAGTTTGACGAAGGCCACTGCTATCTTGTTTATGGTTGGACTAGCCCTAGCAATCTGGCATTGGATGCCTTTAGAAAGGTAGTTTCAGTTAAATCCAAATGCTTTCCTTTAGAAAGGTAGTTTCAATTAAATCCAAATGCTTGATATTAGGTATAGTGCCAGTAAAATTTTGTATGACATGATCTAAAAATGATCATATTAAAACTAATGTAGAATTGATTATGCCATTAATGAATTGATTATCTATCGGAAGTGCAGAAATCATGAGAAGTTAAGAGAAGAAGGACTATGCGATAGTTTGGAAAACTTAATCAAGATGCAAAACAAAACTGAAAACAACAAATACATAGCCATAGCAGATAGCAATATTGTTTACGGAGTTCGTTCCTAATGAACTACTCCTCTAGGTCCGCTTCAAGATGGGCGACCGCTTTATTAGGAATGAATGCGAGGAGGTTGATTACACAGAAATTTGACCAAACTGAATGTTCTTGCAAGCACTTCTGGTTACTGTCAATAGAACGCTCTCTGAACCAGTTTTCCAACACTTGTCTCGGTTCCCAATTCCGACTCCCGATACTCCTGTTACACTGAAAACAAAACAGACTCTGATCAACACCTTTCCTTTTCTTGACACTGATCATAACCAACATTGTCGATCTGTTGAGGCTAAATTGAAGCAACGACAACACTGAACGACACCCATATTCACTGATGACGACACTTTGAACACTTGTGTAATCGAATCGACGGAGCCACCTGGATCACTACTCTCCACTTGAATGATTTTTGACCACCAAAAGTTTGACTAATTAAATAGTCAATGAGGGTAGAACTTCCTCTCTTTCCACCCTGACTTGATGATTTACCAATACATTCGATCAATTACCTACAAGTGATGACCCTGATGCTGACCATGGCACTTTTTGAACCGGTGACCTATTCCACTCTTCTGCAGTATGTACAACTTGCGATGATGGTGAAACAACCTATTATAAACATGGCAATTGACTTCTTTCCACAAGATACCATGAGTTAGTGATTCACAATCTTTGAAAACAATCTCTATAGGATATTGTTCAATACCATTGACATGTATTAACAATCTATTTTGCGGAATGACAGAGACAATTAAAGACATTTTTGACATCACTATTTGATGTTTCCATTGATTAGCACTTTCCCCTGATGCATAAGCTGGATACTTTGACACTGCTTTTAGAAAGGCTTTGATATGAAAACAAAAATGCTTCCTCTCCACTTGAAAAGAGGCTTCTAATGGCGACACAATACAAGAGAAACCAAACACTGACTTTCCCCAATACTGATCTGTATCCTTGCAACTGTTAAGTTTCAAACTTAAACTAAATTGATTCATTCTGACATTAGGAAGAGGAGATTTAGGCATCAACTGTAATGCATGTTGTATTCCCTGTTTATGAGTAAGATGTTTGTTTCCTTTAAATAGAACTGAAGAAGTTTCTATCTCTTTGATCAAACTATCTTTAAACTGGGACTCATAACTTGAACATGATGTTTGTTCCTTTACACACATGATTACAAATCTCTTATTTGAACTTATTAATTGCTTCATTTGATTAGAAACAACTGAATTCAATTGATTTTTGTTTTGATGTGCCCTGACAATAAATTCAACCCCATTTTTCTTAAGGTGATATTTATGCTCTCTCCTGTAAAAGACTGCATCACGATCATAAAGATAAGGACTCCCTAAGACAACTCCACATATGTCTAATGGTACCACATCTAATTCCACTTCATCAATGTAATTAGCTGTAATGGAAAATCTTAATCGACATTGCTTTGTGACCTTTATCTGATTTGATTTATTTAGCCATCCTAATGGGTAAGGTTTAGGATGTTTCCATGTCTCCAAACCCAACTTCTTAACTAAATATTCAGATATCAAATTGGCCTGTGATCCATTATCAAACATTGTGTCTATCTTTGTGTGCTTAGAAGTTATCCTTATGTGAAACAATTCAACTCTTTTATTCTCATCTGAAAGATTGTTATTTGAAGATGCAATAGTACTCGAACTTGAACCATGGTTAGAAATTTTACCTGTCGAAACTATAGCATTTATCTTCATTTCATCACCTGAATCAGAACCTAGATCCTGCTGGATTGTTGCAGCTACTTTCTTTTCATCCTTCTCCTTAAGGAACTTTTTGGGCTTAAGTTCTGGATGAAGTTTCCAACACTTAGATTCCTCATGACCGACTCTCTGGCAATGAGTACAAGTAGGTCTTTCCTTCTGAGCTAACACTGATTTCTTTCCTTTGTTCTTCCTCTTGTCTTTGGAATCTTTGGCTTCCAGCTCTTTGGATGATGGTGGTGCAAATTTGTATGGTCTGCCACCTGACTCAATATGAATGGCTTGAACACACACTTCATCAATATCGTTAGAGTTAAACATCAACAATGTATGCTGCAAATATGAATGTAAACTGTCGATATATTTTAACAAAGTTTCACGTGTATCCAATGAAATACCAAGTGCTAAGGCTTTCTTTCTGAACTCCTGAGTAAACTCCTGAACACTCTGTCCTTTACGCTGCTTCAAGTGCTGCCAATCAATAACAACTTGTTGCATGTATCCTAAAGGATAGAATTGCTTCTTAAGAGCTCTTAAAAACTTAGACCATGAAGAGATGACTTTACCTTTTTGCTTTACATCTATCTGAGTTTTACTTTCCCACCAGATTAAAGTTGTTCCCCCCATTCTAAGTGTAGCTAGCTGAATTTTCATTTTATCCTTAGTAATGTTCTGAATGTGACAATACACTTCTAACTGCTTAATCCAGTTATCTAGCTTTTCAGGATTCATTTCGCCATCATATATAGGTAACTCAAATTTAACATCAAGTTTCAAAAGAGATTCTTTCTTAGGTTTCTTTTTTGTTTCAGATTCTTCACTGGAAGATGAAGAAGAAGAAGAAGATGATGGAGATGATGGAGGTGAAGGTGGTTTATCAACTTTGCCTTTACCTTTATCCTTCTTCGATTTCTTTGAAGAAGAAGCTGCATCTCTCATCTTCTTATCTTCGTACAGTTCACCCAACATCTGTTGCATATTCATGAACACTTGCTGAAACTATTCATCGCTCCACTTAGTTTCTGGAATTTCACCTGCATCTGATCCTGACATGGTCGATTTATGAACGACTCTTCGTTTTCCAATCTCTGGATCGATCTCCTCTAGGATTCCTTCTCCACGTTGCGACTTCGATCTGGTTAACATTCACTTGGAAAATTCTACAAAACTTTTGAAACCTTTAGCTCTGATACCAACTTGATCTGAAAACGATCATATTAAAACTGATGTAGAATTGATTATGCCATTAATGAATTGATTATTAACCAGAAGTGCAGAAATTGTGAGAAGTGAAGAGAAGAAGGACTTTGCAACAGTTTGGAAAACTTAATCAAGATGCAAAACAGAATTGAAAACAACAAATA
Source organism: Pinus tabuliformis (assembly GCA_031772625.1). Classification (NCBI taxonomy): domain Eukaryota; kingdom Viridiplantae; phylum Streptophyta; class Pinopsida; order Pinales; family Pinaceae; genus Pinus; species Pinus tabuliformis. The sequence goes on along the minus strand of CM062819.1, from coordinate 1,744,044,004 downwards.
CACAACTATACCAGACAACAATATTGTTTATGGAGTTCGTCCCTGATGGACTATGTCTTCGGGTCCGCTTTCAAGATGGGCGACCACTTTATTAGGAATGAATCTGAGGAGGTTGATTACACAAAAATTTGACCAAACTGAGTGTGCTTGCAGTCACTTTTGGTTACTTTCAACAGAAAGCTCTCTAAACCAACTTTCCAATGCTTGTCTCAATTCCCAATTCTGACTCCCGATGCTCCTATTACACTGAAAACAAAACAGACTCTCTCTTGCAGAATCTCCATACAAAAACTCTAAAAACCTCTCCTTTTCTCCAATGACAAAAACTTCCTTTTAAAGCCCTCCAAGTGCACTCATACTCTCCTAACTAGATTGGGATGTACTGGTTGATCTCTTGGAATTGGATTTGATCTCGGCCTCCTCATGAAATGCCACCTAAGGCTAGGATCCCATGGTTATTGCATTAAAATCCTTTACAAATTATTTAAAAACCAAAAATAGACATTGGATAAACGTTGAACTTCTAATGGCTAGGCTAACCGGGCAGAGGTTGATGACAATGTATGTGAATGCGGTTGACTGGCGGTCTTCTCCGCTCATGGTGCAGTTTACCCCGGCGATCATGGCAACGATTTTGACTAACGGTTTTCATGTGATGACTGTTCCCCAACGGTTGCAGTCTCCATTGACTGTACGGTCTACAAACCCACAACTAACCTTCAAACTCTGCGTTGTTCACATTCAATGGTATTTCTGTGCAGTTTCCAAGCCCGATGGCTTACCATGACTTCTAACCTCAAAACTGCTCACATGCCGACTGTTTATCCCGTGGTTCCAATGCAGTTTAGGCACCCACGGTTACCATAACCAGAACCTTACTACCTGTTCACATGACTTACAACCCCGACACGGTGACTGTCATGGTTAGGGACTATGATTTGTATTTTAAAAAATTTTGTAATGTTGTTTTAACATTAGGCCGAGGGATTAATAGACTTAGGTTTAGGTACATGAACGTGTAGTGTTCGAAATATCGGTTTAGGGACTAGGTTAAGGTGCTAGACATAGGATTTTGGGCTTTTAGGCATAGGATTTAGTATAGGATTTAGTCATTAGGACGAAGAAGAAGGTCTTCGGATTTTTAGGGTCTAGAATAAAAAATCTCGATTATAATTTTGTCACAATGCGACAATAAAACCATACACATCATCGACAAACGATGATATCCAAACTTTGTCATGACGACAACCCATACAAATCGTTGACAACTCGGACGATGCGTCTATGCCACTGACAACACTGATCATAACCAACACTGTCAATCTGTCGAGGTTGAACTGAAGTGATGACAACACTAAATGACACCCATATTCACTGATGACGACACTTTGAACACTTATCGAATCGATGGAGCCACCTGGATCATGACATAATCCCCATTAAAATTTTATGTAAGTTAGCCATTTATAATTTTTCATAAGAAACTTCAATGTAAGTTTGATTTTTCCTAAGAAACTTCAATGTAAGTTTGAGTGTATTTTTGTAGTGGGAGATTGATCTCAAAGATTTGATGTTTCTTGAAGTGAGATCAGTTGTTATATGTAGTTGATATTACATGATATGATTCCAAAGTTCATATGAGTTTAGGAGAAGAAACTAATCAAAAGATTTTGATTTCTTCCTCAGAGTTTTGTATCATATTTGAAGTGTTGGCATAGTCATTTTGTTATGCACATAGACTAAAATTTTCGTTTTTGCTCAATACTCAAATAGAAACTGAAAAATTTCTAGAAAGAATATTTGAGGAGCCAGGGAAGCAGAAGGTTTGATGTTCTCTCTTACCTTGTACAATAGTTGAGAAACTGGCATACTATAATGATCTATGTGGGATGCCATTTATTGGTTAAGAGTTAGAACAACATATTTTTGATGCACTCCAATAGTTTAGGGATCTAGGCCTCCAATATTTTCAAGACCTTGAGCTTTTACCATGGTCTCGATTTTAGAGTTGTTTTTATTGAACTAAATAAGTTTGTATATAATCTAACAAATCTAAATTCTTGTATGATATTCTAGCAAAAGTATCGTAACATTAACGATTGTTCTGTTTTGCAGAAGGGACATACACAGCTTAGAAATTAGACAGTGCATGTCATTTTTTGGGTTATCAATCTTGTGACTCTTTACATGTAATTTTGATTGCAACGATGCATTTGTAAGTGCAAACACCATTATAATTACACAAAATTTTCAAATGTGTTTAAAGTATAATGAGCTAATAAACTGGGTACTTGGGAAGCTAATCAAGAATTTCAGAGTAATGTGTACCTTGAACAGGTTGATGCTCTTTTCTTACAGACTCTAGGTCAATTAGCATTATGTCTTGTCATACTACAGTTACATGGCTACCATCACAAACCTAATTCAACCAATATTTGTTTCCTGTGATTGCTTCTAGTGTTGGGATCACTTCCATGGCAGCAGGGGTAGTCTACTATCATTTTGTTTGGAAAGTGCAGGTATTGCATGTCTTGGTGGGGAAATGTCTATGTGTCTATGTGTAATGTGCTATAATGGTTGGAGTAGGCATGATAACAAAGAATTCAGGTTTAACACCAAAAGACATTTTCAGGGTCAGTCACATTGCATCGAAGTGTCCAAAAGAGAAATTATGCAGGAATTGCAAGAAGCTTGGTCATCTTGCAACTGATTGCCGCAATGAGCCTGTCTGTAACATGTGTGGTAAAATAGGTCACATGGCAAAGGAATGTTCTTCTCATGAGCTAGGACTTCCAAAATCCACACTCTGCAAGAAGTGTTATTTTCCTAGGCATATTATGCCAGACTGTCCTAATGATAAGGCCTGCAATAAGTGTCACTAGACTGGCCACTTGGCTCGAGATTGTATGAATAGCCCAGTTTGCAATGGGAGAATGTGAATTTGAGCAAGATGGAAATCATCATTGCTGCAATAATTTGCATTGGAGATACTACAGGTCATCTCTTTGAAGCATTGTTTTGAGTTAATTCATTACTTCCCACTTCTTTCAGGCATTAAACAAGAAAATATTTTTTAAGGGCAATCTCCCATTATTATTTAAATTACAAGTTTTATTTAGTTTACTATTTGTTCTACGCTGTGTTCTGTGAAGCGATTGTATAAGGACAAGTAAAACAAAATTTACTAGAATATATGTGTTTTTTCAGCAGATACAAGGGGTTATTTTGCGGGTTTGTGCCCTCCCTCAGGGCAGCACTCTCATTTTTTCTTCTTGCAGTCAATCATTTGTAGTTTTTATGGCAGTACTGGTCTTATTTATGGCAATTGGAAAATGGTTATTTCTTGTGCTTATGGGGCTAACTATCATTTGTGGGCTAATGAATAGGAGGCCCTTCAACACATCGACATGTCAATGTGCTAAGATAGCATGCAATAGCCCATAGATAATAAATGCAAGGAAAATATGATTCACAAGGCATAGCATTGAAATCATCGGTAATGTTAGTATCCTAGTGTGGGAGGATGCTATCATGTCAACGTGGGGACTTGCATCGGAAATTCAGCTTCCAGATTGGCAAACCTTTCAGTGCAAGTATGCTTTATAGAGCATATATTTCACAATTGTTATGCATATGGAACACTTAACAACAGGAAGGAAGGATTGACCCTTTGTTATTTTATGGGTTGTAGTTGGGCCCACACAATTGCTCAGAAATTTTGTGCTATACCAGGGGATTGGATGGTGAAAAGAAACAGTTGATAGACAATACAATTGGCTTTTGCATGATGAATGGTAAAAAATGAGACTTGCTACTGTCACTTATCAAATTCTTCATTGCGTAGCTTAAACTGTAAATGGCATAAACAAGCTTCTAGTTAACATTGTGTCTTCAAGGCCTTATGCCAAAATCTATGTAGGGTCCTTACAGAGAGTAATTTCCCAATCAACCAGTAAGGTAGTCTTTCAGTCAGGAACAACCCAGTAATGTCTTATAGGACCAAATGTTTAGATTTTGTTGTTTGGTTTCTCATTATCATGTTTAAATTCAATCCCCATTACATAATCCCCATTAAAATTTTATGTAAGTCAGGCATTTATAATTTTTCATAAGAAACTTCAATGTAACTTTGAGTGTATTTCTGTAGTGGGAGATTGATCTCAAAGATTTGATGTTTCTTGAAGTATCATTAGTTGTTATATGTAGTTGATATTACATGATATGATTCCAAAGTTCATATGAGTTTAGGAGAAGAAACTAATCAAAAGATTTCGATTGCTTCGTCAAAGTTCTGTATCAAAATTTAAAGTGTTGGAATTGTCATTTTGTTATGCACATAGACTAAAATTTTCCTTTTTGCTGGATACTCAAATGGAAACTGGATTTTTTTTGGAAAAATTAGTTGAGGAGCCAGGGAAGCAAAAGGTTTGATGTTCTCTCTTACCTTGTACAATACTTGAGAAAGTGGCGTAATGTAATGATCTATGTGGGATGCCATTCATTGGATAAGAGTTAGAACAACATATGTTTGATGCACTCCAGTAGTCTAGGCATCTAAGCCTTGAATATTTTCAGGAGCTTGAGCTTTTACCATGGTCTCGATTTTAGAGTTGTTTTTATTGAACTAAATAAGTTTGTATATAATCTAACGAATCTAGATTCTTGTATGATATTCTAGCAAAAGTATCATAACATGAACGATTGTTCTATTTTGCACAAGGGACATACACAGCTCAGAAATTAGACAGTGCGTGTCATTTTGTGGGTTATCTATCTCATGACTCTTTACCATCTAATTTTGATTGCAACAATGCAATTGTAAGTGCAAATACCATTATAATTACACGAACCGTTCAAATGTGTTTAAAGTATAATGAGCTGATAAACTAGGTACTTGGGAAGTTTCTTTCAATCTTGTAGCTCCACATAACATGCTTAACAGTTACAGGTTTGTGACAAACCATGGAATAAAATAGAATATAATTATCAATATGTAGGCTCAATACACATGCTTTAAGTGATGTGATTGATAGAATTGGGAGACTCAATCTTGATTCAGTCCCAACTCAATCAACAGCGCAGCCTGGAGCATCTGAGAAAGGTCCTCCAAAGTGGATAATAAAGACAATTGAAAGTGTTCATCCTGATGAGGTTGGAAAGATAGGAACTAGAAATTCAAACCAGCAAAATGGAGGTGATGTATATGACTCTAATTCACCTGTTGATATGGATGTTTCTTATGATTATGAATTGAATTTGTCTACATATTTTGAACCAACTTCCTTCAAAGAAGCTACTTCTCATGATGAATGGAAAGAAGCAATGCAAAATGAGTATGATGCCCTCATAAATAATGGCACTTGGAAGCTGGTTGATCCTCCATTATGAACCAAAGCAATTGGTTGCAAGTGGGTCTACAAGAACAAGTATAAAGCTGATGGCTCACTTGACAAGCTCAAAGCCAGGCTTGTGGAAAAAGTTTTTTCGCAGAAGGAAGGGGTCGATTATGAGGAGACTTTTGCCCCCACAGCAAAATGGACTACCATCCAGACACTCTTTACCCTAGCAGCTCAGAACGGTTGGAAAGCCCATCAAATGGATGTAAAAACCGCTTTCTTGAATGGAGATCTAAAAGATAATGTTTTTATGTCCGAGCCTGAAGGATTTGTTGTGAAAGGACATGAACATAAAGTATGCAAACTTGTGAAATCCTTGTATGGCCTCAAACAAGCACCATGAGCCTGGTATGAAAAAGTAACTGAGCATCTTCTGAAACTCAATTTCAAACATTATGATCTTGATGATGCAACTTTATTTGTCAAGAAAGTTGGCAAAACAGTTGTATATCTTGTGGTATATGTAGATGATCTTTTGATGACAGGGAACAATGAAAGCTACATTGCATCCATAAAAAAGGAATTGGGGAAAAGTTTTGAAATGATTAATTTGGGTTATGTTCATTACTAGGTTGGTATTGAAGTAACTCAACATCCAAAGTCCATATTTCTTTCTGAAAAGAAGTACATTGGAGATCTGCTAAACAGGTTTGGCATGACAGAATGCAATCCTCTTACTACTCCAATGGAACAAAACTTAAAGCTCACATCTATTGAAGGAAAAGAATTTGAGGATGCAACAAGGCATAGACAGCTTGTAGGAAGTCTCAACTACCTAACTACTACCAGACCAGTCATTTTATTTGTTGTTGGAATCCTCTCCAAGTTTATGCAAAAGCCTTGTGAGGGACATTGGTCTACTGTAAAAAGAATTCTAAGGTACTTGAAGGGAGCTCAAGACTTTGGAATCAAGTATACACAAGTGGATGACATCAGCTTGATTGGATACTCTGATTCAGACTTCGATGGAGACAAAGAAACTGGGGCATCTACTTCAGGATATGCTATGAGTCTTGGATCAGGGGTTGTCTCCTGGAGATCATGCAAATAATCAATTCCAACAGATTCCACAACAAAAGAAGAATACATGGCAACAACTGAGGCAACAAAAGAAATTGTGTGGCTCAGGAAAATTCTTGAAGATTTGCAGGTAAAACAAGTACAATCAACGCCACTCATGATTGACAATACCTCTACAATAAATTTGGCCAAGAACCCAAAGTTCCATGATCGAACGAAACACATCAATACTATATATCATCTGATTTAACATCATGTTGAGGCCAAAACAATCCATCTCCGCCATTGTTCCACGAACGAGAAAATTGCAGACATCTTCACCAAAGAGCTTGGAAGAGAAAAGCTTGAAAGATTCATAACAATACTTGGACTCACGAACATCCCTTCAGATTAAGGGGGGGAATGTTGACACCTAATCATCAGGATTGGGTGAATAACTGAAATTGATGTAAATAAATAATAGGAAATATGAATAGTCACTAGGAGATGAAATGAATAGTCTCGCCCTCATGTATATAATAAACACCAACCTAAATGAAACAAACGAATTGTTTTGAGGAGTTACTGCCTGGTCTGACGGATTTTTTTTAATTTTGAGCTTGTTTTTCTCTGGAAGTTTTCTCTAGAGTAGCATGGCATAGTCAGTGACCAAGTACAATAGTAGATCTATACAACAGCAGTAAGGGTACACTTATTTCTGTTGATATTATGGCTACTATACACTCAAGTCCATGTGTCAGGCCTCTATTTGAGGTCTCAGTGTTTTTATTGAGCCTACATATTGATAATTAACAAACCTTATTGTACTTATCAGTTATCAATGTTTGACTATGTTGGACTAGTCATCTGAGGCCATGTGTCAGCCCTCTATTTGAGGTCTCAGTGTTTTTATTGAGCCTACATATTGATAATTAACCCACCTTATTGTACTTATCAATTATTAATGTTTAACTATGTTGGACTAGTCATCTCATCATTTGGGGGCTAGCACTCTAAACCTGAATGGAGCTTTAGGTGTAATATTGTATATATACAGTGTATACCATCCTCCTCATTTGTAAATTAATCACTCAAGTTTTTATTTGATAAAATATCTAGGGGTAATCTTACTTATAGAACCCTTGTCTTGAATACTTTTGTTTTGATAGTGATCATACTTTTTTGTGTTGAATTTCTCTTTCAAGCACATGATATGGGTTCATATATATTGTGCTCATTATTGAAGTGTTGGCATAGTTTTTTGTTGCACTGAATTAGGGTTTATTGAATTTTTCACTGTAAATCCACTATCTTATAATCTCAACATGGTATCAGAGCTACTGTGAGCTCTTCTTTCTCTATTCTGTATTGTTTCATAGCTGTTCTAGGTTTGAAGCTAAGTTAAATTTTAGGTATGAAACTAGGTTTCATCATTCTATTTTGCATAACAAACTACTTTTAAAGGTTTTTTATCCTCATTTCCTCTAGTGCCATCCTCTCTTGGCTGCTTGTTGGCCTTTTTCAATAGATACAAGGGTTTATTCTATGGTTTTGTACCCTCCCTCAGGGAAACACTCTCATTTTTCTTCTTGTAGCCAATCATTTGTAGTTTGTATGGCAGTACTGGTCTTATGGATGGAAATTGGCAAATGGTTGTTTCCTATGCTTATGGGGTCGACTATCATTTGTGGGCTAATGAATAGGAGGCCCTTCAACACATCGAAATATCAATGTGGTAAGATAGCATGCAACGGCCCATATATAATAAATGCAAGGAAACGATGATTTCACAAGTTATAGCACTGAAATCATCGGTAATGTTAGTATCCTAGTGTGGGAGGATGCTATCCCATCTACGTGGGGACTTGCATCTGAAAGTCAGCTTCCAGATTGGAAAACCTTTCGGTGCAGGTATGCTTTATAAAACATATGTTTCACAACTGTTATTCATATGGAACACTTAACAACAAGAAGGAAGGATTGACCCTTTGTTATTTTAGGGGTTGTAGTTGGGCCCACACAATTGCTTGGAAATTTTGAGCTATACCGGGGGATTGGATGGTGAAAAGAAATAGTTGATAGACAATTCAATTGGCTTTTGCATAATGAATGGTAAAAAAATGAGACTTGTTGTTATCACTTATCAAACTCTCCATTGCCCAGCTTAAACTATACATGGCATAAACCAGATTCTAGTTAACACTATGTCTTCAAGGCCTTAAGCCAAAATCTATGTAGGGTCCTTACAGACAGTAAGGTCCCAATCAACCAATAAGGTAGTCTTTCAGTCAGGAACAACCCAGTAATGTCTTATAGGACCAACTGTTTAGATTTTGTTGTCTGGTTGCTCATTATCATGTTTAAATTCAATCATTTAAAAAAAAATTGTATGCTTAATGTTTTTAGAAAGGTGGTTTCAATTAAATCCAAATGCTTGATATTAGGTATAGTGCCAATAAAATTTTGTATGACATAATCCCCATTAAAATTTTATGTAAGTCAGGCATTTATAATTTTTCATAAGAAACTTCAATGTAAGTTTAAATTTTCATTAGAAACTTCAATGTAAGTTTGCATGTATTTCTGTAGTGGGAGGTTGATCTCAAAGATTTGATGTTCCTTGAAGTGTCATCAGTTATTATCTGTAGTTGATGTTACATGATATGATTCCAAAGTTCATATGCGTTTAGGAGAAGAAACTAATCAAAAGATTTTGACTGCTTCCTCAGAGTTCTATATCAAATTTAAAGTCTTGGCATAGTCATTTAGTTATGCACATAGACTAAAATTTTCCTTTTTGCTGGATACTCAAATAGAAACTAGACAATTTCTGGCAAAATTAGTTTAGGAACCAGGGAAGCAGAAGGTTTGATGTTCTCTCTTACCTTGTACAATACTTGAGAAAGTGGCATACTGTAATGATCTATGTGAGATGCCATTTATTGGTTAAGAGTTAGAACAACATATGTTTGATGCACTCCAGTAGTCTAGGGATCTAAGCCTCCAATATTTTCAGGACCTTGAGCTTTTACCATGGTCTCGATTTTAGAGTTGTTTTTATTGAACTAAATAAGTTTGTATATAATCTAACCAATCTAGATTCTTGTATGATATTCTAGCAAAAGTATCGTAACATTATCGATTATTATATTTTGCAGAAGGGACATACACAGCTCGGAAATTAGACAGTGTGTGTCATTTTTTGGGTTATCAATATCGTGACTCTTTACCATCTAATTTTGATTGCAACAATGCATTTGTAAGTTCAAATACCATTATAATTACACGAACCATTCAAATGTGTTTAAAGTATAATGAGCTAATAAACTGGGTACTTGGGAAGCTAATCAAGCCTTTCAGAGTAATGTGTACCTTAACTGGCTGATGCTTTTTTCTTACAGACTCTAGGTCAATTAGCATTATGTCTTGTCATACTACAGTTACATGGCTACAGTCACAAACCTAATTCAACCAATATCCAGGTGGAGGTGTGGGGTAGTTCCATTCATTGTATGTCACACTATCTTTCAGTTTAGACAAAGTAATATTTCCTTTTATATAGATTGTTCTTGTTAGCATAATTCTGAAATAGGCTTCTCTCTTGGTGCATATAGGCCATGATGACAGGTGTGGGGCAATTCCATTCATTGTATGTCACATTATCTTTCAAATTAGAAACAATAATATTTCCTTTTATATAGATTGTTCTTATTAGCATAATTCTGAAATAGGCTTCTCTCTTGGTGCATATAGGCCATGATGACTCATCACACACAAAATAAAGTATGCAATGTTGTTATAATTGGAGAGCCTGCCATCCATTCAGAGAAGGTAAATCTTAAGGAGAATCCAATTAGGTATGGCCAGACTCGTCAACCTTGTATCACTTGTTTTGGGAATAATACATTTGATATTTCACTACTACATAAGGAAAATGAAAATCAAGAATGATACATTATGAACCCAAAATACAATGACCACATACTAGGTTCACCCTCCCTACATAAACAAGGAGAGTTAGCATGTCCATTTTGTATATGATCTCAATGCATCTACGTCATCCCTAAACATTTCAATCATATTAGAGATTTGCATATCCAACTCCATTCTATTAATTGAAACTTCTCCAAAATGGACTGGATTAGAAGGTTGTTCTGCACTGTTGTTTCCATAAGGAGTTGTATGTTAGTTTGATTTGGTTTCCCATGGTTTTCGTTCCTGGAGATTATCTATTTGTCCCCAAAAGGAACCATATAATAACAAAGAGCTGCAACAAAGAGAAGCCTATACTCAACAACAAGCCATATCAAAAAGTCTCTATCAATCTTGTAGTTCCACATAACATGCTTAACAGTTGTAGGTTTGTGACAAACCTTGCATCGTCCATTTGTAATGCCAGTACAATGAATACTTTCATTATTGTAAAACCGTTATGAATAATTACAACCATGCAAGGATTATAGACTTGAAAAGAGTTTATCCATAAATTACGTAATCAAGGAAGGAAGGAACGAACAAGCATTAGGAGGGAGTTACAAGGGGTTGGTTACTTCTGACAACATTGGTGAAGAATTCATTTTTGTCATGGACCACGAGGTTAAATAAATTCCCCTACCATGCAATTATACATGAACAAACTGCGCTGGATTTTTTCTGGACTGAACCATTTCCCAGACAAGACATTCATGGCCTTGGTCTTGCCAGTATTAAGATTGCTTAATATTATTTTGTAGAAATCTTGTCATTGTGCAACATGGCATTGAGTGAAGGATCTCAATAAATAGCAACAGAGAAATGCCTAGACAAAGATGAGAAGGAAAATATTGATGAGCCCTTGCAGTCAAAGTTAGCATTTGAGTTAATGAAAACAAATGAAAGCCAAAGAAAGGTGTCTGAGAAAAGAGGCAGGACGAAGGTTGAATGATATGCATATTTGTTTCTTGTGATTACTTCCAGTTTTGGGATCACTTCCATGGCAGCAACGATAGTCTACTATCGTTTTGTTTGGAAAGTGCAGGTATTGCATGTCTTGGTGGGGAAATGTCTATGTGTCTATGTGTAATGTGCTATAATGGTTGGAGTAGGCATGATAACAAAGAATTCAGGTTTAACACCAGAAGACATTTTCAGGGTCAGCGAGTTCAATCGTGGGAGGTGGAGCATCTGAAGTACATGTTAAGTGATTAGCTGCAGGACAACCCTGCAAAGTTCCCAAACATTATTTTCGTAAATCCTGGAGAGTTAGAATGTCTTGAAGTGGAATAAAATAGAATATAAGTTGATTGATTTTGTTAAACTTTTACTTTTTTGGCTCTGGCAGCCTTCTTTAGAGTAGCAGGGCGCAGTCAGTGACCAGGTACGGGATTTTGAAAATGCAAGTGTCACCAGAAGACGTTTTGATGGTCAACAAGTTCAATCGTGGGAGGTGGAGCATCTGAAACACATGTTAATTGATTGGATGTAGGAAAACCCTGCAAAGTTCCCAAACATTATGTTCGTAAATCTTGCAGAGTTAGAATGGCTTGAAGTGTAATAAAATAGAATATAATTAGATTAAAATTTTAAAATTTTTACCTTGTTTTTCTCTAGCAGTCTTCTCTAGAGTAGCAGGGCACAGTCAGTGACCAGGTACAACAACAAATCTGTACAATGGTAGTAAGGGCACACTTATTGTTGTTGAGATTATGGCTAATATACACTTGATGCCATGCGTCAACCCTCTATTTGAGGTCTGAGTGTTTTTATTGAGCCTACATATTGATAATTAACCCACCTTATTGTACTTATCAGATATCAATGTTTCACTATGTTGGCCTAGTCATCTCATCATTTGGGGGCTAGCACTCTAAACCTGAAAGGAACTTTAGATGTAATATTGTATATACACAGTGGACACCATCCTCCTCATTTGTAAATTAATCACAAGTTTTTATTTGATAAAAGACCTATGGGTAATATTACTTATAGTGGCCCTCTCTTGAATACTTGTGTTTTGACAGTGATCATCCTTTGTTGTGTTGAATTTCTCTTTCAAGCACATTGTATTGGTTCATATATATTGTGCTCATTATTGAAGTGTTGTCAAATTTTTCTATTGCACTGGATTAGGGTTTATTGAATGTTTCATTGTAAATCCACTATCTTATAATCTCAAAATGGTATCAGAGCTACTGTGGACTCTTCTTTCTCTATTTTGTATTATTTCAGAGCTATCTCAGGTCTGAAGCTAGGGTAAATTTTAGGTATGAAACTAGGTTTCATCATTCTATTTTTCATAACAAACTATTTTTAAAGGTTTTTTATCCTCATTTCCTCTAGAGCCCTCCTTTCTTGGCCGATTGTTGGCCTTTTTTAGCAGATACAAGGGGTTATCCTGCGCTTTTGTGCCCTCCCTCAGGGCAGCACTCTCATTTTTTCTTCTTGAAGCCAATCATTTGTAGTTTTTATGGCAGTATTGGTCTTATGGATGGCAATTGGTAAATGGTTGTTTCATGTGCTTATGGGGCCGACTATCATTTGTGGGCTAATCAATAGGAGGCCCTTCAACACATCGACATGTCAATGTGGTAAGCTAGCATGAAACAACCCATAGATAATAACTGCAAGGAAAAGATGATTTCACAAGGCATAGCACTGAAATCATTGGTAATGTTAGTATCCTAGTGTGGGAGGATAATATCACATCAACATGGGGACTTTCATCTGAAAGCCAGCTTCGAGGATGGAAAACCTTTCGGTGCTGGTATGCTTTATAAAACATATGTTTCACAACTTTTATGTATATGGAACACTTAACAACAGGAAGGAAGGATGGAACCTTTGTTATTTGAGGGGTTGTAATTGGGTCCACACAATTTCTCGGAAATTTTGAGCTATGTCGAGGGATTGGATGGTGAAAAGAAATAGTTGATAGACAATTCAATTGGATTTTACGTGATGAAAGGTAAAAAAATTAGAGTTGCTGCTATCACTTACCAAACTCCTCATTACCCAACTTAAACTGTACATGGCATTAACAAGCTTCTGGTTAACACTGTCTTCAAGGCCTTAAGCTAAAATATATGTAAGGTCCTTACAGAGAGTAAGGTCCCAATCAACCAGTAAGGTAGTCTTTCAGTCAGGACCAACCCAATAATCTCTTATGGGACCAACTGTTTAGATTTTGTTGTCTAGTTCATTCATTCTTTGTTGACATGGTGATCACACTGAAAACATTCCAAAAACTATAGTAGGTAATATGATCCTTGGTAATAATCTGAAATTCAGCTTTCAGATTGGCAAAGCTTTCGGTGTAGGTATGCTTTATAAAACATTTGTTTCACAACTCTTATGCATATGGAACACTTAACAATAGGAAGGAAGGATGGACCCCTTGTTATTAAAGGGGTTGTAGTCGGGCCCAGACAATTGCTCAGAAATTGTGAGCTATCATGGGGATTGGATGGTGAAAAGTAATAATTGATAGATAATTCAATTGGCTTTTGCACGATGACTGGTGAAAAAAATGAGATCTGTTGCTATCACTTATCAAACTCTTCATCACCCAGCTTAAACTGTACATGGAATTTGTAGGAAATGGTCATAAATCGATGATGGATTGAAGACAGAAGGTCAGTGAAATCTTCACTTCTATGAAAAGATATCCAACTTTCCTGATTACACCTGGAGATTATAAACAATTTTTAAGCTGCAAAACAAAATGATCTTTGAATGGTTATTAGAAATGTTTATGTGCGATTTGACTTTCAAAACCCAAGCCTCAGTATAAGACATTTTGAGGGTCAGCAAGTTCAATCGTGAGAGGTGGAGCATTTGAAGCACATGTAAAGTGATTGGCTGCAGGACAACCCTGCAAAGTTCCCAAACATTATTTTCATAAATCCTGGAGAGTTAGAATGGCTTGAAGTGGAATAAAATAGAATATAATCTGGCCTGTGGTTTAGTGGTTGAGACAGGGCATCACCATGTTAATGACCCAAAGTCAAACTTACAGTTTAGAGCCCTGAATTGTAAGTTCACAAAATGATTCTAGGAAAATAATGATTATGGCATTTTGTAGTCTTCTGTTTGTTGGCTTGTGGTTTAGTGGTTGAGATAGGGCATCATCATGTTAATGACCCAAAGTCAAACTTAAAGATCAGAGCCATGAATTGTAAGTTGGTTGAATTTTATGAGATTCATATGCGATATTAATTCAATAATTAATAAAAAATATAGTCTTAGGCACCCTAAATCAACTTCAGTTTATACAGCTTTAGAGTTTCATTTCTGCTACATCTCTGCATGTTATTTAGATTTTCCCGTTCCCATGTCGCGATTGTTCCTCAATTTAAACCCTATGGCATTTCATTTGCAACATTTGGTGCAAATGCTAGTTTAAAATAAATAATAAAAACATAATTTCCGTGATTTCTAATCACCACGAATGAATTCATTCCTATAACCAACTACTTCACTATAGAGGGAAAACTCAACTTCCTAGAGCATTGAATCAAATACCAAGTCAAGGCCAATAATTTATAGCAATTGTTTTTTCAAATGAAAGGTAATTATAGGCAAAATGTTGATTACAATTGAGGTTAAAAAGACAAGGTAATTTAACTAATAGAACAAATTCATTTTTTCATAACAATTACTTTTTCATCTAAGTAATGTATTGTAAATAGATCATTTCATATATTAATTAGATTACACTATTTAAAAATACAATTTAACACATTAAAAATGACAACATAACTATATTATAAATAATTAAATGAGTTAAAACATATTTTAGCTATATATATTTGGCAAACAATGAGACTGATATACCCAACCCTTTTTAAGAAATTTTGAATATTAATATTTCAATTTACATTAATTATATATATGAAAATTAGATTTATCAAAATTAATGATAATTAATCTCAATCTGAAAGTAGCTTCTAAAAAACAATCTAATAAACCTGGTTTTTATCAATGCAATTTGGTTAATGCATTAGACACTTGATAAGCTTATAAAAGTATTATTATTTACTACTCATCTCTTCAACATATAATTTGGTTTTTTACTTTTATAATTTACAAGTAACAACTATTGTGTTATTTGTAATATGTACAAACTAAATTGCCTCAATTTCAAATGACACAAATAGACTAAGCCATTGTAAGATCAACCATCACAACTAGATTTCTCTAAGTTTTAATCAACGCAAGCAAATATTGTCATCGGTATAACCAACCATCACAATGTACATGGAAAACCCAATCCCCTAAGGCATTAAATCAAATCCAAGGCCAGGCCAATAAGGTGAAGGCTAAAGTTTTTCAAATAAAACATAATTATATGCAAAAACCTCATTATAGTGGAAGTTAAAAAGACATGGTAGTTTAATTAATATAAGAATATTTTTTCATGAGACTTACTATTCATCTAAATGGTTTATTATAAATAAGTCATTTCATCTATTAATTAAATTAAATTATTTAAAAATACAATTTAAATAATTAAAAATATAATGTGACTGTAACATAAACTATTAAAATAGTTAAAAGAAATCTTAACTATCTAAATTTATTGATTATAATATTTATAAGAATTCAATTAAAAATTATTTATTTAAGAACAATAAAAAAAATATTATAAATTAAGTTGAAAATATGAGTGTATTTGTCTTATCGTGAATATATGTAGTAAACAATGTGACTAATTAACATAAAATTTTAATTTCTAGTTAATTAATTTTGAAATATCTTTATTTTAATTTGCATATCACTTTATTTCAAAGTATGTAGTTAATCTCAAACATATACATAATAATGATATTCTCAAATATGACATTGAGCCTCACAATTCTAACTAGCTTAGATCCATATAACTCTAGATCTAACATGCATCGACATAGATCAAATCCCTCCTGGTGTAAACCCTTCTTCAAATTCTACAATTAAAAAAAAACTTACATTTAGATAAATTGGATCCCTCTCAACTGATTTCTCGAAGGCTATAGATGGTGCGACAGGGTGAGTGAACTGTCTTGTCAGTTCAGCTCTGTCTGTTCTCCTCCATTCGCGTTGGTTCGCATGCCAACTCAACTCTATACAATGCAACCCATTCCATTCTAGACTCACCCTTCGACTGACATGTCTCGTTTGCACACTCGCTTAATGCATAAGGGTTGGGGCCCCTGTTTGGGCCAATACCCCATGTGGCACCTTAACAACCATTCCATGCCCACTCATCAAATGCCGGCTTGCCCATGTTGGCCTCCCTGAGTTATGCACAACCCAACCACATTACTGCATCCTATCTTCTCTATAGTGTTCATTGATGTCCGACACCGATCTAACCTCATCTGAGCTCACTCTTGTCTGGTTAACCAAGGTGTTGTGACATTTCGACTCCATCCCTCGCTACATAGCAAGTGACCTGCTCTTGTCTTGTCGTGGGGTCCTTCACTGACATGGAGTCGTTTCGCTTCATTCATGCACAAGCTCTCAACCAAAAAACATATACTATCACATTTTAGGAGAGATAAACATGGAATTTTGTGCTATGGGGATGTTTATCCCCACTATACAAATTAGGTTAAATGTGCGCCCAGCTCGCAATCTGTTGAAGATAATGGAGAATATCCTAGAATAGGTAGAGTTGGTTCACGTAGCCTCAGGATGGGAATTAGTTTCTATTTCTTAAGATGTTGTTCTAACTTCCATAAAACCATGTATTCTATTTAATGTGTAATGTTGATGAACAATGTAGAGCGTTCTGCAGAGCCAGACTCTCCTGGTTCAAACTCTCTTTCGTAGATCTAACCAGTGGGTTTTATTTTTCATTAATACAAACATTGCCACTTTTATCATGGTATCAGAGCGTCAGAGCTGAGAAACCTATATGTTGGCTGGTGGGTGGTTCTTTGAAACGAAATCATCACAGGTTTTAAGTGGATAACCGCGACGATACACTACTACACTTCTCAGAAATTTCATTTTTTCCATCGTAACACTCTTCCATTGTACAGTTGCGACGGTTGCGACTAGTCTTGGATATTGGGAAAATATCTGCGATGATCGTGTAAATCAAAGAAATTGCAAATGGAGCCAAGAACAAGGTTGTAGCTGTCAGGGAAGCTGAGTGGGGAAGCCAAGAACAAGGTTGTAGCTGACAATAGGAGGTTGTCTGGAGGCTGAGAAGAAAGCCAAGGTGATCTACGCGTGTGTTGCAAGATCAAACAATAGTGATCTATCTCTGTAACAGATCTGGGGTAAATTTAACATCTTTTACTTGTCAAATATTTTTCTAAATCGCCAAGATGACATCTTATTTGAAGCATGCATGAATGAGCATAACAAGCTCAATGGTTCCAATTATGCAAATTAGATATTTAAGATGCAGACCCTGCTAGAAGCGCAGAGTTCTTGGAAGATTGTGAATGGGGATGACCCGAGGGCCGCGACTGGATCAGTGTCGATCCCAGTTTGGGAGAAACGAGAAAGCAGAGCAAGGACAATGTTAAAGATGTCAGTGAAAGATTGTATTATACCGCACATTAGAGAAGGTAAGTCAGCTAATGGAATCTGGGGAACTCTGAAGGAATTGTACGAGATCAGAAATTCAAATTGTCTTTTGTTCCTCAAGAGTAAGATCTTGTCCATGAAGATAGAGGAGAATGAAATGATTGCTTCATTTGTAGCAAGGATCAAGGATCTGAAAAACAAATTATCAGATATTGGTCATACAATGGACGATACAGATCTTGTAACCATTAAAATGAATGGTGTCACTGATGATTATCATATGTTCATCACTAGGATTAATGCCAGAGAAAAGATCCCAAAATTTGAAGAGCTGACAGTTATACTGATGCCGGAAGAAGAGAGGAGATCAACTCTGAAGCCCCAGAGCACTGATCTTACATTAATGGCAAAGAAGAACTTCTACAAATGGAAATGAGGTCCACAACAGCAAAATGGAGTAAGTTCACATAAATGGCCAAATCTGACCCAAGGTATGCACCCAAATAAAAACTACTCTGAAACGAAATGTTTTTATTGCGGAAAATTGGATCATATTGCCAGGGAATGTAGGAAAAGGAAGTATCATGAAGAACAACAGAAGCCAAAGAGGCATGCAGGTCATCTCGTCAATAGTGATCAGGTGCAGAATTTGAGGTTGTTCAAGGAAGATCGTGATGAGAATGTTCATGAAGACATACGGTATGTAGATTTAGGAGCGCCAACACACATGACAGGGAACAAGCACTAGCTAGAGGATTTTAAAGAGATCAACGAAGGCGCACAGATTTACCTAGGTGATGACAAAAGTCATCAAATCAAAGGATGTGGGAAAGTTTCTATTATTCTACCTGATGGTAATATCAAACAAATTTATAATGTAATGTATGTGCCTGACATAACTAAGAAATTGGTTTTTGTATCAATGATTACAGATCAAGATTTGAAAGTTGAATTTTAAAAATCTAAATGCTACATTAAGGATCTGCTAGATGGAATGAAGACAATTTCTACAGGAATCTGAACAGGAGGACTGTACAAGTTGGATGTGATACCTGCATAGGTTCGAGCATTAACAACAGCGAGCCTGACTACAGAAGAGCTTTGGCACCAGATATTCGGCCACATCAATTACAATGATTTGTTGTTACTACAGAGGAAAGAAATGGTAAGAGATCTTCCTATGCTAAAGCAAGTACATAATGATTGTGATGCTTGTACTTTAGGAAAAATGCATAGAGAGGAAATCCCTATTAGAGTAGAAAAGAAACAAAGGGATATACTAGAGTTAGTGCACACAAACATTTGTGGTCCCATGCAGACAAAATCATTAGGATGTGCAGTGTATTTCCTCCTGTTTATTGATGATTATACAAAGTTTTCTTGGGTGTATTTCTTAAGTAAGAAGAGTAAGAAGAGTCATACATTCGAATACTTTAAGCAGTTTAAAAATATGATTGAAAGACAAACAGGGAAACAGATAAAAATTCTTCGTTCTGATCAAGGTGGAGAATATAAGAAAAATGAGTTGATCAGATATTGTAAAGATCATGAAATTTTGCAGCAGTTTACAGTACCCCATACTCCATAGCAGAATGGAGTAACAGAAAGAAAGAACAAAACTCTCATGGAATGTGCGAGAAGTATGCTGAAAGGTAAGAATCTTTCAAATGGTTTTTGGGCTGAAGCAGTGAGTACTATGGTTTATTTAAAAAATAGGAGTCCTACAAGAAGTCTTGAGTTTAAAACTCCTTTTGAAGCTTTGTATGGATATAAGCCTGCAGTAAAACACTTAAGAATATTTGGATGTAAAGCATTTGCCCACATACCCAAGGAAGATAGAAAGAAATTAGACTCAAAAGCCATCATATTCACTTTTAAAGGGTATTGTTCGTTATATAAAGCATACAGATTATTTAATCCCTCTACTTACAAGATCTTTGTTAGTAGAGATGTTAAATTCCATGAGCAGGATAGTGAAGAAACTGATGAGCGCTATGATGGATAGGACATTTCGTACTTTGAAGAAGAGGATGCAGAGAACAATCAAGATCAGCAACAAACAAAGGCAGAGGATGAACAACAGCAACAACAACAGCATCAACAACAACAGTAACAGCAACAATAGCAGGAAGAAATAAGGTTTGAAACCACCACCCCACCACTCAAGAGATCAGGTAGGAAAGCTCAAATGCCTGCAAGATATAAGGAAAATGCATGTATAACTAGTATGATGAATATTGTTGAACCGTCTAGTTATAAAGAAGCAAATGAAAGTAATAAATGGAAAATAGCCATGGAACATGAATATGATTCAATAATCAGAAACAACACTTGGGAATTGGTAGAACTCCCTAGAGGAAAACAGGTCATAGGTTGCAAATGGTTATATAAATTGAAAATCAATGCAGATGGAACTATAGAAAAACTAAAAGCTAGGTTGGTTGCAAAGGGGTATACACAAAAAGAAGGGATAGATTATGAAGAAACCTTTGCCCCTGTAGCTAAATTGAACACCATCAGAATGTAGCTACTAAGAAACATTGGATGATGCACCAACTAGATGTAAAGTATGCATTTCTGATTGGAGAACTGAAAGAATAGGTTTATTTAGAGCAACTGGAAGGGTTTGTCCAGAAAGGAAAATAACATTTAGTCTGTAGGTTGAAGAAAGCACTCTATGGACTAAAACAAGCTCCCAGGTTGTGGTATGAGAAATTTGATTCATTTTTTCTACAAGCTAGCTACAATAGAAGTAAGAATGACCCTAATCTTTACACCATGAAAGATGAACAAGGGTGCGTAGTGCTGATTTTATTATATGTAGATGATTTGATAGTTACAGGTGATGTTATTTATCTAATTAATGAAATCAAGCAGCAGATATCACAGATGTTTGAGATGAAGCATCTTGGTGAACTTAGATACTATTTAGGTCTCCAGATCTGGAGAGATTCAGGTCAAACATTTCTGTCTCAAGCAAAGTATGTCAAAGACCTGTTAGAAAAGTTTAGAATGGATCAGTGCAAGTCTGCACCGGTACCATTGCAGCAGAATATCAAATTGCAGTGTGAGGATGGCTCAAAAGCGGTGGATGCAACACTTTATAGACCACTCGTTGGGAGTCTGATCTACCTAACCACCACTAGACCTGATTTGGCTTATGCAGTCAGCGTGTTAAGCCAATTTATGTCTAAGCCACTTGAAAGCCACTGGAATGCAGCGAAGAATGTTTTGAGGTATCTAAAAGGTACTGTAGATTATGGAATTATTTACACTAACTCTTTTGATGTTAGACTGATAGGATTTGCAAATTCAGGTTAGGCAGGGAATGTAGATGATCGCAAATCTATAACAGGTTATGCATTCAGGGTGATCACTTGGAGCAGCAAGAAGCATAACACAGTCTCGTCGTCCTCAACAAAAGCAAAGTATTAAGCCATGTGTGAAACAGAGTGCGATGCGGTTTGGTTGTGGAGACTTCTCCAGGATGATGGGGAAGAACAAACAGTCGCAACAATAATCAGATGCGGCAATCAAAGTTCAATCTGGTGTTTCACAAAAACATGAAACATATTAATACTCAATTCCATTTTGTAAGGGAGAAAGTGCAATCTAAAGAAATTCATTTAGAATATTGTAATACATGTGATAATGTTGCGGACATTTTCACTAAGCCCCTTGGAAAAGTTAAGTTTCAAATGTTTAGGGAGATGTTAGGCATATATGTGAACCCATTCTCCATTAAGGGGGAGTGTTGAAGATAATGGAGAATATCCTAGAATAGGTAGAGTTGGTTCACGTAGCCTCAGGATATGAATTAGTTTCTATTTCTTAGGATGTTGTTCTAACTTCCCTAAAACCATGTATTCTATTTAATGTGTAATATTGATGAACAATGTAGAGAGACCCAGATTCTCCCGGTTCAAACTCTGTTTCTAAAGCTAACCAGTGAGTTTTATTTTTCATTAATACAAACATTGCAATTTTTATCACAATCATGCACCACGAGAGAGATAATCCATTCACTACGTCCATTGACTTTTATAAAGCGTTATTTGCTTTTTTAAAGTTACCTTACTCTCCAAAGAGATTCACACGAAAAAATAAAGTGGTCCATTTGAGTGCGATGGAGGGTGACAGCCCCTCGTGGCAGCGCTAAGCGATATTCACAGTGAGTGGCTGAGAGGGACCATGTAGTATGGTGCAATACACGGACAGGAAGAATCGCCTGATTAAAATATCATACTTTAATCTTCAGTCGAATCTTCGAGTAAGATATGTAATGGAAATGTTGAGGAAAGGCATGTCAACGGTTACTTTCATTCAGCGGAAAAATTATAATGAACTCACAGTACTCTGTGGAAGCAACGTGATATAAAGGGGAGCAAGAAGAACATTATAATGAACATTTAATATTGAATAAATTTCGTGACTCGCTGGCAGAAGAAGACTTTCAATCTTCTCCGTAAGTCAATGTATATTAAACAATAACATTTTTCATTTTATTTTATTTTCATTTTTACGATTGTTTCAATATAAATGGAACTAAAAATTAGTAATTTGCTCGCTGCACACTTTTTCTCGATGGATTCGAAGGTACATTAATAGATTTAGTGAGAAGGAATAACAAAACTTTTTTATCGAAGTATTCCCCCAAATATAAATGTACAAACTATATTGATTGTCAACTGGGATTTTAAAGGAAATTGAAATATAAAATTAATCAAAATACGTATCGAAAAGAAATATAAAAATATTGATAATTATAATTTATATTATATTTATGATATAGTACTTTCCATTATATAACATATTTAAATATTTTCAATTTTTCTCCATTTTCTCAATTTTTTGTTTTTTAAATTTTAATATATA
This sequence comes from Pinus tabuliformis, assembly GCA_031772625.1. Taxonomy (NCBI): domain Eukaryota; kingdom Viridiplantae; phylum Streptophyta; class Pinopsida; order Pinales; family Pinaceae; genus Pinus; species Pinus tabuliformis. Next base: position 1,744,021,238 of record CM062819.1, on the reverse strand, counting down.
TATATATATATATATATACATTGTTTTTAAGAAATTATCAATTTTTTATTTATTAACTTTCATTATATTTTATTCCTCTTTCATTTTTTTAAATTAATATAATATTTTTTTTAAAGTATATAAAGAAAACAATATAAAATAAATAAATGACAATAATACACATAAATCATAAAAGCTATAATTTATTTTAGAAAATCTTAATTTTGACAAAACTAACCAATAATAACTTTATTGTTATCTTATGGTTTAAAAAGAATCACGACTTAGCTTTTTCAGAGAGAAAAAAAATTATTTGACTTTTAATTTAACTTAAAAGCAAATAATTCACCAACATCCTTGCTTGCCCAAGTAAACCCACATATATTACAATGGAGAATCCCCAACATTTTTAAAGGTTTCATCACATGTAATCCATGGGCGTTAATACAACGAACCACCAAAACTAGCTAGAACATGCCCATTGCAGTGGAGAATCCCCAAACCTTTTAAAAGATTCCTCACATCTATTCAATGGGTTTTGATAAAACAGACCACCAAAGCCATGTACTAAAGGCCACCAATATGGAACTAAAAACTCTGAACCTTTGAATGAAACTAATATCTAACAACTTTGAATCTTTGATTGGACCTAACACTTAACAACTTTGAATGTTTGATTGGATGTAATAACTTTGAATCTTCGATTGACCCAAGCTTCTCCTAAAATTCTGCGTTTTATGCTAATATTGCATCTTTTAAACTTGACTAAGAAATTCACATGCTCTCATCCCCTATCACGTAGGTATACTCCAATAGTTTCGGCACGATACACATTCATAACCACATCTTAGATCCCTATGTTCATATGCATGTAATTTACAAATCCCTCTTGTGCAACCATCACCTTCATTCAAGCCATGATCCCTTGGCTATCATATAGTTTGCTAGGATTTAAAAATAGGAGTGAAATAATAATAACAATCACACACATAGCAAGAACACATATAAACCATGCATACCTTGATTTACCTTGGAAACTCCAAAGGAAAAAAACCAACCAAACATATATGTATTATTATCATATGGTTTAAAAGTAGGCATCCCTTACATAAAAGAAGCAAACCCAACCAACATCATGTCTCCACCAAGTGAGCCCTCCATTGAACTTAAGCCCATTACAATGGAGAATCCCCAAGCCTTTTAAATACTTCATCACATGTAATCCATAACCTCTAATACCATGGGCCACCAAAACCAAGTTCTAGAACAGACGTTGGAGACTTTAACTCTTTCATTTGGTTTAGTTTACCTTAACAACTACTACATTAAGATGTCACATATTTACTAAAAAGCTTTTATGGAAATTGAACCTTGTGGACTAATCAAAATCTTGCTTTGCACTAATAGATAATAACCTTTTTAGAAAAGTACACCCTCAATACCTATATTTAATAGTACAACCACATTAAAAGTATTAATGTGGTTGATATAGACCAAGGTTTCATAAATACAACCAAAAAAACTATTGCAACACGAAGAATCCCTTACTAATGCACACATTTTCCTAATTAACTATGTATGAAAAGGTTACGGGTCGAATTTAACTTAAGAAAGAAAAAAAAATTAGAAATGAATGTTATAAATAATAATGATGAACTTCTCATGGAGAAATTTATTATAATTGGAATAATCTCAAATCCCTAGGAAATTGATGGGCAGGGAGGCACCGAGCATGAATTTAATTTTTTAAATTATCTAAAAGGAAAAGAAACCTAACAAACTCTTTAATACACTACAATTGTTGATAAGCATTAATACTAAGCATATGCTAAACATATTCTCTTCAGAGTCAATCTTGGCCCTTAATTAAAAAAATTAAAAAATGTCAACACATTTTCATCCACCTTAAATTGAAATAAAAAACCTTAAGAAAAAAATATATCAAATTTCATTCACCTATTAACAAGTAACAAGTGACACTGTGTCATGTGTATGACAGAGAAAGAGTCAATTCAACACCTTTTCTTGGATTGCAGGGTTGATAGAGAATGTTGGAACCAGATCACAAGTCCGTTGGAAATCAATATAAACCTCACAAACCAGCTTCCAGATATCTACAAAATATGGGAGAAGATCTATCCTTACCCAAAGAAAGAGAAGGCTACAATAATTAAGATTTGGAGATGTCTCCCCTCAGGTTTGTGTTGGCAGATCTGGTTAGCTAGAAACAAAAGTATATTCAAAGATCAAAACCCAAGAATAGGCAAAATCCTCTCAAAAACATGGAGTTTAATATATGAAAGTTTGAATTCCAAAGGAATGACAACAGTGGATCAAAACAATCTCCAACAAGAAAAGACAGATTGGTATGGTAAAATAATCTTAGAAAACAAGGGGAAAGTAGGACCAAAGAAATCACCCACAATAAAGAATTGAAAATTAAGGATGAACGAAAAAGAATTTGAAGAATGGAGGAAAAGACAAAAACGTTTCAGTCTTTTTTTCATTGGGGCCTCAAAAAACAACCTAGGAAAATTAGGTGCAGGTGGAGCAATATTTAATCCGGATGGGAAAACGATTATATCATATGAATGGGGCCTAGGAGAATCCACTAACAACAAATACGAAGCATATAGTCTACTTCTAGGCACAAGGATTTAAAAAAAAATATGCAATCAAGGATCCTATAATAATAGGTGGTTCTGCAATCGTCATAGAAGCAATGGTAAAGGACAAAAATCCTAGCAACACAGCCATCAACAAAATATATCAGAGGATCAGATCGAATATAAAAGGATTGGGAAAGATCACTTTCAAACATGTTTTGAGAAATCAAAATCAAGAGGCCGACACCTTTGCTAACAAGGCCATTGAAAGAGCAATTGGAAGTGTTAAGGAAAAAAATGAAACATTTTGCCTCTCTATCCCGTGATCCCCATCTGTCAATGCTCTCTTGGAGAAAAGAGAAAGGACTAATGGAAAAAGGCATGATCATTTTGGGGAAAAACGTGAACAAAATATCCCAATAAAAAAGAGTACAACTCCAAATCGAAAAGAAGATATGTTCTCAAATGCACTTATTCGCTATCTACAGGACTCTGAGTATAAGATCCATTCGAAATTCAAAAACATCCAAAACGAAAAAATCAAGGTTCACATGCATTCTCATCCTCTAAGTAGATCCAGCATATGTCTTTTCAATGCTAAGCTATAGGAAAGAAATGGTTTTAAAAATGGTATCCGAATGATCTCTTGCAGCAACAGTACAAGCATTCCAGTGAGCATCAACATGTCCAACACTCTCAATACTAGCTTAAATATCGGTCCTTTGTTCGATAAGAAGGCAGAAGTATCTAGTTCGCTGCCTCTTCCTAACATCGAAGCTTTATTTCAATCAGGTTTTTTAGTTTTTGCTTATCTCCAGCTACTCTATTTTAATGACAGTGCTCTAGCTAATCCCAAAAACTGTCATCTTAAGCTCTCTCCTCTTCCTCACTTCCATATCTTCATTAATTCTAGCTCTCTGTGTAAACTTCCACATTTTAGTATTCACATGCTCTGCTCTTCCCCTCATTTCCTTCTTATCATTCTATCAACTTCTTTACCTCATCGCTCTTTTCATACCATCTTTAGTGAAATAGCAGAGACTTATCTTGCAGTTTCCCTCCACTCACTCCATCAACACCATCTTAGTTCCAACACTTTTGGCCAATTAGCCCATGACAAAAACTTGGTTTGCATTCTGGGCATAACACAAGTTCAGTGCATTTCTAGGTCTTCAGGCAAGTTGTTGGACACTCCTCAAGCAATAGGCTATACCAGTTTGACATATCACAATCAAACCAGAGGACCAGAGCGAAAGAACCTCATCAAGAGTGCTCACCAAAGGAGGAAAAAAGATACACAGTACACAGTCACTCAAAGAATCACAATGGCCTGCAATCCAATAGAAAGAGCTGAAAAGAATGAAAGTTGCCCAACCTCCAGGGCTAATAGGTTTATGATTGGGAGGTTCAATCAAGCTTTGAATGACCTCAGGGCAAAAATGAAAACCGAGAATGTGTACAAAAAAAGAGATATTGACAAGCAGAAAGCAGAAATAACAAAGCTTAAAAGCAAATGCAAGCATCTAGAGGAAGTGGAAGAATATATCAAATCTCTCAATCAGAGCCAGCAAGGGGAAAATTCCACCAAACAAAGCAAGAAACGCCATCCTCAACAAGAAGAATCAGTCAATCAGTTCTCGTGAATTTGTTTTTTAAATGCATTACAAATATATATTACTATTAAGATAGTATGTGAGGCAATATGCCAAGGTAGTCTTTGAAATCCACAGAAATTTGGGGTCAAGCGTAGATATTGGGACCGTGTTCCCTCTTTTTGATTTACACTTGAACCTTTTTCTTATCGAATGTATTAAGAACCAACTCCTTCTTTTTCAATATAAACCATATCTGACAGTATTAAAAAAAAAAACAAGTAACAAGTGATACATTACTCATTTCAATAATCAAAACCCCTCATGTAAATAAATATCATAAAGAAATATTTGATAAAAATATATCTCTTCTACAATACAATTATAACAATTTATTAATCACACCCCCTCATATAAATAAATATAATAAAGCATTTGATAAAAATATATCTCTTGTACAATAGAATTATAACAATTTATTATTGCACAATAATCATTTAGAAAATACATTAAGAAGTTTGAACACTGTTTTTATCAACCAGCATGAATAGGATATATTAAACAATTGGAAAGTGTACTATCAGAATGAATAATTTTTATTTGGCAACACTAAACATAAAAGTTTCAAAAGTATAGAACATACTCACTATGAATATATTATTAATATTAGTAATTTTTTATTTAATAATATTAATGAATAAAATATAAAAAATTAAAAGACATGTAAAACTAAAAGTTAACCAATAATTTATTTTACAAACCTTTTTATTTATAAATAAAAAACATTTTTACGAATTAAATTTTATTTACCATTAAACGAAATTCAATATATCATTAATTAACAAAATCATATTTATAAATTTAAATATAATTGAACATCAATCTTTAATGTGTTGTTTCACAAACTCATTTTATTATGACATTATTTTCTTAACTATAAGATCAATATATCTTATTTATATTAGGGAAGGACATCCAATATGTAAAAGAGTTATTAATTTTTTTTAGAAGAAAATAATATTGGTTTGTTAATCATTGACCTCTTTCCACAACAAAGAATTTATTTTGACTATTTTCTCTACAAATAATACTTATTATTATTTTAGATATAATTCTATTCCATTTCTAAGAATCTTATAAAACATAGTCTAGTGGTAAGGTGTTTAATTTTTTATAAAAAAATAGTGTTCAAATCTTATTGAATTCTCTTTCTTCATATTTTATTGCATAAGATTGAGAATTTGTTCCACATTCAATGTCTTTCAACAAATTACTTATTATATAATATACGGAGGATTACACATAAGACTTGTGATAAATGATAGTAGATACAATGTATTTATTGCATAAGTTTGAGGATTTATTTCACATTCCATGTGTTTCAACAAATTACTATAATATATGGAGGATTACCCATAAGGTTTGTGATAAATGATAGTGCATACAATGCATAATTAGGTTACATTGTTTTATAGGTTGAATTTGGGTTAGGTTTCATATGAATATTTGAATTTTTTTTTTTTTTTTTTTTTTTTATTTTATATCTGTTATGAAACCAACTCACGAAAAGATAGAAAAGATAGATCAACACCTTACAAATCAACCTCTTTGAGGGGGAAACCTCCTTTACATTACACAAATGAACAATTCTTGGATGATACGAATGACAAGACCTCCTTTCTATATATAGGAGTCTAAGGGGTCATAATATAATCAGAGCGGACGTAAAAATTTAATAATGTATGGGCACAATAATAACAATAGTGGGCTTCTATGGGGCATAACAATAACAATATGGGGACTACATGGGCACAACAATATAATAATGGGGCTGTACTAATAAGAATAAGGGGTTACACTAGTAGTATAGGGACCTAACATGCCCCTCTCCTTCAAAAAGTGTTGTCCTCAACACTTGAGTAGTTCTTAATGCTTCTGTATAAAATTCTTGTCCTCCCATGTGGAATCTTCAATGGGTAAATTCTTGCACTTGATGAGATACTATGAAATTGATCGATTTCGTAGCTGTGAGGCTCTTATGTTTGTGACTGCTCCAGGTTCCAATATGATTTTCCCTTCCTTGTCAAGCTCTCGCAATATTGTTTGAACATGATCTTCTTCAACTTTTGAATGAGTGGCTACACTTCTTCATCCTTCTTCCATTCATCCCTTGCTTCGTTTATCCAATCTGGTTGGATAATAGAAATAACACAAAACAATGTTTCCACATCCTCATCCTTTCTTGAGAGTGAATTTGCAAGTACATTTTTCTTTCATTTTTTGCAGATGATTTCAGAGTCATAACCCAACATATTTGTGACCCATTTTTTAAATTCTTCTAAAGATAATATTTGTTCTAAAAGGTATTTCAGACTATCATGATCCATTTTTAACTTGAAGTGTCTTCTCATTAGGTAAGGTCACCATTTCTTAAGTGCATTTATTATTGCCAGCATTTCCTTCTCATAAATAGATTTCCTTATATGTAGCCGTAAAAATATCCAATCACTTACATCAAAACTTCTTTCACTAAGATGTTGATCTACCTCTTGTTTCATTCGATTCGGCACCAAAGTGGCGTTATCGTTTAAAAGTTGGAGAACTTGTTACTAATGCTTGATTTGATCTTTCACTTCTTGAACATTTTTCTTCTTGATATGTCCTATCTTGAGAGTTTGAGGAGTGGTAATTTATTCTAGTGCATTACAAGATATGGTTGGATTCATTTCTTGATGCTCGATATGATTTTTCACTTCTTGAACATTTTTCTTCTTGATATGTCCTTCTATCTAGATAGTTTGAGGAATGGTAATTCCGACCAATGCATTACAAGATATGGTCGGATTCATTTCTTCTTTATTGATGTGATTTTTCACTTCTTGAACCTTTTTCTTCTTGATATGTCCTTCTATATTGAGAGTTTGAGGAGTGGTAATTCTTTCCAATGCTTTACAATATATGGTCATACTCATTTCTTCTTTCTTCGGGGTTTGTTCCTGGTGTATATCCTCTTATTTTGATGTTTCTTGATTCTTTTCTTCCTCCTCTTCATAATCTATGTAAAATAATTTCTTCTCAGCACACTTATGACCTTTAGTGTATTTGTTATCACAATTGTAACAAAGCCCTTTTGCTCTTTTTTCTTCCAATTTTTGTGGTGTCAACCTTGTAGGTTGTGGAAGATTAGGAGAAACAACACTTCCATCTTTATAGTTGTGAGGGGTAGACTTCCTTGTTGCCATAATTTTTCTTTCCACTTTTCTTGCCAACCTGAATTCCCTCTCCAATGAATTAGGTTCCAAAGACGAACCTCATGTTGCATGTTATCCTTTAAATTCCCTATGGAAACATCAATCGTCTTCTTCTCTGGAATATCATTTTCCCTTATATTAAATTTTTGAAGTCCTCAATGTGCTCTGCCATTGAACACTTTTGTTTGATATTCATCAATTGGCTAAAGAAGGTGTTTCTCTTTGTATCCTCATAATGTGCTATCATTTCCTTCGTGAAAATTGACCACGTAACAAGTGGTTTACGAGAACAAAGCCCTTTATAACATAAAAATTGATCCGGTTCTAAATATGAAGATGCAATACGTACCTTTTGTAACAGTTGCACCTCATGTAGATCAAAATATTTCTCCATCTGTAGTATCCAATTTACCAAATCCTTGCCATCAAAATTCCTCATATTGCCTTTTCTTGATTTTAGGATCTCGATCTTTAAACAACTGTAACTTTGTAATTTCAGATCTCCAAGTTCTGAAATTTTGTCCTGTAGTAACCCTTTGAATCCTCTTTCTAACCCCTAAAGTTTGATCATAATTGGATTCTTGAAGAAAGTGTTATGTCCAATCTCCTGTGATGACGTAATTATAGACTAGTTGAGTAGAGCGAATTTGTACGATGTGCCAAGTGTTATTGTTTCGACCTTAGGTTCCGAACCTGATACCCAAAAAAATACAATCTGTCTTATTTCTGTCACTTTTTACAAACTTTCAATCAGATGCTCTGAGTGAGAGGTATGGCGATTTTCCAAAGGTCGCCTATTTATAATGTAATTTGGGAGTCTGCGAAAACGCTAACTTCCCCAGATTATATCTCCGAAAATATAGCGAGACAAGATCTGAAATTTGGACCCGAGCTTCACCATGATTTCATCTCAAATGGGTTTTCATTTCAGTGTCTGAACCTTTGTAGAAAGGACATTATAGAGAAACTTTCATGATGACCTGTTTGAGATGAAATTCTGGAGCTTGCGAAAACTCTAACTTCCTCAGATCATAGCTCCGAAAATACATCGATAAAGGATCTAAAATTTGGAAACGAGGTTTAGAACAATTTCCTCTAAAATGGGTTTTTTTTTAACTTGCGAAACTTCGTATCGAAAAAGTTATAGCAAAAATTGCACGATAACCTGTTTGGAGCGGCGAAACCCTAGAATCCAAAGCTCTAATACCAAATGTTATGAAACTAGCTCATAAAAAGATAGAAAAGATAGATCAACACCTTATAAATCAGCCTCTTCGAGGGGGCAACCTCCTTTACCTTACAAAATGAACAATTCTTGGATGAAACAAATGACAAGACCGCCTTTCTATATATAGGAGTCTAAGGGGTCATAATATAATCAGAGCCGACATAACAATAAAAATGTATGAGCACAATAATAACAATAGTGGGCTTCTATGGGGCACACTAATAAAAATATGGGGACTACATGGGCACAACAATATAATAAGGGGGTTGTACTAATAACAATAAGGGGTTACACTAGTAGTATAGGGACCTAACAACAAATGGTATTTAAATCTCAACTAAATTTTTATACAACCTCTACTCATTAGTGTGAAGTGTCATGTTGTACCTTTCTAAATAGTGCACATGTTATCTTGTGATTGACCTTGATTAGTAATGTGCATAGACATTATTCCATAATTAACATTGGAACACTTAGTACATAATACATTTCATGTTGCTAAAAAAATGATAAAAACTAACTAAATTATACCTTTATTTCAAATAATAATAATAATTACTATTATTATTAAATAATAACATACTAATATATAAGTTAAATAGATATAAATTTAAAAGACATTGAACATGATTAACATGGACTGTTATCCCTCTTTAATATATAAAATTTTAATTTATGGATAGGTATTGTTACAATACCCAGAGTCAATATTATGGATTATCAATACCACATGTCCAAAAATTCATAACTCACTTCACATGACATTTGTTGATATGATAATTTTTTTAAAATAATTAATCAATTTAATTAAAAGGTGAAAAAGACAATTATTTGCAAATTAATCAGAATATTTGATTTGTTTATACTACTATGAATATCTTACACTATTCCATGGAATTTGAATCTCTACCATCCACCTAATAATAATCGATAATCAATTTAAAAGTTTAGAAACCTTATTCCAAAATATAACTATATAAATATAATATAAATATTAAATATTAAATTACACATATAAATTTACATTTAAAATATTTTTAAAAATTGAAATATTATATTAATTTATGATATTTTCAAATATTAATATATAATATTTTAAGTAATTATTTTAATTTGACACGTCTTACTTATATTAATATTTAATAAAAAATAAAATTTGTTAATAAAATTTATCAAATTTTAATTAATATTATTAATTTAATCCTATTTATATAAAATATAAATAAATTTTAATTAATTAACAAATATTTCATGAAATATAATCAATATTTCCATAGTTCTTCACTAGCCTTTTGATTATATAGATACCTCTCTGTTCGTTCGAACTTCTATATTGTAGATTCCTCCCCTTTCTTACATAACCTACTCCTATTTTGTAGATTCCTCTCATTCCTTACCTAACATTCTAAAGGACGACGTTTTTAGTCTCATAATATATAAAAATGTCCTCAGTAAAAATCCAACGTTGAGAGATGCAACAAATTGTAGACCAACGTTGAGAGACGCAACAAATTGTAGATCTTTTCAGTGGCTACTTCAAAAAAAAAAATATGGTCGGTTTGTGTCCTGAACCCACATGACTCACGATACGTATGCATCATTGGAGGTGATACATTAGGGTACAAATTTGATCAATATTTTTTTATGCTGGTTCGTTAAAAGATGTTTTGAGAGGTTTAATATTTAATTTTTCTTATAATTGTAATATCAAGAATGATTTTTATTATATATATAGATACTAATTTTATTTTTAATTATAATTTAATGAAAAAATATATTGTAACATATTTGATATAATTGTGTATAACAATAATTTATATAATTTTAAACCATTTAGGTGACACGCGCATAAGTTAAACATAATAAAAAAAAAACATGTAACAACAAAAGAAACCAGAATTTACCATATGCTAATCAAATATTTCAACATGGTAAATAATCACTTAAGTTTATATTAATAGTCAGTCAATAAACTCATACATATATTTACTTATGATTATAAAAAGCTAACTGCATAATTACGCCGTAAGGCGTTTCCTTTTGAAATGAACTCTCCTAGCTGCCGTGTCCAATCGTTAACCGTATATTTGTGGTGTTAGACGATTGAACCAATTTTATTATTTCAGTTTTAGATCAATGATCAAAATTGGTTCAATCGTCTAACACCACAAATCTATGGTTAACGATTGGACACGGCAGCGGCTAGGACAGTTCATTTCAAAAGGAAACGCCTTACGGCGTAATTAAACCATTTAGGTGACACGCGCATAAGTTAAACATAATAAAAAAAAACATGTAACAACAAAAGAAACCAGAATTTACCATATGATAATCAAATATTTCAACATGGTAAATAATCACTTAAGTTTATATTAATAGTCAGTCAATAAACTCATACATATATTTACTTATGATTATAAAAAGCTAACTACATAATTACGCCGTAAGGCGTTTCCTTTTGAAATGAACTGTCCTAGCTGCCGTGTCCAATCGTTAACCGTAGATTTGTGGTGTTAGATGATTGAACCAATTTTATTATTTCAGTTTTAGATCAACGATCAAAATTGGTTCAATCGTCTAACACCACAAATCTACGGTTAACGATTGGACACGACAGCGGCTAGGACAGTTCATTTAAAAAGGAAACGCCTTACGGCGTAATAATTATCATGTAAGGTTGTATATTCTGCGTCCGATTGATATCTCATAAAGAATTTGCAAAACCGCCCAGTACATCAATCAACAGGAAAAATTACAATACCGCCAGGTGCCACTACCTAACTCCCCAGTCGCTGTAACGGTAATAGAAAGTTGAAATGCTATAATCCCCAAACCTCTTCTTTCATGAATCTGCGTGGGTACAACAGGCGTTAGTGATTTTGTTGGGCCGGCGGACCAGCCGACTCTTCTTCCAGATTCTTTATAAATTATCGTTCCAGTCGCCAGTTGCGCACGAATTGCGGTCAAATTCTTGCGCCCCCTTTGAGATCTGAAGTCCTGAGTCGTAAACAGACCCAACTTTCCAGTCTGCAGGTAGCAAATTTTATCTAGGGCGCCCTACCCAACTTCCGTCGAAACCTCCTGTAACCAGTAACCGGAACAAGAAGGGACTGGGTTCGGCATGACCTGTTAATTAATAAGGGTTTGCAATAGCCCACACTGCACTGTAATTGCGTAGACTCATTTCATTCCAACTCAATGTCCTACCTGCACTGCATGCAAAATCCCTCAATTCAGATCGCATGATCGAATAGTCATTTAAACAAAATTTGTAAATTGTTTGTGATTTGCTCTATAGGATATTAATACTATTTTTACGGGTTGAATTCTTTTGACATTTTTTGGTTAGGATTAGTTCTATCATCTATGGTTAATCTAACCGCAAGTGATCCCTTTAAAATAATTTATCTGATACAATATTATTTATGAACCATATTAGAAAAATAAATTTTAATACTTATATGAGCCATGGTCCATGGTTACTCCACCTGGGTAACTTGAACCAAGGAAATGTCTGTTTGGCCTCCTTGATACAGAAACTGGACAGCAAGATAGTCGGGATAGTGACTGCTTTCGTCTACTTTGATGGACATATTTTTACCTGGATAATCGCATGGGATGCTGTAATCATATTCAAGTCATAAACAATTAAACACATATCCATCATGTCACTGTCCGGAATTGAACAAAGATTCAAACTATAGAGAAACAAATAAAGATTCAAGCTGTAGACAAACTTATGGTTGTTTCAGTTATAATGTTCCTCGTACTAGCTTCACTCGGAATTTTTTTTTGGGTTCTTGAATTGGTGCTCACCGTTTATACTCCACGCCCAGGCCAACCCCCATGTTGAGAAGTTGGTCGATTTTACTGGGGCGTGCCAAGCTTGCGAAGGTGTGAAAGTATAGAAGAAAATCTGTCCTATTGTGGTCTGTAAAGTCCGTAACCACAACTTTCACCCCTGATTCGGTGCAAACAGCTGAATGTGTGCATCTTATCTGATTTTATTCAAATAATAATTCAGACAAAAAATTAAACTACAATTAGAGAAAAATTATACTACAATCAAACAAAGAGCTACGCCACAGAGGAGAGAACAAAAAGATTATACTACAACTAAAACGCCACAGAGGAGAGAACAAAAAGATTATACTACCACTAAAAAAGAAGATTGTACTTTAATCCTTATGTGATATCATATGAATATTTGAGTATAAAGATTTATTTCAAGTGGAAAAGATTTAATTTTACATTATTTTTTTAAATTATTAACAAATATATTTTTTATTATTTTAATGGAATATTTAAAAAACATATTATATTCTATAAACATTAAATTTATTAATGTATTTTTAAAAATATAATTTTTATTATTTTCATGGAATATAAAAAACATATTATATTATATAAACGTTAAATTTATTAGTGTATTTTATGTTAATATCACATCTAAAAATATACAATATCACATTTAAAATTATATAAATCAAAATTAGTATTATTAAAATCACATCATCTTCAACAAAAATTACCATTAAGCTTTTACATATATCTATTACTAAGGAACCATCATTAAAACACAAATTAGAATGACATCATATTCAACAAAAACTACCATTAAACTTCTACCTATATCTATCACTAAGAAACCATCATTAAAACACAAATTAGAATGACACCTAAATAAAGCCATAATTTTCTTACAAATAGTTATAAGAAAAGTCATCAAGATGTCTATGTATCTACATCAAATAAGGGATTACAAACTAGCAAAGACATACCATATAGGAAACCCTGGAGAGTGATCAGACTCAAACTAATATTCAAAACCAATTGCAGATGTTCCTCTAGCAAGCAATAGTCAATGGAATAAGTCATTGTCTCTACAAGGAATAAATTTGCAATGATGTGAGATAATGCTTTCTTCTAGCAAGCAATAGTCAATGGAATCAATCATTGTCTCTACAAGGAATAAATTTGCAATGAAGTGAGATAGTGCTTCTATGGGAGGTGTGTCTAGAGTAAATTGAGGAGATCAAATTTGGAATGACTCAACTTAGCTAAATTGCATTGAAGGTTGCATGGGATTAATCTACAAAACCACAATTGCATGGACATAAATGGCATGAAAAAATGGGATAGAATACGGCGTTAAAAATTTGGAAGTGAGTGGTGTCGACCTCCCAAGCTAAGGTGGGAATGAGATACAATTAGACCTCGAAGCTTTGCCAACACAAAATAAAAATCATAATAAGATCTACAAACAAACATTCTCATTCATGAAAAATGAATAGAAGCACCCAACTGTAATAAGGTTATGCAGGATCTTCAGAATCAACCCCACATGATGAGCAAATCATAATAAGATCTACAAACAAACATTCTCATTCATGAAAAATGAATAGAAGCACCCAACTGTAATAAGGTTATGCAGGATCTTCAGAATCAACCCCACATGATGAGCACTAATCTGGTGATTGGATTTCTACACAGTCCTTATTAGCCTAAAAGGATATCTACTACAAAAAAAAAACAAATTGGCTTCTAATCATGTGAATAATCCCACTCCCTATGACCTAACGTGACCTACCATGGTAGAAATGTTTCATTTGGCTATTAGAAATATCATGAAATGGGTTGAAGTTCCACATGCTCCTTTCTACCTAGAACTTCTTTTAGGCATGGTTTTGGTTGATGTTATCATTTTTCTAATTTTCTATAGTTGTGCTGCTAAGATTTTCCGGAATGTAAATTGTTTTGAACGATATGTTATTATCCTTTTTCTGCATTTTTGATTGTCGTGAACGAGATTGTTGTTAAATCCTTGAACCACTTATTGTCCATATAGAACTTCTAAAATAGCTAAACACTCACAAGAAGTTGAACAATAAAAAGACTAGTAGTCTTAAGAAAAAGGCGAAGGATTATCGATTAATACTCCGTCATTGACTTCAAAGATCTCGATCATACCAACCTTCAGGTGCACTCCACCTTTGGATAAGGAATCTGGCTGGGAGTTGGGCTCATGGAAAATGAGTAAAGGAGATGGAATGTAATCTGATCTTCATTTCTAGAATGTGATCCATAACACACTGAATTCTTCACAAAGCAGATTTTCCATTAAGCATGTTCACAGTAATATTTGAGTTTTCATAAACTATGCGAAGGAGGTTGATAGTTCTTCTTAAACAGTGAGGACCCGACAAGAGTAATAGAATGCAATGATTTTAAGAAGATGCATTCCCCTATGCCGCATCTTCCAGAGTTACCTTCAGAGGCACCCATACCTCTTTTGTGTACACATGTTCTTGACACAATTGCTTTGTTCTAAGTCTTCTAGGCAGTCATGAACGAACATACTAGATGAGATCAATCGTATATTATATGGAACCAAAATGTTTCTGGCCATAGCATACAAGGAAATACATTTCACCAAACAGAAATGCATTTTCTCCTGTGTGAGTGCCTTCTGATATTGCATTGGTTGATTGTACCTAATTATTTTCCCCATCTTTTCCCAACCACATACAAGTCAAGACAATCTTCAAGGTAATTAGCCATACGAAAAGACTACAAAATCCTCACTTTCATTAACATGGACTATTCCATGGAGTGACTTTATGATCATGACCTTCTCATTTGCTTTAAACTAAGTAGCACGGTGGGTGAGTACACTTTACTTTTGACCTTGTTTGGAAAAATCATGTCACGGTTCAAAGTTAACATTTATCCAAGAATATGTGTGCAATTAGGAGAGAGATCTAGATAATTGTGTTCAATAGTCTCCAAACCAAACTTTTAGAAAATTTAATCCTTATGTGATATCATATGAATATTTGAGTATAAAGATTTATTTCAAGTGGAAAAGATTTAATTTTACATTATTTTTTTAAATTATTAACAAATATATTTTTTATTATTTTAATGGAATATTTAAAAAACATATTATATTCTATAAACATTAAATTTATTAATGTATTTTTAAAAATATAAATTTTATTATTTTTATGGAATATAAAAAACATATTATATTATATAAACATTAAATTTATTAGTGTATTTTATGTTAATATCACATCTAAAAATATACAATATCACATTTAAAATTATATAAATCAAAATTAGTATTATTAAAATCACATCATCTTCAACAAAAATTACCATTAAACTTTTACATATATCTATTACTAAGGAACCATCATTAAAACACAAATTAGAATGACATCATATTCAACAAAAACTACCATTAAACTTTTACATATATCTATTACTAAGAAACCATCATTAAAACACAAATTAGAATGACACCTAAATAAAGCCATAATTTTCTTACAAATAGTTATAAGAAAATTCATCAAGATGTCTATGTATCTACATCAAATAAGGGATTACAAACTAGCAAGACATACCATATAGGAAACCCTGGAGTGTGATCAGACTCAAACTAATATTCAAAACCAATTGCAGATGTTCCTCTAGCAAGCAATAGTCAATGGAATAAGTCATTGTCTCTACAAGGAATAAATTTGCAATGATGTGAGATAATGCTTTCTTCTAGCAAGCAATAGTCAATGGAATCAATCATTGTCTCTATAAGGAATAAATTTGCAATCATGTGAGATAGTGCTTCTATGAGAGGTGTGTCTAGAGTAAATTGAGGAGATCAAATTTGGAATGACTCAACTTAGCTAAATTGCATTGAAGGTTGTGTTAGCGCTTGAAATTTCACCTCAGGCTGAGAAAGCTAAACCTCAAGGCTACATCAAACCATTTAGCCTCGTAGCTAGCCCTACGGGGCAGGAGAAGGCTCTCTCCGGTCAATCTCGGCAGATCTTCAATGGGATGAGATGACCAACTAGGTAACACTGATATTAAGCTAGTAAACTGATCGGAAAGATTGATTTGGGGTTTTTAGGTTTTTGGTGGCAAATTGAGGAATTGCAATTTTGGGTGCGGGGATTGGACACAGTTTCTGCAGGGGGTTCCTTGGGGCAAGGTAGGAAACAATATTGATGCCTTAGAGTGAGATGGATGACCAGGAATTAAATATGAGGAGCTAAAGAGAGAAAACAATGACTTTGAATTCCCTTTAGACAGTAGAAAACATTGAAATTAAACAAATTTAAAAGCAGAGCATGGCTAGCATGAATTCATACGTTAACACTTCATTTGTTTAATGTGCAGCAGTAAAGAAAGGAAATGAATCACATAACAAAGCTTACAAAAACATTGAGAAACACACCATCAACACATGAGTCCACAAGAATCCCAAAGATGACTGCAAAACCCTGGTCTTCCTTAGCCAAAAATTGCAGAGATACAGTGAAAATATACAATGATAGCTTCTCCCTCAAGAGTCCAACCATGAAAATGAGCAAGAAAGTACATAATATAGATGATCTAACCTCTTTCCTTGCCTCCATGGGTCGAGCTCACTATCCTAGGAGCTGGTTGAACCACTTCTAAACTAAGCACTACAAAATAGGCAGTCAAAACAACTTGCCTCTATAAACTTGGAAACCAGTTCATACATTCAATTTTTACCCTTTACACAAATGAATCTTCTAGAAGTGTTAAACAAGAGTAAAAGTGTCTTAGAGTTACCAAAATTACATCAAAGATAATCATCTTCAACCCCAAAAAGTCAAACCAAGTCAAACTGTGCTTTTCCGAACTGTACAGTGAAATCTGGCAAAGTCTGTTCAACGGGTCGTGCACATCTTCTCAACGGGTTGCGCACATTGGGAGCTCTGTTTGAGGCACTTCCAGGTGTCAGAATTGGCTGCAGGATAGCTCGTTGGAAAACTCTTTGAGTCTAATTTCCAACCCAACTCGAATATTTTAATTTGGTGTTCATTTGCTCTATCAAAAACCAATTCTCCCAAGACAGCTTTCTGTAGTTCAAAAACGTGGCAGAAAGTCAAATGTTTCATGTATTTTGACCTTCTGGAGGCCCAAAACTCCATAAAAACTCAAGTCCATCCATGGGCATATGCAACTTTGCATAGCAAATCAGGATATGCTGAGTTTTTGTGAAAAGGAGTTGCCATGACAAAGGGTCTCACCGGGGGTGAGACCCGTTAAAGAGCCAAAACCTGTAAATTACCAAAAAATGCCAAAATTACCTAAAATTCTCAAAATTTTTTGGGATTTGAACTGTGGCTAGGCTATTGAGTGCCATGATCTTTGAGTGAATCCTCAGCCAAGATATGGAGTGGATTGGTCTTCTTCTTCCCTTTTTGTGCCTTGGCCAAACTCCTTGGATCCGGCGATTGTAATTTTGGCATTTCTCTAAAACCATGACACCTGTGCAAAACGTGAAGGAGGTTTTTCTTGTTTGGCATGTTATGGACAAAAACCTCTCTCAGATTTCCAAAATTCATCTTTTATTTCTCTGAAACATCATTTGAGTGCAACTTGTCCCGATGTGTGAAACAAGGGATTTTGTCGAAATGAAGCGAAATGAAGGGGATAGGGGGCTTCTAAATTCTTGGGGGAAATTTTGGGAGTGGGGAGGGATGTTAGGAAGTAGGGGAAAGTGGAATCTCAGAGATTGAGTGAGGGGAAGGGGTCAAAAAGGGAAAAACATAGGCCAAACCTAGAAAATTGCCAAGTTGTAGCTAGAAACTAGGGTTTGTGCAAAAATGAGGAATTTGGCGGATCTAAGGGATGGGAAGTGTTTGATAAGGTACTTTAAGGACAGGGGAAGGTGTATGAACATCAGGAAACAAGTTTTGCCGATGATTTGACCGTCCAAGAGAAATTGGCTTCAAAACCCTAGGAGAGGGAAATGACCTTGCTTAGGCACAACTGAAGCATGAAAAAGATGTAAAATGACTCATTAGACACTGACATGATAATAAAAACCCTATGAATGATGATAGACTCAGTTGAATGATGACATGGACCGCCATTTGGACAACTTTAGAAGGAGTAAAAGCAAACCCTAGACC
Organism: Pinus tabuliformis; assembly: GCA_031772625.1. Classification (NCBI taxonomy): domain Eukaryota; kingdom Viridiplantae; phylum Streptophyta; class Pinopsida; order Pinales; family Pinaceae; genus Pinus; species Pinus tabuliformis. The sequence goes on along the minus strand of CM062819.1, from coordinate 1,744,002,629 downwards.
TAATGCCTAGTGACCAAATTTTGCTTGAAGACTCACTGAAATGACAAAATTTGACCTTGACACTTCAAAATCATTTTTTAAGAGCACATTTGACCACTGGAGGAAGGCTGGAAAGACTGGAACTAACATTGGCTCCAATGGGGATGGTAGCTCCTTGGAGGTGCCAAGAACCTTAGACCTCTGGGAGAGAAGACCAGTGCCTTCATCCATTGGGCAATGGAGTCAAAAACTCAAGCTGAAACGCATGACTAAAAAATGATGAATTGATAACACAAATTGACTCTCACTCAACTAAAAACTGACTCAACACTTAAACACAACCGACAAATTGAAAATGATGCTCAAAGGGGAGCTTATTCATCACAACCTACTCTAACAGTTTCATACATCACCTGATCAAGTGAAATGAAACAACCAATGTAACCAAGTAAGTATCCCATTTGTTGTTTGAATTCTCCACAAGTGCTTTCTTATGAACAACAAGAGAGAACTACTGAAAGGCAACTCCCATGACAACTTAGAAACAGATCCATTGAATGATATGGCTTCTCTATCCACCTCCAAAAACACTGCATAAGGATCTTGAAATTCAAGCACACTGGAACTTAGCTCAACCAATGGATTACTTCTCTTTGCCTCATACCATGAATGCAAATTTTGATCTGAGCCTTGTGACGAGACCTCTGCTGAAAATGACAAAGAAACTGGTTGCCGGATCAAATTCATATCAGCACATGTTTCAAGCTCACATGTGGTCAATGGAGAAAGACTTTGACTACAAACCTCATCCAAAACATCAGCTATTGGATCATGAAAAACTTGAAAAGACTGCTGTAATGTATCCATTGAAAATGCATGACATCCTTCTAGCTGTTCATCTTGTTCTTGAGAGATTTTACGAGAATTCTGCCTTATAAACTGAAATGCTTCGAAACAAAAGGGCATAGAATCTTCCTGCATCATCAAATCATGTATGTCGGCTGCCATACCTTCATCTGTAATCTGCCCTTCAAGTTCATTTGGTGGCTGCAAATCTGATGCTATAGGTTGCTCAAGAATTTTGTTATCTGTTGCATCCTCAACATTAACACTGAGAAATTGGTGATTTGTGATAGGCTGTTCATTTGAAGATTTACTATGCAATCTACCCTTCAAAAACTGAAACGATTCAAAACAGAATGGTACGAAGTCACCTTGAATCATTAAATCATGTGTGTCCACTTCCAAGTCTTCAGTTGCAACTTGACAATCAATGGCTTTCGGGGGTTGCAAATCTGAATATGAGAAGTCTTGAACAAAATTTTCATTACTCTCAAGATGCTTCAAATCAAGACTTGTTGACATTTGATTTCTGATTGCATGGTAGTTATCTCTGATGAACTGAAACGAATCAAAACAAAAAGGCAAAGATCCTTCACTTACTTCAAACTTCGCTGCACTTTCCTCGTCAAAGTCATAGCTGATATGTGATGGCTGAACATTGTATTCAAGCTGCTGAAAATGAACTTTTTCCTCCCACAAACTAGCTGCTGATTCGTCTGCAAGATTAGCTTCTGTTTGGAGAACATAATCATCATCATACTGATCAAACTGAGGCAAATCATCAGTATAAAACATATCATCAAGCATGCAGGTCATATCAACCGTTCTTTGTTCACCAAGGTGATCTACAAAACAATCATTATCAGATCTATGACAACCATGATAAGAAACAAAATGTTTTGGATCAACAACTTGTTCTTCTTCAATCAGCGAGCCTTGAACATCATAATCATTCCTTGTGTTGATCTTGTCCATCATATTTTCCACTGCACTTACCAAATTGTCAAGCTTCACCTCTAGAGATGTTGATTTTTCCGGATCTATGTTTTTCATCTCTTCTTCTTTCAACCTTGCCCTTCGGATCAGCAGATGAGCCTCTACATTTACTGCACTTTTTTGCATCTCGTGAAGTGTTGCAATATCCCTTTCTCTCAGTTGAAACTCCATCTCTGGATCAAAGGCACCCGGATAGTGCAAGAGAGCTGATCTAGCAATAGGCCTTATATCGATTGGCATTGAATAATAAACTTGATTAAATCTGGCTGAAAACTGTTGTACTGTCTCCCCTAGCAATCTTTTCAGCTGGTTATACTCTTCTACAATCAAGAAAAGGTTCTGCCCGATCATCCACCTGTCGAGAAAAACTTTGATGAACTGCTGGAAATCTGAGATGCTCGCATCAGGCAGGGCTTTGAACCAACTCTTCACTTTGGCTTGCAAAGAAAGAGAAAAAAGCCTTATACTAACATCTTCTTCATCAATTTCAAAAAGATCTAGAAAATTCTCAAAATTCTGGACATGGTGCTCAGCGTTGACATTCTTACATTCACCATCAAACATCGGCAAGTAGAGATCATAGTTTTTGGGGAAAGCATGAAGAACAGAAGGTAAAACAAGAGGTTTATACCGATCTAGAATTTTACAAGGTGTAGGGATATGTACAGCAGGTATAAAATGAGTCTTGGTCTCTTGAGATTCATCAATTTGAAGATGGTCATCACAAAATTCGGAAAAAGGATCTTGATCAAGCTCAAAGGCATGCAAATCTTTGGTATTCACAATATTCAAAGGGAAAGAATCAACTGCAGGCCTAGGATCTCTTCTCAAACATAGTATACTTTGCAGAGAAGTTTTGACATTCTTGGGAAAATAGAAGAAATAATTTATGACAAAGAACAAAATGTCTTGGATGAAATTCCAACTTGAGTACCTGATCTTGCCATATCCTCCTTTCATGTTTCTACTGGTCGGGATCATCCTCCAGTGGAGTCTTTGGATCTGATCTCAAAAATGATTTAGAGTCGCCAAGTGAATGATTTAAGCCTTTCAAGTGTCTGATTGTTGTCCACCATCAACAATCAGATATGAACTTGATACATGTACTGGGGTGAATTGCAGATGAAGTGTTACATTCACAAGCTCACGGAGATTGACTGAAGCAGCGTTTATCTACTTCCGCTAATGCAAAGCAAAAGCGTTTTGAAGGCTACCTGGCATAACTTCAGGCTCCGTCTAAGACTTATGAGACAAACACATCAATCAACAAACAATTTTGTTCTCCCCAGTATGGTCGCCAGTATGTTAGCGCCTGAAATTTCACCTCAGGCTGAGAAAGGTAAACCTCAAGGCTACATCAAACCATTTAGCCTCGTAGCTAGCCCTACGGGGCAGGAGAAGGCTCTCTTCGGTCAATCTCGACAGATCTTCAATGGGATGAGATGACCAACTAGGTGACACTGATATTAGGCTAGTAAACTGATCGGAAAGATTGATTTGGGGTTTTTGGGTTTTTGGTGGCAAATTGAGGAATTGCAATTTTGGGTGCGGGGATTGGACACTGTTTCTGCAGGGGGTTCCTTGGGGCAAGGTAGGAAATAGTATTGATGCCTTAAAGTGAGATGGATGATCAGGAATGAAAGATGAGGAGCTAAAGAGAGCAAACAATGACTTTGAATTCCCTTTAGACAGTAGAAAACATTGAAATTAAACAAATTTAAAAGCAGAGCATGGCTAGCATGAATTCATACTTTAACACTTCATTTGTTTAATGTGCAGCAGTAAAGAAAGGAAATGAATCACATAACAAAGCTTACAAAAACATTGAGAAACACACCATCAACACATGAGTCCACAAGAATCCCAAAGATGACTGCAAAACCCTGGTCTTCCTTAGCCAAAAATTGCAGAGATACAGTGAAAATATACAATGATAGCTTCTCCCTCAAGAGTCCAACCATGAAAATGAGCAAGAAAGTACATAATATAGATGATCTAACCTCTTTCCCTGCCTCCATGGGTCGAGCTCACTATTCTAGGAGCTATTTGAACCACTTCTAAACTAAGCACTACAAAATAGGCAGTCAAAACAACTTGCCTCTATAAACTTGGAAACCAGTTCATACATTCAATTTTTACCCTTTACACAAATGAATCTTCTAGAAGTGTTAAACAAGAGTAAAAGTGTCTTAGAGTTACCAAAATTACATCAAAGATAATCATATTTAACCCCAAAAAGTCAAACCAAGTCAAACTGTGCTTTTCCGAACTGTACAGTGAAATCAGGTAAAGTCTGCTCAACAGGTCGCACACATCTTCTCAATGGGTTGCGCACATTGGGAGCTCTGTTTGAGGCACTTACAGGTGTCAGAATTGGGTGCAGGATAGCTCGTTAAAAAGGTCTTTGAGTCTAATTTCCAACCAAACTAGAAGTTTTGAATTTGGAGTTCATTTTCCCGGTAAAAAACCAATTCTCCCAAGAGAGATTTTTGTAGTTCAAAAAAGTGGCAGAAAGTCAATTTTTTCATGTATTTTGACCTTCTGGAGGCCCAAAACTCCATAAAAACTCAAGTCCATCCATGGGCATATGTAAATTTGCATAAAAAATCAGGAAATTCTGAGTTTTTGTGAAAAGGAGTTGCCATGACAAAGGGTCTCACCGGGGGTGAGACCCGTTAAAGAGCCAAAACCTGTAAATTACCAAAAAATGCCAAAATTACCCAAAATTCTCAAAAAAATTTGGGATTTGAGCTGTGGCTAGGCTATTGAGTGACATGATCTTTGAGTGAAGCCTCAGCCAAGATACGGAGTGGATTGGTCTTCTTCTTCCCTTTTTGTGCCTTGGCCAAACTCCTTGGATCTGGCGATTGTAATTTTGGCATTTCTCTAAAACCATGACACCTGTGAAAAACGTGAAGGAGGTTTTTCTTCTTTGGCATGTTATGGACAAAAAACTCTCTCAGATTTCCAAAATTCATCTTTTATTGCTCTGAAACATCATTTGAGTGCAACTTGTCCCGACGTGTGAAACAAGGGATTTTGTCGAAATGAAGCAAAATGAAGGGGATAGGGGGCTTCTAAATTCTTGGGGAAATTTTTGGGAGTGGGGAGGGATGTTAGGAAGTAGGGGAAAGTGGAATCTCAGAGATTGAGTGAGGGGAAGGGGTCAAAAAGGGCAAAACACAGGCCAAACCTAGAAAATTGCCAAGTTGTAGCTAGAAACTAGGGTTTGTGCAAAAATGAGGAATTTGGCGGATCTAAGGAATGGGAAGTGTTTGATAAGGTACTTTAAGGATAGGGGAAGGTGTATGAACATCAGGAAACAAGTTTTGCCGATGATTTGACCGTCCAAGAGAAATTGACTTCAAAACCCTAGGAGAGGGAAATGACCTTGCCTAGGCACAACTGAAGCATGAACAAGATGTAAAATGACTCATTAGACACTGACATGATAATGAAAACCCTATGAATGATGATAGAATCGGTTGAATGATGACATGGACCGCCATTTGGACAACTTTAGAAGGAGTAAAAGCAAACCCTAGACCTAATGCCTAGTGATAAAATTTTGCTTGAAGACTCACTGAAATGACAAAATTTGACCTTGACACTTCAAAATAATTTTTTAAGAGCACATTTGATCACTGGAGGAAGGCTGGAAAGACTGACACTAACAGGTTGCATGGGATTAATCTACAAAACCACAATTGCATGGACATAAATGGCATGAAAAAATGGGATAGAATACGACGTTAAAAATTTGGAAGTGAGTGGTGTCGACCTCCCAAGCTAAGGTGGGAATGAGATACAATTAGACCTCAAATATTTTCCAACACGAAATAAAAATCATAATAAGATCTACAAACAAACATTCTCATTCATGAAAAATGAATAGAAGCACCCAACTGTAACAAGGTTATGCAGGATCTTCAGAATCAACCCCACATGATGAGCAAATCATAATAAGATCTACAAACAAACATTCTCATTCATGAAAAATGAATAGAAGCACCCAACTGTAATAAGGTTATGCACGATCTTCAGAATCAACCCCACATGATGAGCACTAATCTGGTGATTGGATTTCTACAGAGTCCTTATTAGCCTAAAAGGATATCTACTACAAAAAAAAAAAAAATGGCTTCTAATCATATGAATAATCCCACTCCCTATGACCTACCGTGACCTACCATGGTAGAAATGTTTCATTTGGCTATTAGAAATATCATGAAATGGGTTGAAGTTCTACATGCTCCTTTCTACCTAAAACTTATTTCAGGCATGGTTTTGGTTGATGTTATAGCTGGTATGATATTGTACTGAAATAATAGTAATGCGTTGTAAGAATCTCTTTTCCAAGAAAGGATAAAACGTGTTTCTTTTTTATACATATTAACTCACTCTAGAAGGAGATCTTATTAGAAAAGTAATATGAATACTAAGTTCAAAATATTTAAGTGAAGCTTCCTTTTGTAACAAAAGGAACCAATATAATACAGAAAAATGTGACGAGATCCAATTATGCATCTGCAATATTTCTCAATTCATATCTAAAAGGTATCCTCCTTATACATAGGGTTTTAGGACCACTCCACCTTTGGATAAGGAATCTGCCTGGGAGTTGGGCTCATGGAAAATATGAGTAAAGGGGATGGAATGTAATCTGGTCTTCATTTCTATAATGTGATCCATAACATATTGAATTCTTCGCAAAGCAGATTTTCCATTAAGCATGTTCATAGTAATATTTGAGTTTTCATAAATGTGGAGTCTTCTAACTTCGTTTTCAATTGCTATGCGAAGGAGGTTGATATTTCTTCCTAAACAATCAGGACCCGACAAGAGTAATAGAATACAATGAATTTAAGAAGATGCATTCCCCTATGTCGCATCTTCCAGAGTTGCCTTCAAAGGTGCCCATACCTCTTTTGTGTAGACATGGTCTTGACACAATTGCTTTGTTCTAAGTCTTATGGGCAGTCATGAAAGAACTAGATGAGCTCAATCATATATTATATGGAACCAAAACGTTTCTTGCCGTAGCATACAAGGAAATGCATTTCACCAAATAGAAATGCATTTTCTCATGTGTGAGTGCCTTATGATATTGCATTGGTTGATTGCACCTAATTATTTTCCCCATCTTTTCCCAACCACATACAAGTCAAGACAATCTTCAAGGTAATTAGCCATGCGAAAAGACTACAAAATCCTCACTTTCATTAACATGGACCATTCCATGGAGTGACTTTATGATCATGACCTTGTCATTTGCTTTAAAATATGTAGCAAGGTGGGTGAATACACTTTACTTTTGACCTTGTTTGGAAAAATCATGTCAAGGCTCAAAGTTAACATTTATCTTGGAATATGTGTGCAATTAGGAGAGAGATCTAGATAATTGTGTTCAATAGTCTCCAAACCAAACTTTAGAAAACCGTGTTCAATAGTCTCCAAACCAAACTTTTAGAAAAATTAATCGTTATGTGATATCATATGAATATTTCAGTATAAAGATTTATTTCAAGTGGAAAAGATTTAATTTTACACTAATTTTATATTTAATTTTTTTAATTATTAACCAATATATTTTTTTATAATTTTTGTGGAATATTAAGAAAACATATTATATTCTATAAACATTAAATTTATTAATGTATTTTTAAAAATATAATTTTTATTATTTTCATGGAATATAAAAAAAACATATTATATTATATAAACATTAAATTTATTAGTGTATTTTATTTTAATATCACATCTAAAAATTTACAATATCACATTTAAAAATATATAAATCAAAACTAGTACTATTAAAATCACATCATATTCAACAAAAACTACCATTAAACTTTTACATATATCTATTACTAAGGAACCATCATTAAAACACAAATTAGAATGACATCATATTCAACAAAAACTACCATTAAACTTTTACTTATATCTATTACTAAGGAACCATCATTAAAACACAAATTAGAATGACACCTAAATAAAGCCATAATTTTCTTACAAATAGTTATAAGAAAAGTCATCAAGATGTCTATGTATCTACATCAAATGAATAACTTGATGCACTTGTCTATCAAGTATCTCTTAACTAATGGAGAATATTTCATGAGGTCTTGGAAATTTTGTGATGGTGCACGGTTGACCACACAACCTTTCATGAACTAGTTGAGTACTTATAATAGAAAGAAAAGTGTACAAGTTACTCAGAGCCATATTGACATGAACACGAGCTAATTGTATTCATCACTCTAGAGGGATTACAAACTAGCAAGACATACCATATAGGAAACCCTGGAGTGTGATCAGACTCAGACTAATATTCAAAAGCAATTGCAGATGTTCTTCTAGCAAGCAATAGTCAGGGATTACAAACTAGCAAGACATACCATATAGGAAACCCTGGAGTGTGATCAGACTCAGACTAATATTCAAAAGCAATTGCAGATGTTCTTCTAGCAAGCAATAGTCAATGGAATCAGTCATTGTCTCTACAAGGAATAAATTTGCAATGATGTGAGATAATGCTTTCTTTTAGCAAGCAATAGTCAATGGAATCAATCATTGTCTCTACAAGGAAAATTCCATTGTCTCTGCAAGGAATAGATTTGCAATGATGTGAGATAATGCTTATATGAGAGGATAAATTTGCAATGATGTGAGATAATGCTTATATGAGAGGTGTGTCTCGGAGTACAGTGAGGAGATAATGGAATTAGGCATTGTCTCTACAAGGAATAAATTTGCAATGATGTGAGATAGTGCTTCTATGAGAGGTGTGTCTAGAGTACAGTGAGGAGATCAAATTTGGAATGACTCAACTAAGCTAAATTGGATTGAAGATTAAATTGGATTAATGTACAAAACCACAATTGCATGGACATAAATGGCATGAAAAAATGGGATAGGATACAACGTTAAAAATTTGGAAGTGAGTGGTGTCGACCTCCCAAGCTAAGGTGGCAATGAGATACAATTGGACCCCGAAGCTTTGCCAACACAAAATAAAAATCATAATAAGATCTACAAATGAACATTCTCATTCATGAAAAATGAATAGAACCACCCAACTGTAATAAGGTTATGTAGGATCTTCAAGCTGCCAAGATGCCATCTTTAGGATCACAATGATCTCTAGCTACTACCACAAACCCATCTCACTCAAGGTGTGATATGTTACATATATCTATTACTAAGGAACCATCATTAAAACACAAATTAGAATGACATCATATTCAACAAAAACTACCATTAAACTTTTACATATATCTATTACTAAGAAACCATCATTAAAACACAAATTAGAATGACACCTAAATAAAGCCATAATTTTCTTACAAATAGTTATAAGAAAAGTCATCAAGATGTCTATGTATCTACATCAAATTAGGGATTACAAACTAGCAAGACATACCATATAGGAAACCTTGGAGTGTGATCAGACTCAGACTAATATTCAAAAGTAATTGCAGATGTTCCTCTAGCAAGAAATCGTCAATGGAATCAGTCATTGTCTCTACAAGGAATAAATTTGCAATGATGTGAGATAATGCTTTCTTCTAGCAAGCAATAGTCAATGCAATCAATCATTGTCTCTACAAGGAATAACTTTGCAATGATGTGAGATAGTGCTTCTATGAGAGGTGCGTCTGGAGTAAATTGAGGAGATCAAATTTGGAATGGCTCAACTTAGGTAAATTGCATTGAAGGTTGCATGGGATTAATCTAAAAAACCATAATTGCATGGACATAAATGGCATGAAAAAATGGGATAGACTACGACGTTAAAAATTTGGAAGTGAGTGGTGTCGACCTCCCAAGATAAGGTGGGAATGAGATACAATTAGACCTCGAAGCTTTACCAACACAAAATAAAAATGATAATAAGATCTACAAATGAACATTCTCATTAATGAAAAATGAATACAACCACCCAACTATAATAAGGTTATGCAGGGTCTTCAGAATCAACCCCACATGATGAGCACTAATTTGGTGATTGGATTTCTACACATTCCTTATTACCCTACAAGGATATCTACTACAAACAAAAATAAATTGGCTTCTAATCATGTGAATAATCCCACTCCCTATGACCTACCATGACCGACCATGGTACAAAGGTTTCATTTGGCTATTAGAAATATCATGGAATGGGTTGAAGTTCCACATGCTCCTTTCTACCTATAATTTCTTTTAGGCATGGTTTGGGTTGATGTTATAGATGGTATGATGTTGTACTGACATAATAGTAATGTGTTGTAAGAATCTTTTTTCCAAGAAAGGATAAGACATGTTACTTTTTTATACATATTAACTCACTCTAGAAGGATATCTTATTAGAAAAGTAATATGAATACTAAGTTCAAAATATTTAAGTGAGGCTTCCTTTTGTAACAAAAGGAACCAATATAATAAGGAACAATGTGACGAGATCCAATTATGCATCTGCAACATTTCTCAATTCATATCTAAAAGGTATCCTCCTTATACATAGGGTTTTAAGTCCACTCCACCTTGGATAAGGAATCCACCTCGGAGTTGGGCTCATGTAACATATGAGTAAAGGAGATGGAATGTAATCTGGTCTTCATTTCTAGAATGTGATCCATAACAGATTGAATTCTTTGCAAAGCAGATTTTCCATTAAGCATGTCCACAATAATATTTGAGTTTTCATAAACGTGGAGTCTTCCAACTTCATTTTCAATTGTTATGCGAAGGAGGTTGATAGTTCTTCCTAAATAGTCAGAACCTGACAAGAGTAATAGAATGCAATGATTTTAAGAAGATGCATTCCCCTATGCCGCATCTTCCAGAGTTACCTTTAGAGGCGCCCATACCTCTTTTGTGTACACATGTTCTTGACACAATTGCTTTGTTCTAAGTCTTCTAGGCAGTCATGAACAAACTTACTAGATGAGCTCAATTGTATACTATATGGAACCAAAACGTTTCTAGCTGTAGCATACATGGAAATACATTTCACTAAATAGAAATGCATTTTCTCCCGTGTGAGTGCCTTCTGATATTGCATTGGTTGATTGTACCTAATTATTTTCCCCATCTTTTCCCAACCACAAGAAGTCAAGAAAATCTTCAAGGTAATTAGCCATGCGAAAAGACTACAAAATCCTCACTTTCATTAACATGGACCATTCCATGGAGTGACTTTATGATCATGACCTTCTCATTTTCTTTAAACTAAGTAGCACGGTAGGTGAGTACACTTTACTTTTGACCTTGTTTGGAAAAATCATGTCACTGCTTAAAGTTAACATTTATCCAGGAATATGTGTGCAATTAGGAGAGAGATCTAGATAATTGTGTTCAATAGTCTCCAAACCAAACTTTAGATAATTGTGTTCAATAGTTTCCAAACCAAACTTTTAGAAAATTTAATCCTTATGTGATATCATATGAATATTTGAGTATAAAGATTGATTTCAAGTAGAAAATTTTTAATTTTACATTAACTTTATAAGAAATAAAACTTGTGTACTACTCAAATTTGAAAATTTAACAAATCTAGGGAATACGATACCCAATAGTTGCAATAAATGAGTCCCAAGAAATGTAGAGTGGTCATCATTGTGAGCATTGAGTTTCATCCCCCCAAAAAAGTGTACACTAGTAGTAACCAGTACAAGCAATCAATCACAAAAAAATAGGAAATGTAACATGGATCAAGCATTTCAGTTAGTGCAAACAAAGGTGGGAAAATATCAATTTCAGTACTTTTGCAAAAGCTCAGTGTTCCTTGATATTTGTGGCTATTTCTCAATGATTCCTTGCTTTATAACATAAATATCAACAAGGATAAATGTAAATATTGGCTTTTTCTAGCTTCATTCACTTAGGTGAAAAGGAAACTACCATGATGTTGTCACCTACCAACAATACCTTATTTTTGTTTCTAGAATCCAATTGTAGACTTAATTGGCACATTTTCCACTGTTGAATAGAGCAAAACTTGCAAATTTTTCCTAAAGGATCCTTCTATTAGTATAGTTTTGTGCAAGCTAAAGTATACATCGGTAATCTTTATTGTATTTTCAATAATGTCGGTTTGTGGGCTTCCCATTGAAATGATATTATGCAATCATAAAATGAGTAAATTTGTTGACAATTAATGTAGAAAAATTGTTGGTTATGCGTTTATTGTCATGGATACTTTAAATTAATATGGTATCTTTTGATGAAACGAAACCAAAAACTGTGACAATTGTTCTTGAAAGCAGAGGTAGCATTGGGTTTGTTCAAGTCAACGGAAAGAATTTTAGAGTTTAGTTACCACGAAGGGAGGTTATTCCATTGATTGAAATGGCTTGGCATGTTCCCACTTTCATATCCTCGATTGGAATCAAGTACCTACATATTTTTAAGAGGCACTCGAAAGTAACCATGATAGAATCAACCCCACATGATGAGAACTAATTTGGTGATTGGATTTCTACGCAGTCCTTATTAGCCTACAAGGATATCTACTACAAATAAAAATAAATTGGCTTCTAATCATGTGAATAATCCCACTCCCTATGACCTACCATGGTAGAAATGTTTCATTTGGTTATTAGAAATATCATGAAGTGGGTTGAAGTTCCACATGCTCCTTTCTACCCATAATTTCTTTCAGGCATGGTTTTGGTTGATGTTATAGCTAGTATGATGTTGTACTGACATAATAGTAATGCATTGTAAGAATCTATTTTCCAAGAAAGGATAAGACATGTTACTTTTTTATACATATTAACTCACTCTAGAAGGAGATCTTATTAGAAAAGTAATATGGATACTACGTTCAAAATATTTCAGTGAAGCTTCCTTTTGTAACAAAAGCAACCAATATAATAAGTAAAAATGTGACGAGATCCAATTATGCATCTGCAAAATTTCTCAATTCATATGTAAAAGGTATCCTCCTTATACATAGGGTTTTAAACCATAATTTTAGGCCATGATGTATATCAAAATTTGGTTCATTTTAAGCAAGATTGAATGTGAAGATCATTGGCCCTAAGCATATGACAAGTTAATTAAATTCTCGCCAGAGGCAATTTTAATTGTTGTTATCTTTTGAAGTGTGGGTAATGCCCTCGACATTTTCAAATTCTCGTTTATCCTTTCAAATATGCAGCTACAAAGATGAAAGATATTTATTTTATCATTTTAAATATGCAACTACAAAGATGTAACATATTTTTTTATTTAGCAGGTTTCAAGTTTTTTTCCGTGTTTATTCAAAATGATTTAATGTATCTAACATCATCTACAATATAATTTGAAAGATAATCCATCGATCATAACAAACCATAACAGCTAGATTCTTTTAATGTCTTAAAAAAACCAATGGATGCAACTTTGCGAGAGAAAAATGGCATTGCCACAGTAATATAAATCGTAATATATATATATATATATATATATATATATATATATATATATATATATCTATATATATATATATATATATATATATATATATATATATATATATATATATATATATATATAACGAGTATGTACTATGGAGATTTATTTATCTCAATGATAACTTGAGATTCTTCTCCCAGGCTGCATACAATTTTAGTGTATGTAAATGAAAAATTAATAGATCAATTTAATCTTAATTTTGACAGATTTGATTACCTATTCTTCCCCACTCTATGGTATTCTTCTCCATTCTATGCCTTACGGCGTTTCCTTTGCAACATAAGGTGCAAATGCTAGTTATATGTTTGGAAATGATTCTTATATATTTGCGGAAGTGTGGCTATATGCGCCAATCAGCCCAGCCATCATTTGCATTAATGTCGAATTTACCTGATCGGGTCATGGGCCTGCTTATATGCTTGGAAGTCGATTCGACTGTAATCTTATTAATTATCTTGGCTCGCTCTGGCCCAGGTGGCGCTCTGGAGTTTCTTCGACCATCAAGCTTCATCCTTGCCCTTGGGATTGTCTACTTCATCGACGACTCTTGGCAGACATTTGGATTGAGCGGTGCTTATCGTTCCCGAGGTTCTATGCCCCGGGTGGTATGTTTTTGTTTGCCATTGTGCATCTCCGGAATACTGTGTGCTGGTTTAGAGTTTTTTTTTTGCACAGAGTTCTATGTTTACTTTACTCGTGGTTTGCGACTTGCATATGCTTCTCCTTTGCTTCTCGACAGCCTGGCATTCTTCCACTTCACTTGGGGTTCCTTCATCAACCTGGTTGGTAGCTGAATCCATTGTTTTTGCAGAGAGGGTTTCTACCAACGTTATTCCTCGATAAGTTTCTGGCTTTTCCTTCCTTCTTTATAATAATTTTTTCCCTTCGAGTGTTTTAATGATTGAATACAACCTAACAGGTTTATCCACCCCATTATGGGTGGAGGGTTTTGGAGGTTCAGGAGATGAAGGTTGCGGAACCCTTCTCTCAATATTTAGCTAATGGAACCTCCCTTTCGGGTATTTAACTCATTCTATTCCTTAATTTTGGGCTAGATAGCCCAGGGGTGGTCTTTAACTAGCACTGTAACTTTCCAAGACTTGCCTCTATTTGTTTAGTATTGTTTTTGGATAAGTAGGGTGGTATTTTTTCTACAGCGATTAAGGGGTCCGAGGCTTTGGCCCAATCTTTACTGTTTTGTGTTATTTGAGTGGTCTCACGCCACTGGACTGTATATTTTGTGTCACCGGTTAGGGTTTCAACCCAAACTGTTTCAAAGGTTTTGTTAAATGTATTTTCGCATAAATAAATATTGTTGTTACAAAGAGACTGTAACTCCTCACTTGGTTTTTGAATAAGTTTTTTCAATATTTCATTATGAGTTTTATCCTGCGAGATTATTTTTGGCGTAAGTATGAATTCGCCTGTATATTCTTTCGGCCTTTCTGCATTCTCGAAACTTATTTGCTTGTATAACTTATGCTAGAATCCTTGACAAACTATTCGTGATTCCACTTTTGGCTTTTAATTTGGATTATCTTATGCTACTTATCCACTATTTAGAGATTTCTTATCTGATACCCTAGATTGGGGTTTTCGATTCCTTCAGTGCCAATCTTGGCATACAAGATTATAAGGTCCTTAAGGATGGAAATTTCGCATCTGGGTTTTGAATGTTTCTAGCATTTTCATGCAATTCTTGTTCTATTGATTATTCTGGTTCGATTTCATCTCATTTCACAGGATATAGTGGGTCTCTTAATTCGCTAAATTCTGCCATAGTCTCAACATATTTGCAGTCAAGTTTAACACTTAATGAGTACCTAGCTATGCGTGATACTATTAGGCTCAATTTTTTATGATATAAGCTCTAGTGTTATAAAGTATACCTAGTTTTACCACTTACGAAATGTTATCTCGAAGCATTATTGTTTTCGATTTTTCATCCTTTGGAAAAATAATACAACCTAAACTTTAATCTCTCTTGCTTTCTTTCTAGCATTATACCGCATTTTATCTTTTCTGAATAAAAGGAATACTCCTGTTGGTTTTGGTTAGTCTCTGTAGTTGTATTTACACTAATTAAATGTAAGTGAATCTTTTCTACTTATTGTAGATATATAGATTAGTTACTTGTAATGTTTCCTAATTACTAGTTCATCACTAATATCTGCTAAAACATGAATTCACATAACTATATAAGATCTACGCTTACTTGATATAAGAAAATTCACATAAACTCATATGCTCTGTATAAGTTTTGTGCTTACTTAATAAAATAAAATTCTCACTTATCTCGATTATGTCGTTCCGGATTTCTAGTCTTTCACTAGACCTGCCCTCTAATTTGCCTCCCAACCTTTAGATTACTATCCTAGTAAATCTCCCCCATGTGTTGTTCCTGATCACATGAACCTTCTTTCTTTACTTTAAATGTTTCCTAGCTATCCAGTCCTCACCAGACATAGCCTCTAAAATCTGTCTAACAAACCAGCGTAAATCTCTCCTTGTCTCTTTCTTGTTCTCTCTTTTTCTTTGTTGATCTCAGATACCCCTATTCCCTTGATCTTCTTGAATAAATTCCCAAGAAATTAGTTAGGGACAATTAATTGTCTTCCCTAACTACTTTACCAAGTAAAGAAAATCATATTAACAAATAACTGCTATTTCATCTTTCAGAAGATATTAAATACCAAAAATAGTTTTTATAACAAAATAATAAATACTCTATTTGATATGCAGTAAATTTAAATATTTATGAGATCTAGGGGTATCACATCTCCCCCCCAATACGTAACATCGCCCCGATCTTATCTTTCTGAAAATAATTCAAGAAAACTTTGCTTCATAACCTGCTCATCTTCCTAGGTGGCCTCTTCCAGCCCATAGTGCTACCATTGCACTTTAACCTAGGCGATAACTCATTTCCACAGGATTACTTCTCTCTGATATAGTATAACCAGAGGTTCGACCAAGAACTTGCCTTCTAATTCGACCTAAACATAGTAACAAAATAAATTAAGTCATTCACAAGCTTGTTTAATAAATCTGTAAAAAGAGAAACTTACTATATATTTTACTTGAATGTCTTGCCAATTGACTACATGGCTAGCATCATAAAAATATTTCTTAAGTAGAGAAACATGAAAGACATTGTGTACACGAATGTGGCTAGGTAAGGAAAATTGGTAAGCCGCAGGTCTGATTCTAGCTAAGATTTGGAAAGGCCCGCAGAATCGGGGTGCTAGTTTAGCACATCCGATACATTGCAATGTGCTTTTCTTGTCTCGCACTCAAATGTATACATGATCCCCTACTTGAAATTCCCAGAAACTCCTCTTCTGATCCGCAAAATTATTTTACGGGTCCTTAGCATCTTTTAAATTGACTCGCACCTATTTCACCATATCCTCCATTTCTTCTAACATATCTGGACCTAACATCAACTTATCCTCTAAACCACTCCAACTCAAAGGTGTTCTACACTTACACCTGTATAACACCTTAAAGGGGCTCGTTTGTAAGGATGTATGGTACCATTTATATAGGCAAACTCTACCAAGTGAAGGTAGTCCTCCCACTTAGATGGTTGTTGCATTATGTAAGTTCGCAACATGCCTTCAACAACTTGATTTATTCTCTCAGTCTGTCCATCTGTTTGAGGATGACATACAGTGATGAAGTGTAGTTGTGTGCCCAATCCCTCAAAAAGGATTTTTTATAAGGCTGATGTAAATTTCACATCACAATCGGAAATGATCATTTTGGGAATCTCATGTAATTTAAAAATGTTTTGCATAAAAATATTAGTAATTTGTACCTCTTTATAAGTTGATTGGACAGGTATGAAATGAGCATATTTTCTCAACTTGTCCACAACCACCATGATGGAGTCATTTCGTCTTTTTGACTTAGGCTGTCCGGTAATGAAATCAATGGATATGGTTTCCCATTTGCATTCCATAATATGTAGAGGGTGGAGTATTCCTATTGGGTGTTGGTGCTTAGATTTTATTTACTGGCATTCCAGACATTTGGCTAAATATTCTGCTACCTCCTTCTTCATTCCAGGCCAGAAGAATTCCTTTCTAAGGGCAGAAATCATTTTCTGGTAACAGGGGTGGCTTGCATAAGGGATCTTATGATATTCATCAAAAATTAAATTTTTAAGATGTTTCTGGTTAGGCACATATATTCATTTCCTACAAATCAGCAAATCTTTTGCATTTACCTAATAGCCTAATTGTTGTTCATGGTTGTTCAGAATTTTTGCTTGTTGCCATAAATGTTTGTATACTAAATCTTGCCTGGCTATTTGATGAATATGCTCAAAAAAAGTTTTTCGTGATTCACTGAAAGAATTTTCGTATAAACAATTTACGTTTCAGCTTAAGGCATCAGCAACCCGATTTTCTTTCCCCTTCAAATGTTTGATTTAGAAATTGAATTCACTTAGAAAATTTGCCCAACGAGCTTGTCTAGTATTTAAAGTGGGTTGTTTGAAGTAATTAATCAGACTATGGTGGTCAGTCATCAACATAAATTTCTTACCCAATAGTTAATGCCGCCACATATTTAAGGCACGAATCACCATTGTCAGCTCCAGGTCATGCACTGAATAATTTTTCTCATACTCTTTAAGCTTTCTTGACTCGTAGGCAACAACACTACCTTCTTAAATCAATACACCATCTACACCTTCGTTGGTAGCATCCGTACAAACCACATACTCTTTGCTGGGATTAGAAATGCTCAAAATGGGTGCAGTGGTAAGTAGATCTTTGAGTTGATCAAAGGTCCTTTGATAGTCGTGGGTCCATTTGAAGGATTTTAATTTCTTTTGCAGAGAGCTAATATGATATGCCACTCTAGAAAAACCTTCCACAAATCTCAGATTTATCCCACTAGACCCATGAACGATCTTATGTCATCTACATCTTTCGGTACCAGCCATTCCATGATAGTTCTTATTTTTTCTATATCTAATGTGATTCCACCCTTGGTGGTATCATGTCCCAATCAATGTATTTTCTCTTTAAATAAATCACATTTACAGTACTTGAGTACAGTTGGTGTTCTCTTAGAACTTGCAGAACAATACAGAGATGGTCCTTATGTTCTTATATGTTCCATGAGTAGATCAGTATGTCATCAATAAAGATTAACACAAATTTGTCAAAGTATTGATGGAATATACTGTTCATGAGACACATGAAGGTTGCTAGGGCATTAGTCAGCCCAAAAGGTAGCACTATGAACTCATAATGTCCATAACAATTTTTGAATGTTTTTTTTGCTATATCTTCCTTATTTATAAGAATCTAATGATAGCCTGATCGGAGGTCAATATTTAAGAATACAGTTGCACCCCTTACCTAATCAAATAACACATTTATATGGTGAAGGGGGTATTTGTTCTTAATGGTTAGTTTATTTTGCTAATGGTAATCCATGCACATTCACAGGGTTCTATCCTTATTTTTGACAAATAATACCGGAGCTCCCCAAGGGGACACAATGGGATGGATATACTTTTTACTAAGCAAATATTGAAGCTGCACTTTTAATTCTGTTAGATCTAGTATGCCCATTCTGTAAGGTGCTCGACAAACTAGGGCAACTCCCAAAATTAACTCAATGTTAAAATCTATGTCTCTCTTTGGGGGTAGACTAGGAATTTTCTCAAAAAATACATCTGGAAAATTTTGTATCATAGGTATATTATTTAAATGAAACAATTTTATCTTTAGATTAAGCACACCCTACTTGTATTGCATAATCTTGGCACCCTTTCTTGATGCACTTTGCTAATTGGGAAGCTGTTATAGGTCTTAATTGCAGAGGCTTTTGAACACCTTGAATTTCCTGTCTCTCTCCTTCTTCATCCCGATAACTAATATTTTTGGTTTTATAGTTGATGAGGGGCCATTGTTTTTCCAACCAGTCCATTCCTATAAGGATGTCATATGACCCTAGGGGTAACACATTCAAATCAGCTATGATAGGTTGATTAGCTAATTTTAAAGGACAATTACTTACTTTAGACGAAACTCTCCTTTTTTTCTCCTCTAGCTAGCTGTACTAGCCAAGGATTCTTAAATTTAACATCTTTCAATTTACATCGTTCCACTATCTTGGGACTAATGTAACTTAAAGTGACTCGGGGATCAATTAAAATAGAAAAGGTTTGGTCAAAAATAGTACCTTCAAATTCAACCATGGTTGGCTAAAATTCTGCTTGATGATCTTCAAGGGACACATTAATTTTAGGAATGCTCCTAGCCACTTCTCTCGTATTAGATGCCTTTTGTATCTGTGCAATCTGATATGCTCCCTTGCGGTGAGAGCCATTTTTTACATAATGTGGGCCTCCACATCCCCAACACTATACAGGTGGTCTGTTAGTTAATTCTGCTTCATTTCTTCCAGCTTGCTCATTTGTCCTGGTTTCGCTTAGTACTTTAAATATGGGCTGATTCTTATTCATATTTCGGTTAATTTGACCTTTATATAATCCTTTGTTTCTTGTGTTGTTATTCTCCTTGTGGCTAGGAATAATTTTACTTCTCTTTTTGTCAACCCAACTCATGCTCATATCCCCCTTTGGTTAATTTTGCTGGTAGCAGACCCATGCCTTACAAATAACTTTGTCCATGGTTTTTGGGTTTTCAAACTCCAGCCATTCGTTCATGAACAATGAAAGACTACTGATAAACCATTGCACCTTACTTTATTCTTCACGAATATAAGGGACATATTGCAGTAATGATGTGAAATTTGTTATGAACTCATCCATGGTCATTTGACCGAGTCGGAGATCATGAAATTATTTTGATTTTTCATTATAAAATCTCTCCGTTAGATATTTTTCTTTAAAATGCCTCTGAAATATTTCCCAGGTTATGCTTTGTTCCTTGACTCCGCGAACTCTTTTTACTTCCTCCCACCACAATGTGGCTTTCCCTTGTAGCTAGAAAATGGCCAGATGGGCCTTCATATTATGATCATACTTGTACAACTATAAATACTTGTTCATATTAATGAGACATGCTTCTGATGCCTCTTCTTGTTCACCATCAAAGAGAAGAGGCTTGATTTTCCAAAAATCCCATTGGAGTTCAATTTTCTAAATTTTCTAAGTCTTGTGGTTGGACACATTATCTAATTCTTCTTTGCGATTTTCTTCACCACCTTCTATTTCCACATTCTCAGTTTGAAACTCTTGTTCCCCTATCATATTGTCATGCTCAGGGCTGGGGACTAGTGGTCGATGATTCTGTCTATCTGATAGACTTTTCATAATCTTTTCCTGCTCCTACATCAATCTTTCATTTCTGCCCAGATTCGGGCCATTTCACCTTTCAATTCTTGTACAGTCACTCGGATATCTGTATTGGGATTTGCGGCTCATCCCCCAGCTTCACCCAAACCTTGGAATTACCTTCCTAAAATAATGTTGGCATTGTTCCATTACAGAACCATGTGGTAGATTCCTGGTTCTCATCATGCTGACTGCTCCCTATTTCCTACATGCATATTACCAAGTTTGTTACTTCTTGATTCCAGAGGTCTCAGTTTGGCAACCTGAGCACTATGATATTATATGTCACACACCCATAAATTAAACATAATAAAAAAAACATGTAACAAAAAAATAAACTAGAATTTACCATAGGCTAATCAAATATTTCAACATGGTAAATAATCACTTAAGTTCATAATAATAGTGTGTCGACAAACAAATATATTTATTTCTGATTATAAAAATTCAACTGCATAGTTATCTATTTGGAAATGATTCTTATATATTTGCGGAACTGTGGCTATACGCACCAACCAACCTAGTCACCATCTGCATTAACTATACCTATCAATCCCTATACAAATTCTTTGATGTTGAATTTATTTGATTGGGTCATGGGCATGCTTATATGCTTGGAAGTTGATTCGACTATAAGCTTATTAATTATCTTGGTTGGCTTTGGCCTAGGTGGCACTCTGGAGTTCGTCCGGCTATCCCGCTTCATCCTTACCCTTGGGATTGTCTACTTCATCGACGCCTCTTGGCAGAGATTTGGATCGAACGGTGCTTATGGGTCCTGGGGTTCTATGCCCCGGGTGGTATGGCATTGTTTGCCATTGTCCATCTCTGGAATACCGTCTGCTGGTTCAGAGTTTTTGTTCTGGACAAAGTTCTTTCTTTGCTTTACTCGTGGTTTGTGGCCTGCATATGCTTCTCCTTCATTTCTCGACAACTTGACATTCTTCCACTTCCCTTGGGGTTCCTTCATCAACTTGGCTGGCAGCTGAATCCATCGTTTTTGTAGAGAGGGTTTTTACCAGCGTTATTCCTCAGTAAGTTTTTAGCTTTTCTTTCCTTGTTTATAATAATTTTTTCCCTTACAGTCTTCCAATGATTAAATACACTCTAACAAGTTTATCCACCCCATTCTGGGTGGAGAGTTTTGCAGGTTCAGGAGATGAAGGTTGTGGAACCCCCCTCTCGATCTTCGGCTAATGGAACCTCCCTTCGAGGTATTGAACTCATTCTATTCCTTAATTTTGGGCTAGATAGCCCAGGGGCAGTCTTTAACTAGCATCGTAACTTTTCAAGACTTGCTTCTATTTCTATGGTACTGTTTTGGATAAGTAGGGTGGTATTTTTGCTACAGCACTTAAGGGGTCTGAGGATTCGGCCCAATCTTTATTGTTTGTTTTTATTTGAGTGGTCTCACGCGATTGGATTGTATATTTTGTGTGCCCGGTTAGGGTTTCAGCCCAAATTGTTTCCAAGGTTTTGTTAAATGTTTTTGCTAGAAAATAAATCTAGTGGTTACAGAGATACCATAACTCCTTACTTGTTTTTTGAATAAATTTTTTTCGATATTTCATTAAGGGTTTTATCCCGTGAGATTATTGTCATCTTAAGTATGAATTCGCCTATATATCCGTTCAGCCTGCTATCCCTTAAGAAACCAATTTCTAGGTTGTGGAGAAATCGTGCTTAAGACATCAAAATTTTATTATGCGTGTCACTTATTTGTATAATGTGTCTTCATTTTGAGGAGTATGAAGAACATGATCTTAAACCCTTAATATATAGTTGATATGAAAGCCTCAAGATGCCATGTGCTGCTGGATATAAATGTTGTGTGAAGAATACTTTGAGAATTTGAAGGTAATATGTTGTTTTTAACATAAACTATTGTCTTTAACTTAGAAGAAATAGAGATAAAAAGTTTTAAACATGGGAGTGCTATTTTAAGGAAATTTAACTTTATTCACAGAATTAAACAAAGACCTGTACGTTCATTACCATATTTAAAGAGAGGAAGAGACAAAATGACACATAATAGAGAGATTACAAGTCATACCCAAAACTGTATGGAGAAATCCTGATTCTTTCATTAATCATCAATATATCAAGTAAAAAATGTGTAGTCTTCAGATTCTCCAAAAAATTGAACCTTTCTTCTTTGATATTTCCTCTTTTTATACATAATAGAACAATTGGTAACTACCAAAATTGTCAAACTACTTAACTACTTTCTAACTGCCTAAAGTAAAAAGTCATTTTAGGACATTACATTCGAGGGTAAAAGACACCTCATTTTCCTCAGGAATAAGATAACATAAAATGGAAAGGAATTAAACTATGATTGGTGATTTTTGGTCATTGTTTGAATTAGTGGCTTGAGTAGATGGTCTTATTTGTGCATCTTTTGTCTGCTCTATCATCCACTCTTTGCATTTTCTCTACAATGGTACATTTGACTTTGGTGCTTCTTCCAATTTGTTGAGTGCTATTCTACACATTGTAATCCTACAATAAGTAGGCTTGTCTGTAAACAAAGTCTTCGCCATCCACAAAAGCTTAAAATATTTATTAAGATAATTCACAATAATTTCTCCCTTCGGTACTATTATCTTCTCATGGGTGTAGTCAACTTTACTTTTCGCCTCAACTAGCAAAGTCTCATATTTTTTCCATGGCAGCAAGTCTCCTTGTAAATCCCAGCTAGAGGGAAGCCCAACTCTAACTCTTTTATCAAACAGGATGTTAACTTGGAAACTGATTCTTTTATTTCATTTATCTTCTTCTCAACAATATTTCTGTAAATGTTTCTGACAATCATCTTATTAAAATCTATTTCACATAGTGTTTTGTCTGTAATGTCATGCTCCTTTAGCTCTGACGCAGACTTAGAATTAATAAAATCTATCATTATTTTTTCAAACTTTGATCTGTCTAATGCTTTCTACTTGTCTTGCGAAACAACACTTTCCATATCTCTGATAATTGATTTTTCATCAGACATAATAACAAGGAACTCCTAGATGCTCCTGATAAGTTCAATAATTTCATCCCATAGAATCTCCCTAGCTTAAATTAAGGACATATTTCCCTTTGTCTTCCCCTTCAGCCTTTTAATTTCTTCTTCAACCCTTAGAAGGTCTTCTTTGTATTTCTTTGTGTTTTCCTTCTCCATTCTAGCTTCTTCTTCGCTCATGTTAAGAGTTTACAGGTTGTTTCCATGTCCTTTTGTGCTTTCTTCACATCATGCTAGACCATCTTTAACTCCTTCCCCATCTGTAATATATGTGCTACTGGATCCTCTATATTGGCTGGCATCACTTCTGTGCAGACATGAGTATCCCCGTTTTTTTGCAGCTTATCCAATGATTCTTCAAGTAAAGAAACTTCTTCATTTTTCTGCAATACATCTTGTAACAACTTCTCCTTTTCATTCTCAACTTTAGTTATCCCTCCAGCCATAGGATGCTCACCTATAGGTAGATTCAACTTATTCTTTAAAATTCCAATCTCTGACTTAGCAGATTGCAACAATTTTTCTATTGCATGTTGATCATCAGGGTTGACTCCTATTTTAATAATAATATTCTTTAATTCATCCACCTGTGCATTCAGAGCACTGGAGTTGGATTTCCCCAACTTTAATTGCTGAATTACTTTTTGTAACGTTTTCTACGCTTTAATAGCGACTGCATTTGTCTTATGTAATTCATTAGCAATCAATTGCCTAGTTTGTATGTGTAAATTGATCTTGTCAAGCATAGGAAGCTTATGAGTATCAATAGTCAAATTAACAGTTTTGAAATTATTGGTGGACCCAACTGACATCTCAGTAGGATGAGAGGATGCAATTTTAAGTTGACTTTTCTCTAAGTCCATAGCAGAAAATAACCTGGTTTGCATAGGAACAACTTGAGACTAGGCCTGAGCCTCCATATTTCACTTTACTTTTTGGTTTCTCTCAGCTATCTGGGCAAACATGCTTTGAATGAGAGGAACTTGATCATGAACAGGTTCTCTAGTGGATGGAGAAGCTGGTGCACCCTCTGTTTCTCCCAATTCGATTACTAAACCAGGTTGTGCTGAAGACATTGCATCCAAAAGTTTAGTCATTTTTACTACTTTTAATTCTTTTTCATCAAGATCAATAACATTGTTTCTAGCCCTCTTGGCACCTTTTTCTGAAATGTTAGGGGTTTCAATCTCTGCACCTTTAGTGCTTTATAGACCCCCATTTGCCATTTTCTCCATTTTCGGTCTACATTCATGCACAAAGGCTGAATATCCATTGTCTAACCTTCCTTTTGAAATAATTTGATGAGGGTCATAAGTCCACTCAACCACCTGTAAGAGACACATGTCATTCAATAATTTCTCAACCGCTTGAGCAGCGTGTCTAGCGTTCACAATGAAGGGTCCTACTACTCTGGGCAATTTAAAGAAATATCCCTTCTTCATGGGAACAAAATGAACCTGATCCACATTCAAGCTCTATATGATAAACTCAAGAGAAAATAGTCTCATTGGCACAAATTTCGGTAACCTATATGGTTTGATTGAGGCTCCATATAGCCCGATCTCTACATGTTCTTCAAATACGAAACAATATCCACACCTTACATCCTTTACCAATTGAAGGAATTCTTGAGCTTTGGGAAGAAATGTTGGGGGCAAGGTCCCATTCAAGATCTTGTAGGCCACTGGAAGGAATAAAGAAGTGAATTCAAATAGGCCATCATCTCCTGGATCACCCTTTATCAGGTCTGTCTAGAATACCACTATCTGTTTGTTTTTGTTTATGTCAACAATATTTAGTTCCAAACTTGTTAAGTGTTCACCATTCTGGTACATAAATAAATTTGTAATCACTGAAGGAAACTTGAAGGAACAAGTAACTGACAGAGTCATGAATTGAGTATTAATAGCGTCTACCAAAAATGTTAGAATATCTACTACTACTTATAGTTTCATCATCAAAGAGAAAAATCCCAACACTGCTTTACCAACCTATTTGGAGTCATCCTTTCCCAAAATCTTAGAAATCACCTGCAAGATTGGTCTTATATCTGCTGCAAAGATGTATAAAGAAAACACATTTCCATTTGGAGAGAATTGTCCAAATTTAGGAGCTAAGAATGAGGTAGCATAAGAAAACTCCTGGGATGACAGGTTTTTATGGTTCAGAGTGACTTCTTGATACAATTAACAGTGCTTAATTGTGCAAAAGGTGTCAGAAATATCACGTTCAGCGTCTATTAACGGGGTATGGATGAAAAAGGAGGAACTGACTTTTTTGGCCATGGCATCTGTGAATGATAGTTGCTGACTCAGAACGCTGAACTAGAGGTGAAGCTACTCAGTATCGAAAGAAAATGACTAATCCAATGGGATTTTCACTTTCCTTTTATATATGGTAAGCAAAATGGATGGAAACCCGCAATTAATGTAACAAATTAATGGAGTGGAAGACGAGGTAACATGGTACGGTGGGTGAGCTGGATGAAAATGAATGGGAGTGGTGGATGGTGTGGCAGAGGTGATGTGGAGCAAATAATGTTGGGTGGCCCGCTGCGGGGGTAGGGAGTGTACAAGAGTTTGATTAAGGTTGAACCCCAGTAATGATCATGAGCTGTTGATTTCAGTCATCCATGTTGACGTCAGGGTCAACTGCAGTGGTTGGGTTATGAATTATAACCCTTGCTCCTTCTTCCCTCACAGAACACTTTACCTGTCTCCCTTGTCAATCTTTGATTGCACTTCGCTGACATGTTCGTGCTTTAACCGATGGATCGGGCCCACTTCCATAACATCTTTAATGCCACTGTTAGTGTAACTAATACTTCAAAATTTATAATTCTCTTTTGATTTTGAAAACTTAATATTCCATTTTTTTTTGGTAATATTAAAAATGAAAATTTAAATGACAGAGTAGGCTACAACACAACCTTTACAC
Source organism: Pinus tabuliformis (assembly GCA_031772625.1). Taxonomy (NCBI): domain Eukaryota; kingdom Viridiplantae; phylum Streptophyta; class Pinopsida; order Pinales; family Pinaceae; genus Pinus; species Pinus tabuliformis. The sequence goes on along the minus strand of CM062819.1, from coordinate 1,743,976,098 downwards.
ATGCTCAAAACTTATTTGCTTGTATAGATTATGCTAGAATTCTTGACATACTCTTCGTGATTCTACTTCTTGTTTTTAATTTGGATTATATTATGCTTATTATCCACTATTTAGAGATTTCTTATCTAATACCGTATATTAGGGTTTTCGTTTCTTTCAGTGCCAATCTTGGCGTACAAGATTATGAGGTCCTTAATGATGGAAATTTTGCATCTGGGTTTTGAAGATTTCTATTGTTTTCATGCAATTTTTGTTCTATTGATTATTCTAGTTCGATTTCATCTCATTTCGTAGGAAATAATGGGTATCTTAATTCACTTAATTCTGCCATAGTCTCAACATTTTATATAGTCAACTTTAACACTTAATGAGTACCTAGCTATATGCAGTAATATTAAGCTTTGTTGTTTATGATATAAGCTCTGGTGTTATAAAGTATACCTAGTTTTACTACTTACCAAATGTTATCTTGAAGCATTATTGTTTTTGGTTTTTCATCCTTTGGAAAATAATACAACCTAAACTTTAAGCTTTGTTGTTTTCTTTCTAGCATTATGCCACATTTTATCTTTTTTGAATGAAAGGAATACTCTCGTTGGTTTCGGTTAATCTCTATAGTTGTATTTACACTAATTAAATGTAAGTGAATGTTTTCTACTTCTTGTCGATATACAAAGTAGTTACTTATAATGTTTCCTAAGTACGAGTTCATCACTAATATTTGTTAAAACATGAATTCACATAATTGTATAAGATCTATGCTTACTTGATATAAGAAATTCACATACACTCATATGCTCTGTATAAGTTCTATGCTTACTTAATATAAGAAAATTCTCACTTATCTGGGTTATGCCATTCCATATTTCTGGTCTTTCACTAGGCTTATCCCCTAATTTGCCTCCTAACCTTGAGATTATTGTACTAGTAAATCTCCCCCTGTGTTGCTTCTGATCACAAGAACCTTCTTTCTTTCCTTTAAATGTTTCCTAGCTATCTAGTTCTCACCAGGCATAGCCATTGAAATTTGTCTAACAAACCAACACATATTTCTCCTTGTCTCTTTCTTGCTCTCTCTTTTTTCTTGCTGATCTCAGATACCCCTATCCTCTTGATATTCTTGAATAAATTCTCCAGAAATTAGTTAGGGGTAGGTAACTGTCTTCCCTAACTACTTTAGCAAGTAAAGAAGATCATATTAACAAATAATTTCTATTTGACCATTCAGAAGATATTAAATACCAAAGATCGTTTTTATAACAAAATCATATATATATATATATATATATATATATATATATATATATATATATATATATTTTTAAGTATGGGGGATTTACGCAGTGCATTATATTAGATATCATTTTTGGGATTCAACTGCGTTAGCACATTTCACTAGTTTCAATTCCACTTCTTCACCCCTGTGAGCATCACCCGATGCAATGAGTGCTAAGTGAACTATTCAAAAATCATGAGAAATTAGTCACTTTACGACTACCTCTCATGGAAATGGTCATACGTTTGAATGACTTACTTAACGCAGTTGAATCCCAAAAATGATATCTAATATAATGCACTGCGTAAATCCCCCATACTTAAATTCAAAAAGAGTCAAGGGATCTCTACTTGAATGGTTCATGAGGCACAATACTTGCTAAGGTTTTGCAAATGGGGTAGCAAGCTAAGTGGGCTTGATTGTGGGGAAAAACTCCACAGTTAAGCGCGCTTGAGCCAGAGGAGTTCTGGGATGGGTGACCTCCTGGGAAGTCCTGGTTACCGGGTGCAAGCTCCGGAAGTGATGATTGATGCTATGTGATTCGTTCTCCACATTTCACTAGTTTCAATTCCACTTCTTCACCCCTGTGAGCATCACCCAATGCAATGAGTGCTAAGTGAACTATTCAAAAATCATGAGAAATTAGTCACTTTACGACTACCTCTCATGGAAATGGTCATACGTTTGAATGACTTACTTAACGCAGTTGAATCCCAAAAATGATATCTAACATAAATATTTTGTTTGGTATGCAATAAATTTAAATATTTACAAGATGTGGGGATATCACATCTTATTAATTATGTTTTAACCATTTTCAAAATTTTCTAAGTACAATTTATTATAAACATGATATTTCATTTTAATTTTTAACTTTATGAGTTTGATTAAAATATGGTCTTATAAATAATAAAAAACGATTAATCTGTATTTTAATATGAATTTAGGAGGATTTAAATATTTCCATCAATAATGTAATATTTTTTAAAGAAATTTGTGTTCGATAGACAAATAAGAAGTACAGGGTTCTCGTGCCATCACTCCAGTTTCTAACATCTGAAAGGCTCAAACCTAGTTGTCTTCAGATTCAACTATAAATATATTTGATAACTAGGTATTTGAGATTTCCATAGCCAACTATGAAATATGTTGTCACTCACTGCATTGCAGGTTTCCATTGGCCAAGGTTTCCCAAGAGTAGTGAAGTTTGGAGCCTTTGTCCCAGACCATAGGGGTTATCAGAACCAAATGGGACCCTCTCCATTGTGTAGTGCTCATAAATAGCTTTACAACGGTGTATGGAAGTCCGAAAATGGACTCCTAGATCAGAAGTTAAGGCATTCTAAAGCTTACCTTGGAAAAGCCAAGCAAACCGAGAAAATGACTAAGTGTGGAGCCAAATCGGAGTCGATAGGTCTAGGAAAATATTTTATCGCAAATTGGCATACCGACAGATCAATTGGTTGACACTATAAAACCTTGCAGTGGGGCGATATCATGATGCAATGTAAAGTTCCAGAGGCAGGCCGAAAACCATTTACAAAGGAAAAGCGTGGAAAAACAAAGGTCGGGTCGCTCCCTTTTTTCTCCTACACGTGGAATTGGCGATCAGAAGTGTCCCAGGGCACATGTTTAAAGATTATCGGTGGTTCATAGTGCCAGAAGATGATATCACAGTCCCATAGTCCTTCAATATTGGTCATGAGTAGATTGGCAAAATCCAAAACTTAAAAGACCTACTGGGGGGGCGATCTACGATATAGTGTTGTATCGTCGGGGAAGGACTTAAACAGATCAACACAAGAAAGGTGGAAAAAACAGGGATGGTGTTATAGACAATTTTGTGCCTTACAGCAACAGGTATGAATTGTCAATAATCCAAGGGATCCAAAGTTCCCTAAACATGATGTTCCTACCCCTAGAGGAACAAGGTCAGCAAACCAACAGCTCTCAGATCAGTTCTCCACCTGAAAACACTCAAAAACAAGTAATCCTGAAATCAAAGCAGGTGCTCCACTAGGTTTTTGCGCTGAAACACAACTCCTCCATGGTGTACCTGCGTTGCAAAGCAGGTAGAACAAAGGCCACCTGCGTTGAGCGAGATTGGACAAGTGGCACACTGAGTCATTGCTCCAAAAATGACACTTGCATCAGGGATTTCGCCTTGTGATGAGTCAGAGGCTCTGTTTCTCCAAGTGGAAGCAAAGTTCTCCAAGTGGACTCAAGAACTGAAGATCAACTGAAGAGAGAGAGGACACAAGGCAACTACACATCAGTTGCAAGCTGACTCATCCCTTCTCAATTCATCTATATATTGAGCTCTCTCCTATGAGCTCAAGAGGCTGGAATTTTGTGCAAAGTAATTATATGCTGTTGGTTTCACTATAGAACTATTGGGTGATTGCTTGAAGGAGGTGAAGAGGAGAAATTCTTTCTGCTGGGAGGTGTTGCTGGATTGGAGCCTTCAATGGTTGTAACACTCTCAGAACCTTTACTTCTTCATTAATAAAAGCTATTGAGGTTGTTCTATATGCTCTTGTTTCAATGATATATTGTGATAATTGTATATTTGATTTACACTAATCCCTGAATCAGTTATGATTGCATGTTGCTTGTAGTTTCCTTCTTTGTTGTTTTGCAGGATCTCATTGTAGCTGGGCCAGCAATAGAGCAAGGAGCTGGGAACAAGCAGACATAGAGAAGAGTTTGGATTCGACATCAAGCGCAAGGCAACGATTAGTGCATTCTTTCATTCTCTTTTGCTTTCATAAAGAAGTAAACCTTCAGTAGTTTCCTTTACAGTTGTTGCTAAGGTACTATCACCCTTAGAGTGGGATAGGGTCATCCGAATCGGATACTTTTCCCTACAACAAACTGGCGACTCCACTGGGGATCGTATCTATTTGATTGTTTGTAGTATTTTGCTATTCATTTCCTAAACAAAAGAGTACCAAATCGAAAAGCTTTTGACTATATCAAAAGCGAAGTAGAGGGCAGCTACTCTAGCTCATTTCTGAGCATGTTCATGATTTGAAGAGCTGATCTACAAGGATCCTTGTAAGCTCTTAGTGATAGCTTTTCACCTTCCTAATCATCCCTTTGAGTGTGCTTGACTGATTGCTTCTGATTTGAGCAAAAATTGTGCATTTTTGAGAAAATTGTCACCCGGAAACTGTGAAAACGTAACTTTCGTTTTCCAAAGCAGGTAGTACACAGGCTACCTGCTTTTCAACGCAGGTCCCGAAGGGGCTACCTACGCTGAGAGCCAGACTGGCTGTGCAGCACCTGCGTTGGCCCAATTTTGCCTAGTGTAGTTGGGGTTTCCTCCCTTTCTCTTGCCTGTTTTCACTTAGATTTTGCTGCAAGTTGTCTTTCTTGTACCTGTTCTGAAACCAACCTTGCCATCATTCCGCCTCTGTTATATAACGAAATTGTACTTGTTCTTTTGTATTTCTTGCTTCATTTACAATTTCCCATAACGAAAAGTAAACTAGTCTTGCTTTGGCCTCTTAGATCTGAACCTGTGTTAGGCATTTTGCTGGTCTAAAGAGTTAGCTTGTTTGCTGTCCATAGCTGATTAGTCATTTTACTTTCGTCATTATGGTTTGATTTCATGTATTTCTAGTGATTAAACAAGTAAATCTTAAGGTGTCTTTTGATTTTGGACAATCTTGTTTACTTTCGCTTTAAATCGAAATCAAAGTTATATAGCAACTTTCTTTTTGTAACCCATCAACATTAAGAAAGGGAAAAGAAAATACATGCATTGTGCATTTTTCATTTGAAAAAGTTTGCATGATGATTTAGGAGAAAATGCATTAGTTTGTGCTGTATGAACTCTGTGAAAAGATTTGCCTTTCTTCTCCCTCAGTAGTTAAGATTTTCATCAGTCAAAAAGATTTGAAAAAGCTTGCTTCTCATCTTAGGCTGCATTTAGGAATTTGTCATATACATCTCGTGGTGAACCTTGAAAGGCAAACTTTAAAAAGATCAATTTAAAATATACTGAATGAACCTAACAACGCATTTGAAACATAACGCAAACACATAGAGGTCTAGGTAGAGACGTGTTCCGACGTCGTTAAACATAGTGACTGTCGATCTCTACGAAGGTGGGTGATTCCTCCTGAGAGTCGGTGGCACTAATACGGACTTGTGCTCCCACATACCGTCGCGTATATATTGGGAGACCCCTATAGGCAATTATCCTTTATCCTTAGGAAGCCGTGTCGGCCGCCCTACTGATCGCGATGCAGTGAACACAGCATTCACGAAGATCGACCACCCGTACCGTAAAACGTATTGTGTGGTTTCGCGAAAGGTTTGGCACACCCTCTGCCTAGATCTCCAGAGCAGTTTCTTTTGGCCCTTTTCAAACTCTATAACTGAAAAGGTCCAACCGAGCATTTGTCACTTCGGGCTCGTTAATACATCGAAGGAGACTAGAGTCATCTTTAGCTTTTTCTCGACTCTTAAAACATGAAAAAGCAAAGTTATGTTTAAAAGCGTCTAATAAAATTCATTCAAATCGGAAACACAAATTTTCCCCTTTATATTTTAGTTGATCGAGTAATCCGCAATCATGGAAGAAAGTCAATTGAATATCCGTCGTTCTCGGAGGCTTGCGAGTCAACCGTCTTTGTCTCCGGAATCGAAAACAGTCCGGGCAAAGCGAACTCGTCAAACCAGTTCAAAATCTTCTTTAAAAGTTAGAACAAGTGTTCCAACAACATCTGAGATTCTGGTTACTCCAAACATTTCCGGAAACCCTGCCTCCATAGAAGAAGTTCAACCACCACAGAAGGACAGTAATATTGATCCTAGTCTGGGGGCAAATACTTGTATGACTGAACCAGTTCCATCTGTAACCGGTTCAGAGAGTTTTGTTCCTCAAACATCTGTCACTGTCGATACAACCCCTTCTTCGGCACCGGAAATCTTTTACGGACCTGACGGTCTTCCTCTTCCACCTAGTCTGATTGCGATAGAGGAAATTATAGAGGAACCGCAAGTATCCACTCCAACTCATTTTGGAGTAGGGGTCACTCTATTTCCTGCTACAACAGAAGTTTGTCCATCACCAGTGTAAGTTCCTATAGAATCACTAGGCAATAAATTGGATAGACTCAAAATGTCTGAACAACCGTCGACATCTAGGACTGTGTCAAATGACACGGCGACAGCAGAAGTACCTGCTGCGAATCCAACAATGTTCGCCGGCATACCATCTGTCCCAACTAGCTCTCAATCGATAGAAGGAGTCCACCAAGGGACTATCTTGACAGTATGGTCTGTTCCTATTTGTTCTGGAGTAATGTCTGGTAACTCTTATGGTGAGACTCATCAAATTGACCCTTTTGGGAATCCAATTAGGCCATCCAGTCCTCCAGGACAATCAATTGCCTTGAGTTCTGGATTACCACCGTATGGGGGGCAGTATGCCCTTTCATTACCCCCTCCGGGAGGGTACCCATACGGGAGTTCTCAACCTTATTCAAGTTATGGTGGAATTGCAACGAGTAGTTGGGTACCTATGCTCTCCCAACCACCAAGAGTTGTATATTCTATGCAACAGTGTGTACCTGTGACAAACATCCCAACTACACCGGCTATTGTAACCGTGTCGCAAGTTCAAACGATGCCTATTGTATGTCAACCTCAGATCTCTCAGGTTCTCATGCAACAGCCCCTTGACCCTGCGACCCAACCACAATCGCATACTGGTGGGGCAACACAAGTACAATCGGGTACAATCACCCCATATCTTGGTCCAATGGTTAGTGTAGCGCAACAACCCATGGTATCACAACCGTGGATAGTGCAATACCAACAGCCACAATTCCAACAAGTGTACCAAGGTTCTGAACAGCAAATCTTTGCGAATACTGGACAACCATATATCCAAAATGGTCAAAATCAACAACTTTATAGTGGTCAAGTCCATCAACCGTATCAATCATACCAACATCAACTCCATTATGCTGGTATGCAAAGACCAACTGTTCAGGCGATTCCATCGTATCCTGGTTACGCTTCACCTAACTTGAATCAACAGTTACCAGTCGTGGCGACTTTAGAGTTGCCTGATTTACATCGGTTAACCAATGATCCAATTGCTTACGCCCCTTGGTGGCCAGTGATTCCGCACAAACTTCCATCCGACATTCCTAAATTCAATGGAAATCCAGGTGAAGACCCGTCGAATCATGTGATGACATTTCATCTATGGTGTTCGTCGAACACTTTAAATGACGATTCGATAAGGCTTCGCCTCTTTCAGAGGACATTGATAGGTCCAGCGGCAAAATGGTATATAGAATTGCCAAGAGCTTCGTTCGACAATTTTTGCTCCCTTGCCACGACATTCTTAACCCACTTTCAATTACCAATAAGGTATGAAACCGGAACAGAAATATTGACTAACTTCAAACAGACAACCGCAACTCATATATCAGATCATATACATGAGTGGCGACGTCGACGAAGAATGGTTAAAACATACGTTCCCGATCAGCTTTTAGCTGAGTGGTTTATAAAGTCGTTACTTCTGGCCATAACGGAAGATGTTGCTAAGGGGGGAGTCGTAACAGAAGAGCAGGTTATCGCTCGTGCACAATATTTGGACTTAGTATATACTCAGTCTGGCACGCTCTATGACAAAATACCAGACGCCCCTAGACCAGAGTTTTCAATCCCTCCTCCTCCTAAATCAAATAGTGACTCTCATGCCGGCGATGGCGTGATTGGCACGGAAAACACGAATCCGAAAAGGACCAATCAAAAGAAGGCCCGTAAGGATTCGAATCAAAATGCACATGAAGAAGTTCTTGCTTCGGAAGTAAATGTCGTATCGATAGATAAGGGTAAAGAAACCAATCAACCAGGAAGCAAGAAGAAACAAAACAAAGGGAAGAAGAATAAACAAGGTGAGTCATCTCCTAAGAAAAATTCTTCAAACCCTCCTGGGAATAGGAAACGGTATCCATGTCAAATATGCGATGACAAAGATCACAACACTAAGGATTGCCCATTGAAATCTGAGCTAAAGAGGTTCTTTAAAAGTCCTCATACCTCAACTGTGTCAAGTGATCAATTTCCTAACCCGTGTCAAAATCTGGTTGATAGTGGAAACACTTCCCCATCTCAAGTGCTTATGTTGTCGGTTTCAAAACAGCAAAATGATGCTTTGATTTCGACAAGGAACAAAGATTACGGGAATCCACAGGTGTCGAACGATAAAGGTAAAGATCAACCTAGCAGTTCGACAACAACTTCGGCAGAAGTCGTACCCCCCATCACGCATGAATTAACAATAAAACCGCCAAAGGGAGTAGTGCACAAGTCGACCTTTAATCCTCGCGCCAGAGCGGCACAACATTATAACATAGTGGAAGATTTGGCGCAATCGCCGTCTGCTATGTCGACTCTTGAGGTACTACAACATTGCCCATCCCAAAGGCAGGCATTGTTATCAGCAATTGGTGGGGTGGATCCTAAAGATTCCAATCTAGTGTCCTTTGATCACAAAGGGTATGATCCTCAGTTACCAGCTCAACTAGCTTTCCTCGTCCAAGTGAAAGCCCTCAACAAAACAGTTCATAGAATGATTATTGATGAGGGGGCATCGACATGTATTATGTCGATGAGTTGCTGGAAGACTTTAGGATCTCCAACCTTGTCGCGATCATTGACAACATTAAAAGCATTCGACGGAAGGATATATACCCCTTACGGTATCCTTAGTAACCTGAAAGTTGAACTGGGAGGCAAAACAACAGAAATAGATGTTGAAGTCATTGATAGCAATCTTGACTACAACATCCTACTGGGAAGACCATGGATTTATGCCATGCAAGCTGTTGTGTCGACTTATTTTAGGAAGATCGCATTCCCCTTTGAAGGAGGGATTACGGTTGTCGATCAACAAAACTTCCTCCCTAATGGTTCACAAGTTACAGGAAGCGTTCCCATGATCCATGGCAGCGACCGGTCGATTCAAGATATTGGAGTAGGTCTGTTGAAAGATCCCACTATGATGGGAACTTTCACGCTACCACCTCCTATTTGCATAGGAAATGTACCATTTGTAGCAACATGCAATATGGCATCCACCTTGAAAGTCACAGAAGGCAGAGTCGCTATGGATCATTCGATGGTCCTGCCACCAAGCCCCATTGAAATATTGTAGCAATCAATGTTTCAGGCCTGGGAGGCGAACCCCAATCAGCGCTCATCGAGTGTTTGGGTAGATAGATCTAGAGAAAATGGTACCCCATTAGATCCTTGGTCAAAAGTACATGGGACTGACGAAGGAATCTTACAATCAATGATGATTGAGGGGGCACCATGGAATGACCACCACCATCGTTCCCTTCTTCCAGAATACGAAGAAGATACTCAAAAGGATCTTTACCACCCTTCAGTCTTTGAATTCCTAACAAATACTGTAAACACGGTGGATTCCGAGCGAAACTTATCCAATATTGAAGAGACTATAGCCATAAATATCTCGACCAAAACAGGTGTTGTAGAGAATATTCATGTTGGCAAAGGTTGTTCCCCTTCAGAACTGGAAATATATAACGCTCTTTTTCGCAAATTTAGAGATGTCTTTGCTTGGTCATATGATGAAATGCCAGGCATCGACTCGAGTATCGTTGAACATGAAATTAAAATGTATCCCGATGTCAAACCAGTAAGGCAACGGCTTCGACAGGTTCACCCTAAGAAAGCCGCTGCCATTAAGGCAGAAGTTGAGAAACTTCTCCATGCTGGATTCATCTACCCAGTTCCGCTAACTGATTGGGTATCGAATATTGTACCTGTTATGAAAAAACAAGGAACAATACGAGTGTGCGTCGATTATAGGGACGTAAATCAAGCTTGTCCGAAGGACAACTACCCTACACCCTTCATCGACCAGATAATTGATGAATGCGCCGGATGTGAAATCTTTTCCTTTATGGACGAATTCTCCGGGTATAATCAAATTAATATCCGCCTGCAAGACCAGTCGAAGACTGCATTTATATGTCCGTGGGGCACATTCTCTTATCGAAAATTACCCTTTGGTTTAAACAACGCAGGGGCGACATTTCAGAGGGCTATGAATTATGCCTTCCATGACATCAAGAGCATTGTTCAACCATATCTCGACGATCTTCCGGCTCATTCGTGAAAGCGGACTGATCATCCGCAGCATCTAAGAGCGATATTTCTACATTGCCGACACTACAAGATAAGACTCAATCCGCACAAATGTGTATTTTGCGTTGGTTCTGGTCATTTACGTGGCTTTGTAGTCTCCAAGGATGGGATTCGTCTTGACCCCTGTAAGGTTCAGGCAATCATCAATTTGCCTCCACCTTCGAATTTGCTTCAGATTCAGAAACTCCAAGGGAAAGCAAACTTTCTGAGGAGGTTCATTCCAAATTACGTAGAACTTGCTAAAGGTTATACACGTCTTTTGAAAAAAGATGTACCCTTCGATTGGGACCAGGTTGCGCAAGCTTCCTTTGACGCTTTGAAAGAATCTCTAGTAAAAGCATCATTAATGTACGCCCCAGATTATCTTAGGGATTTTAACCTGTATCTAGCTGCAGCAGATACAACCATTGCAATGGTTTTAGTTCAAGAAGTCGAGGGAGTTGAACATCCTGTATATTATTTAAGTAAAAACTTAAATGATACAGAAAGTAAATATTCTTACGTTGAAAAGCTAGCACTTGCTGCTGTTCAAGCGGTACAGAGATTTCGACATTATATCCTCTTTAGAAAAACTACCATTCTGTCAGATTGCAACCCCATGACTTATATACTGTCGCGACAGTTGCTGGGGGGAAAGTATTCCAAATGGATAGCGATTCTTCAAGAGTTTGATCTGGAATTTGTGAAATCCAAGTCAAAGAAAGCTCTGGTATTCGCAGAATTATTATGCGACCTCCCTTCGTCGTTCAATGATGAAACCTCCAAGGAATCAATCGTGGACGAGAATTTGTTTCTGATATCTGCAAGCGATGAATGGTATGGAGATATAATTATCTATCTCCAAACCCAAAAGTTTTGGCCGGACACCTCGCACTCCGAACAGAAATGTATACGATACCAAGCAAAAGACTACATGATCGTCGGTGATACTCTTTACCGTCGTGGTATCGATACCGTTCTGAGGAGGTGTCTCACCCATGAAGAAGCCGAAAAAGCCCTGAATGAGTGTCATTCAGGCGCGTGTGGGGGGCATCAATCAGGTTTCGCTAGAACCCAAAAGATATTAAGAGCAGGATATTTTTGGCCAACAATGTTCAAAGATTGCATAATCGCAGTCCGAAGTTGCCATTCCTGCCAAATCTTTGATAGCAAAACCAGAAGACCGCCCACACCCCTGCAACCAATAGTTGCAGTCGGGCCTTTCGCCAAATGGGGCATCGATTTCATGCAATGTAAGCCCACCTCGACCGGGGGCCATGGGTATATTATAGTCGCAGTAGACTATTTTACCAAGTGGGCCGAGCCGATGCCTACATTGGACAATACTGGTGAAACAGCTGCCCTTTTCTTTTTTAATCATGTAGTCGCCAGGTTCGGCGTACCCCAGGCTATAGTTACAGATCATGGATCGCATTTCCGCAATCACATGATGGTCGAATTAGCTGCCAAACTAGGGCTATCTCATGACAGCTCTACTCCGTATTATCCACAAGCCAACGGACAAGTTGAAGCAATCAACAAGGTCCTGAAGCGTATGTTGCAAAGGATGATCGGAGTTCATAAAAGAAGATGGCACCTAATCCTGTATGCAGCCTTGTGGGCCTACCGAACCTCGGTAAGAAACGCGACCGGATTCACACCTTTCCAATTGGTGTACGGTCTAGAAGCAGTCTTACCGATCCAGTGTGAAATTTCGTCGCTTAAACTCGCAATTGATCTCCTCCCCGGAACTTCGGAAGAAGAGGCTCGTTTCTTGGAATTAATCCAATTGGATGAAACCCGTCGTGATGCCGCTTTGGCTAACGAAGCCCATAAGAAACGAGTCAAAGCTCAGTTTGACAAAAATGTCAAACCCCGTGTCTTCTCAGAAGGTGATTTGGTCTTGCTTTATGACCAAGAATCCGATAAATTAGGAGCAGGTAAATTCAATTCCTTATGGATGGGCCCCTATATTGTTAAAAGAGTGTTAGCAAAAGGAGCCTACGAGTTAATAGATTACGACGGAATTCCACTGGCGCAGCCCCGGAACGGGCTGTACCTCAAGAGTTACTATGCTTAAATAGTAACCTGCATGCTTTTGTTGTATTTTGTTTTCGCCAAAGTTCTTGTTCTGGTTGAGTGATTCCCCTTTTTCATTCGTTGCAGATGTCAAACCTTATGGAGACATGTGTTGGATATGCCGACGGAGCGAGTCGTAGTTCGCGGAACCTATCCTCCGCAGCATGGGCCATTTTTGATCCAAGTGGCGAGTTAGTAAGTTTCAGAGGTGTATGTATTGGGCAATCAACGAATAACATCGCTGAATATAGCATGTTGATAGAACTACTCTCTGATGCCATCACACGAGGCATACGCCGACTAATTGTCAGGCTAGACTCACAGCTCGTAGTACTACAACTCAATGGTATATATTCTGTTCGTTATCCAGCTATTTATCGCATGTTCCTAAGAGTAAAGATCTTGGAAAGACGGTTTGATTCAATTCAATATCAACATATTTCAAGAAATCTAAACACATTAACTGACTCATTGGCAAACTATGTGTTAGATAGACATTTGCAACATTTATAAAAAGGACACATCATAAAAAGTGTACATATGAATCATCCAAATCAACCGGAATAAGACTCGAAAATCAAAATATATATATAAGCTGTTCATAAAGTTCATACATAATGTCCTGTAACCGAGACAAAAATTGGTCATATGACCTCAAAACTCAAAATGCCAAGGGGCACCCTAGCCTAGTGATGCTCCTGATAGTAAGCCACAGTCTGTGCTATCATGCGCAGAAGACGGGTCCATCGTCTAGGCACACCGATAGTATGCTGCTGCATCGGTAAAGGTAACTCGTCAATCTGTACATCCGGAAGACCACGGGTAAGGTTCTCAACCTGCCCCTGCACAGCTGTAAGGGTCTCTGTGTCTCTAAGATCACGGATAATAACTCTCCGAGCAGGCTCCTTTGCCGGAGCAGCAACAGGTGGTCTCAGACGAACTGCCGGACGAACAGGACCGACATCTGCAAGCACACATGAGTTTAATTAAAGTCTTGAAAGAATAAAGCACAAGAAAATTATGAATGAAAACAATGAACAGTAATATGGTTGAAGTTCTTACCAGTATCATCCCACTGAGCACCGTCTGGCAGTACCATATCCGGATCACCCCGGAAATCCATACCAACATATGGGTACTCGGAAAAAGCCATCTCCTGGCGATCGAACCACCTAAAGAAAGCAGCATTGAAAGAAATCTGGGATTGACCTGCATGTCTGGACATGTGATCGACCCATCGTTGCATACGTGGCTCGGTAGGAGAAGGCACTCCGAGATCAATGTACTGAGGTTGCATCAGAGGGATCTTCTCCAAGGCGAAGGCAGTCAGAATCGAAGCAAAACCAAAGTTCTTCAGCTTCCCGTCCTTCACCTTGTTCAATTGATTTTTCATCTGACTAAGCACTGCATCACTCCAGTTGAAGATTTTCGGTTGGAGACATTCCAAGGCGTGTTGCATATGAGATCTGTTGGCAACATGTAAAGATGCGCTACCGGCCATCCTACCAAGGGTATACAGAATGGACCTGAGAGGCCTGCTAGTAACATCATGGATAACCACCTTGCCGTCTCTGCTCGGCTGGGACCCCTCCCTGCAATACTGGCGAACATAATCTCTCACAAAATCATTCCCTCGAACTATACCTGATAAAGAAATGGGGGCACCCCGCCTTGACAGGCCAGTCAAGAAGTAAATATCTGTCACAGTCAATGGAATAGGTTTGTTCCTGATCTGGAATACTTGGTTAACAGGATCCCAAGCATCAAGCAAGTACTGCAGTAGTGAAATCTGTGCTCTCATGCTAGAGATACGGAAAAACTTCAGTAAACCACAGTCTCATAATGCGCCCACCGTAACAGGATCATGAAGGGAAATCATATCTTCTTCTTCATGTTCTCGTTCTCGCCATGTTAGGGCCATCTTGATCAAGAATCCCTGCAAAACAATCAAGATAATGAGTCAGCTCCTGAAATTGATGAAAAACTGGCGAAAATTTCATCAAAATCTGCAAAAAATTATTGCTTTTATGCCCCAAAGCAGGTGCCCAGTGTACTACCTGCGTTGGGGGACAAGCTGCCTTCAAACAGCTTGGCTCCCAACACAGTTTTCGAATGGGGAACCTGCGTTGATCAGAGGGCGCCCTGGCAAAACCCCAGAGGCTCAATAGAACAGCAAAACAGGCATGAAACAGGAAAATTAAACCATGAAAATGAAGAGCTAAGGTTTAGCTCCTACCTGGAACAAACGGCGCCGAAAATTGTCCGCAAAATCTCCCGGAATCAGCTGATGAAAATCAAGGGGAAAGAGGCTCCTCCAAAGCTCCAACAAGCAAATGCAAATGAAATGGTAAAATGAGAGGTAAAAACCCTTTTTATTTGCTTTCTTACGTAATTCGAGGTAAATATTAATGCGTTAATCTCATTTTCAAGTAAATATTACTCATTTCTAACTAGTTTGTTGCAGCAATTTGAAAATGCAGTGCTATCAGTGAAAAGAGAAGCTAGTTATGGTAAAAAATCAAAAGTAAACCATATAATTGAGCAAGGTTTGAACGCATTCAAGCTCGTTAAAAAATGAACTGCCCCTTAAAGTTTAGGGGGCATAAGCCTCGTCTGCATTATTATGCTGGGGGCATCCATGATCGAGCAGTTTTTGTACAAAGTTCATGCTCGTTAAAAAATAAACATAAATTGTGAGCAATCTTTCCCTACAGTTCAAGCTCATCCAGAAAAAATGAACCGGTAAATAACCTTGAGAAATGTAACCTTTGACTGCCATATTAAAGCCCTTGGTCGTGTTCTTGCGGTCTCACCTCCATCCGTTCATTTGGCCAATCGTTCATCTCCATATGTTTGTTTACCCATTTTGAGGAACAGCTGCGAAGAGTGATTTCACTTAGCCATCCTTGTGACACTGCCGTGATTGGAAAATTCCAACCTGTACTTGGAATCTGCTGCTATCCTTGTTCATCACTCGTTCCTCAAAAGACGAGTCTTCTTTGAGCTCTTTTCACTGACTCGTAAAATATGAAAAGTTTGCCGAGTTTTGGCCTTCCAGCTCGTTAAAGCGACCAGAAAGCTATCCCTCCTCTAGATTTTAATCTTTTTGGACCTGAGGGATTATTGCACAAAAAGATCGAGTGCTTGTTTTGTTCGGCTCGTTAAAGAAATTGAAAATTCATCCCTTCTGTATTGTTTTATACTTTTTCGGACTTAAGGGATTAGATGACGAAAAAGGAATTTTGGAGTCGACTTTATGTACTTTTTCAGACTCTCTAAAAATGAAAAGGACCGAGTTATCCTTGTCGTTAGACTCGTTAAATTTATTAAATAGCGACAAACTTGTCTTTAGACGAGAACGAGTTTCCCTATCGCTAGGCTCGTTAAAACATAGCGATGGGCTTGCCCGAAGGGCAGGTTATAGAACAAGCATATGTTATCCTCCTCAAGCTTGACAAAAATAAAGAGGTACTGGTCAGCAATGACTGGGGAAAAATTGGGAGAACCTCACAGCATTAATGGTAGCAAGTCGCTCTTGAACATGACACTTTGTCCTCCGTATCACATCGGGTTGGGTTGTTTCATTCACCGGTCTCATAACCATGGTCCTCGCCACACCATCCACATTTGGGGTAATGCTGCCAATCCATCACATCAGTGTCGTTATATGTTCAAGAGATGTTGTTCTGCAAAAGAGTCAACCGTGTCCCATCCACTACCATACATTGTCCTTCATCCATTTCATGACCGCCACCCTGAATCATACATCACAGTTTGTTTTCTCCTCATCACAATCACTAGCTCTGTTTCGTGTCACTGATGTGGGATTCATTAAGGCCCTCCTTTGACGGATCGCTCCTTGTCGACATCAGCTCACTATCCAAGGAGTTGATCTAGGAACACCCCCTTCAGTACTTTGAAGCTTGCATGCCTCAATGGCAAGTTTCTCACTTCCGGCGACAGGTATACATCAATGACCTTCGACCAGAAGATTTTGCATGGTGGTCGACGCCAAGTCCTTTATTCCCACCATGTGAATTGTACTGCCGTACCTTGAGGGTCATCATCCTTATCGGTGATTCCTCTCGTGCTTGTTAACGGTTTACATCATTGACCGGTAATCAAGCGATGTCTTTTCATGTTCGACTTCAAGAAATTTTCACATGGATCGACTTGTACATTGAGTGAAGATCGGAAGAGATTGAAGACCCCGGATCTAGTTTCATCCATTCGGGCTGCGATATATATTCAGGATATAAAGGCATTTGATATGTACATCATTATAGCAGATGATCATCCTTCTCAAAGGATGATAATTTCAGCAGAGAATTATCAGTCTACCATCAGACGATCGTCTGTTCTATGTACCAAAATGTATTTATAAAGCTGAGCATGGGAATGCCCGCCTCAGCTAGATCATGAAAAAGTATGAAAGAATAATGTATTGTATTGTATCTTATTACAGGACACTTCTCAGCAGATTGAATGAACTTCGGATCCTCCTAATAAAGCATTTCACCCGATAAACGACCTCATACTTTAGGGGGCATCTGTTATAGACAATTTTGTGCCTTACAGCAACAGGTATGAATTGTCAATAATCCAAGGGATCCAAAGTTCCCTAAACATGATGTTCCTACCCCTATAGGAACAAGGTCAGCAAACCAACAGCTCTCAGATCAGTTCTCCACCTGAAAACACTCAAAAACAAGCAATCCTGAAATCAAAGCAGGTGCTCCACTAGGCTTCTGCGCTGAAACACAACTCCTCCATGGTGTACCTGCGTTGCAAAGCAGGTAGAACAAAGGCCACCTGCGTTGAGCGAGATTGGACAAGTGGCACACTGAGTCATTGCTCCAAAAATGACACTTGGATCAGGGATTTCGCCTTGTGATGAGTCAGAGGCTCTGTTTCTCCAAGTGGAAGCAAAGTTCTCCAAGTGGACTCAAGAACTGAAGATCAACTGAAGAGAGAGAGGACACAAGGCAGCTACACATCAGTTGCAAGCTGACTCATCCCTTCTCAATTCATCTATATATTGAGCTCTCTCCTATGAGCTCAAGAGGCTGGAATTTTGTGCAAAGTAATTATATGCTGTTGGTTTCACTATAGAACTATTGGGTGATTGCTTGAAGGAGGTGAAGAGGATAAATTCTTTCTGCTGGGAGGTGTTGCTGGATTGGAGCCTTCAATGGTTGTAACACTCTCAGAACCTTTACTTCTTCATTAATAAAAGCTATTGAGGTTCTTCTATATGCTTTTGTTTCAATGATATATTGTGATAATTGTATATTTGATTTACACTAATCCCTGAATCAGTTATGATTGCATGTTGCTTGTAGTTTCCTTCTTTGCTGTTTTGCAGGATCTCATTATAGCTGGGCCAGCAATAGAGCAAGGAGCTGGGAACAAGCAGACATAGAGAAGAGTTTGGATTCGACATTAAGCGCAAGGCAACGGTTACTGCATTATTTCATTCTCTTTTGCTTTCATAAAGAAGTAAACCTTCAGTAGTTTCCTTTACAGTTGTTGCTAAGGTACTATCACCCTTAGAGTGGGATAGGGTCATCCGAATCGGATACTTTTCCCTACAACAGATGGGCAGACGCCCTTTCTCTCTCCTCGGAGGGGACACATGTCATGTTACCCGTAGGTCCTGCATCTCGCACCGCGACGACCCTGGAATCATGAAATCACAACAAACTCCAATACCTTTCTCGGCACCGATATTGTGATATAGAGCCAAATCACCGAGGAGGTGCCGATTCTAAAATACAAAGGAAATTCCTGTAGAATAGGGTTGGGTGGGCCCTTTTCTCTCTCCTCTAGGGGACCACATGACCACCTCTGATTGGCTCTCTGAACTGGCAGGGAAGTTGACATCAGAAGTGACATAGTCGTACAGTTGATGACATGCTAGAGGACGCGTGTCACCTAGTTTCAGTGTTTTCGGCGGTGACATGGGGCCATTTTCAGGTGCCACATTTCACCACTCATAGTGGTGACATGTGGCAGTGAGGGCGTCACCCCATGGACCGTCAATCGCAGTGGTTAAAAGAAAAAATCTCAAGACATTGGTGCAGTGCGATTGTGATATGCAATAATTCCCTTCCAAATGTAATAAAGTATTAGGGCAAGGTCTATAAGGACCTCGTGTCTAGACTGTTGGCTTACTGCAAAGAAAAGTGTAAGGGGGCTTCTCCTCTAGCATGCCATTGCAATATGCGGGAACTCCCCCTAGATGCGATAAAGGATTAAGGCAAGGTCTATAGGGACCTCACATCTAGTGTATCAGACCACGCCAAGAGAAAAGTGTAGAGAGGGTAAAAGAGTGTTGAAGTGCTAATATGTGAGAGAAATTGATAACAAAGGAAAATTCCTCCATGCACGGGTCTGAGGGCCTTAGTGCCTGAGGGCTAAGCCCTTGGTCCCAACTCTCGGTCATATGAGGAAAGGCACAGAAAGGGCTACGATAAGGGGGGCTAAAGGGGAAATCCAAAAAACGCTTGCTTTCACCTGTTTTAGAGGAAAAATGTCGCGCCCGCATGACTGTGTTATTTCCATGGAACATAGCTCACCCACCATGTCAAGGCATTGGTTCTGCAGTATAGAGGTTTAATGGGCAAATGGGCTGGTGGCTAGTAGACTTTAAGGGAGCATGGTGCAACGATGGAGCAATACATAGGATTCAGGAGGATTAATGGTTCATCATGGGGCCTCATCCCTCTACACAACAAGGGACTGCAAAGGAAATTGCATTGAGTTTACCCAACCCCCACTTCACATAACAAGGCATCTCAACTAAAGGTAGAAGCGACTGGGGCAATTGAAAAACACAAGAGGCCATACCATGAACAAATTACAGTCTAAGGCCGATGCAATCACAAGATGTGCACAACGACTTTCATTTATAGTTATGTCCAGTTATTTACTTATTTTTGTCTTGTAACATGCCTTCCTTCCAATGAGACATTCATTTCTGTAATTCCTTTTTGGGCCACAAAGCCATCCAGGACTGATACAGTTAGTCGACTTGACAACTGAGTCTAGGGATAGGTATTTTTGTTGTAATTTAGCTTCTTGCTCCCTTATGATAAACAGGGGAAAGCAAGACTTAGTTGAGGTTCAAAAATTCTAGAGAAAACACTGCATGTTATATTTTCAGACCGTATCTCCTTTGTAATACATATCTTTTCATAATATCAAAGAAAGAGTGATGATTCCCTCTTCAAAGGATTATAGTATGTGTTCCCCTTTGCTTAAATCATTTTTTATGTCCGTGCTTCTTCCCTGAATTCATGTAATTATTGTTGCTAGACGTGTTTCAAGCTTCTTCATAGATTCATTAGTATTTATATGTTAATGCAAATGCCTATAACTATTTCACACCTTCATTTGTCTAAACATTGTTTATGTATATGCCTACTTTAAATCTGTAACACATGAATCATAGCTCTTAGCTTCCCCTTCATTCATTATTTGTGTTTGTAGCCCAAATAAGCATAGAAATCCTTAATCTCTCAAGCTATGTGTGTTAAATATAGAAGTCTTGAAGCCTTATGTCCTATGTGATGAGTTATTCTTCTTTATTTTCCTCTCTTGCACACTCTACAAAATATTATTAGCTGTGAGTCCTTGAAGCTCTCGGCCTCCGGTATTTTTATGCTTATTTCTGAGATCTGAACATGTAAAGAAGTGCCATAAATGTATGCTTTATTTGTTTTGGACGAATGAACCAATCTATTTCGTATGTACATATGTATCTATTGATCATAAGTGTTGTCTCTAGTATCCTGTAAATCATTTGAGACACATCATTTTAGATGTACCCAAGCACTGGTATTGAAGAAATCCAAGGCTGTCTCTCGGAGATAGAACAAAATACATTTGTTTTCTAATCAAATTGGTAAATAAACCTATTTTATAGAAACAAAGATCAATCACTAGTGTATCAACACTAAAAACCAGATAAGAACTATCAAAATCAAACAAAATATCATTATTTTATATAAATAAATAAGATAACTAAGTTCTATTATTTCTATTGGAGAAGAAAAATACCTTTCAATTTAGTTACTTTATCCCCATAAATTTTTATTTTTATATAGAATACTATTGACCCATCAATGTTAGTATGCTCAATTATTCTCCAGCTTTAGGCTTCATAGTTGTTTAGGATTTAGACTTAATTGTATTTATACTCATGATTGTTTAGGATTTAGGCTTAATTGCATACCATGTAGGACGAGACAGAAATAACATTTTTCTATCATTTTCTAACACAGATATAAACAAATATATACTTATTTTGAAATCTTAACCATCTTAGAATTTTCACGGTAAAGATAGTACTTGAAGTCTCAGCATTATCGAGGATCTTGGACTCTCAACTTTATAAAGGCAGTTTAGACTTATCATTGGAATCTTCGAATCTTAGTTTTAGCATTGCTTCATACTTATCTTGGATGTCAACCTGCATGATCGCTTATACTATAACATGTAATGGAGATTTTGAAATGATTAATATATGTTAGTTAAATAAAGAAAATATAGATAAACCTGTAATGTAGATTTTGAAATGATTAATATATAATCGTTATATAAAGAAAATATACATAAATATATGTCAAATTTAAGCCGTCATACTTATACATCATGCGAGTGTAGTGGATTTCATTAACCATTATTTTAGTTTCACTAACTAACAGTGAGGAAGAAAAGGAAAAAGGTGGTCTATTTGGGTCAGAGACGCGGTAACAAGGGCATCGTAATAGTCATAAGTATTATTCACAAGAAGTCGCTGGTAGGAGGCGATCAAAGGCAATTGTAAAGAACTCCGGATAGGAGGAATGGCCCACTAAAATCTTAAATGTGATTTTGTTGAAGGAGTTGGCTTTCATCATTATAGGATGCAATGGGAGGCTATCGAAAATAACTCGAGAGAGGAAGAATCACCAAGGTTATGGAAAGACTAAATCTTCTTTTGTTTGACTCTAAATCTTCTTTTGTTGAAAGAAAACAATCGCCTTTAATCATGTAAAATTACTTTAACATCATACATACTTTAATCTTTAGTGCAATGTTCTAATCAAGGGTGGAATTTTACGGGCATTAGAGGCCATTTAAAAGTAAAATTTTAAATTTTTTAAACGATGTTTTGGATGATGTGTTTTGAAGCGTGCATAACTTATTTAACTTCTTAATTTTTAGCAAAATGTTATTAATACCTTATGATTTGACACTTTTCCATGAGTTGAAGTTTCCTTTCACTTCCAACTTGGAACTAATGATATGTTATAACAAGTGAAGCAAAATGTTATTAATACCTTATGATCTGACACTTTTCCATGAGTTGAAGTTTCCTTTCACTTCCAACTTGGAACTAATGATATGTTATAACAAGTGAATAGTTGAATTACTACTGCAAATTTTGGAATTCAAACAAATCTTCTATTACAAAACTTAGCTTTTAAAGTCGAAAGGTTTGCGTATTTGTGTTAAGAAATAGAGAGAAAGCAGAGAGATCGATTAAACATAACACCAAACACCATATATTTTATTGATCTCAAGAATTACATATTTATAGTATCTAGATCATCGACAACGACACATCTAGATAGCTATTACAGCTCACACATAAGAAATTGACTACTTCTAGATTGGCACCTAGGACTCACAATGACAACTCATACATTACATGGAAGCATTACTTCTAACACCCTCTCTTAAAGCTTACATGTAGAAAATATAAAAAAACCCACATTACAACAATAAATAAATATTTGTTGAATTTGTCTGATATGGTCATCATCAGCACCCACATCCATTCTAGAATCTTGCAAACATCTCTCTTTCACCACCACATCTTCAAGCTGTCACTTGACCTCCATTTAAAACGTAACTCCCTCTGACCATCGTTGATGAACTTTGAAAAATTGACGCTTCTCAACCTCCGAGAGCACAATCGGTCAGTGTCGATACTGAATCATCCTGTGGAACTGCCAACGTCTATGAATCCATGGCCCTTTGCAGCCTTCATCAGTTATCTAGGATAGAATTCTGGATACAAAATGTCTTCAGCAGACAATTCTACAACTTTACCTTATAAAATAACCCGTACTAATGCTCCCGAAGCATGACAGGTCACACCAACTTAATCTTATTTAAGCACTGCATGTGACTAATGCTCCCGAAGCACGATGGGTGACATTAATCTATTAAATAATTGGCCCGACCTTTGTGGTTCTATTTCATTTGAATTTCACACTACACCATTACAACTTAATAAAACAACACCATAAAAATTTCTACCACAAACACTCACACTCTTTTTCTATATATATAAATAAATATATATATAACAACACAACCATCTTTAAAAAAATATATTTTTTCTTTTCCATGAGCAATTTTGAATATCGAGTTGAACAACAAAACCTCTACGACACTGGATCTGATAGCTGCTTGATTTTAATATGATAACTGAAATGCACATACTTCCACTTTTCTTAAATCAACACTCCATCAATTTATTATACCCAAATCCTTCCACAAGCCAAAAAGCATTCACGTTAAATAACTTGAATGTAAAAGAACGAAGAATTTCTCCATGTGAAAATTAAATTCCAACAAATAAACAAACTTTTTTCAACGTGAAGGGTTCCAAAAATGAATGAAGTTCTAAATTAATTGTGAGCAACGCTCATGTCCATATTCCTCTTCACTAGCCTTTGTCCCTCTGAACCACAATGAAAAATTATGGTTCACTTGAATATTTTGTCGTAGAAATTTTTCAAATCAACTGCTTTTGATTTAAAGTTCGCCATATTTAGATTAGCTGCGTGCAGCTAAATTATCCAGAGATTTAAGCACCAGAAAACGCAAAATAGACTCAGGCAAAACTAAAGCCTTTGATTAATGTAGATCTCGATCAACCTTTTCAGATTACAAATAAACAAGAATGAAGACACGGTGAATCAATATTCCAAGATACGCATGTCATGTTGAAATTATAATTTCAACTGCAGTGAACAGAACAACAGCAGCTACTTTATTCATTTGTCGTGATCCGGCGCCCCACATTTTTTCCCGATCTTTTAAATCACCGCCATTACTATCTTTTCACTCTTTAATTATTTTTGTGTTTCAAAAAGAAGAAGATCAGATCCAGCGCTACACCATTACTTCTCAACAACCGTATTAATGAGCAGAACGGCTGAAACAGAAAAAGAACCAGCCTCGAGCCGACGTAGCATTTATCAGTCATAGATTTCATCACCACCGACTCAAGAAATACAGCAAAAGATCAAATCTGTTAATCATGAGCAGCAGAGACTTCATCAGCAAGTTAAAGCGGTGAAGACCCTTTCCCGCACTATAAAATGCAGACACAACAGTGTAGAAAAATATAGATTGAAAGTCCTTTTGTAACACACAGCAGTGTAGAACAAGAGAGTTTTTTTTGTATTGCACAGCAGTGCTGAAATTTTCTGAGATAGTTGTTTTGTGGAACTGAAGCGTTCCTGTTGTAATCCCTCTGTCAAGAGGAAGATGCTCTTAAGCATAATATTTTATGAAGATCCCTCTATGTGAGGAAGACTTAGTTTTAGCACTTAGTTTATTTTTATAAATAGAAGTTTCTTAAGACTTAGTTTTAGCACATAGTTTATTTTTATAAATAGAAGTTTCTTTTTGCCTGTTTCTATTACACCGTAAGTCGAAAAATACTTGACGTCAAAAATCCCTGTTGCTGTTACACCGTAACTGAAAAAATACTAGACGTAAAAAATTTACGTTGCTGCAACACCACAAACAGCGTTGCTGCAACACAAGTTACAGCAACTGAAAAAAAAATTGTGTTGCTGCAACACCGTTTCCAGAGAACGAATTTTTATGTTTTTCTGAGTTAAAAACAGAGTATTTTTCTGTGTCAAAAACAGAGTATTATTTTGATCAGTTTTTTATCCTGAGACAAAGTAGAGTATTATTTTATGCTCTGTTCTTGTGTTTTTGAATTATCAGAAAACAGAGTATTACTTTATGTTCATGTTTTTGTTGTTTTGGAATTTATCAGAAAATTCTCAACAGTGGAAACAGAGGATTTTTTTTCCACTGTATTTTGTTTGGAATAACCAGAAATTCCCGACATGGTATCAAAGCTTGTCCAGGCTCTTTGAAGACATCAAAGAAGCTGAAAGAAGATTTTTTGCTGCAGCAAATTATCCAGCAGAGCGAAAACGCTGTCAAGGTATTTTTCAGATTAGCTTTTTGTGTAGCTGTTGAAGACAATTAAGTGATTTTTTTTACAGTCAAGTATTGCAAGAATGGCCAGCACCAGCGTGGGTATGTTTAATACCCACCTCCCACAGTTCAATGGGAAAAATTATGACTACTGGGAAATAACCATGAGAGTCATGTTTGTCTCACAAGATTTATGGGAACTTGTTGAATATGGATTTTAAGAACCAACAAATGAAGAAGAGTTTATTGGATTAACTCAGGCAGAGAAAGAGCTGTTGAAGAGCAATAAGAAGAAGGACTCAAAAGCCTTTGTACTTTTATATCAAGCAGTGCATGAGAGTGTGTTTCCGAGGATAGCAGCAGCCAAGACATCTAGAGAAGCATGGCAAACTCTCAAGACAGCCTATCAAGGCATGGAGAAAGTGAAGACAACAAAACTACAGTTGCTGAGGAAAGATTTTGAGAACCTGCATATGAAGGAGTCAGACAATATTGGCTCATTCTTCACACAAGCAATTGGTTTGGTCACACAGATAAGGTCTCATGGAGAAACTCTTGAAGAAAGGAGGATTGTGGAGAAACTATTGAGGTGCCTACCCTCAAAGTTTGATGTGATTGTTACCACCATAGAAGAGACAAAGGATCTCTCAAATTTTTCAGTTGATGAACTTCATGCATCACTGATAACACATGAGGAGAGGTTGAGTAGAAATGAAAACTTATCTCTAGAGCAAGCCTTCAAGACCCAGATGTCATTTGGAAGAGGAAGAGGTCAAGGCAGAGGAAACAAGAGAGGAAGAGGCATAACCCAATACAGAGGTGGAAGAAACAGTCCAGCAAACGTTCAAGGAAGAGGCAGCAATCCAAATCAGAACCAAGGCCATGGCAGCAGTCAACAAAGTGGACAACATCATGCTCAAGGAAAAAGGTATGAAAAATCCAATGTCCAATGTTATTATTGTAAAAAATATGGGCACTATGCAAATGAATGTAGGAAGAAGCAGCATGATATGAGTAATAGATCTAGTGCAAATATCACTAGAGAAAATACCAGTCAAGATAATGTGTTGTTAGTTTGTAATATGACTGAAACAAACAATGAAGATATATGGTTTCTAGATTCTAGTTGCAACAACCATATGACAGGAAACATAGCCATGTTTTTTGTTTTAGATCAGAGTGTGAAATCACAATTCACTTGGGACTGATAGTAAAATTTCAGTTATGGGAAAAGGAGAAGTTAAAATATTTACAAAGAAAGGTGAAAAGAAAACCATAGCAGATGTCTATTATGTTCCTGGAATGAAGTGTAATCTCTTGAGTATTGAACATCTTGTTCAAAAGGGTTACAATGTTTTCTTTAAGAATGATGTATGCACCATCATGGACAAATTACCCAGCAAACGTTGTATTGCTGAAGTGAAGATGACAAGGAACTGGATGTTCCCTCTCAGAATAAAAGCAGATTTGAAAAATAAAGAAGTTGTTGCAGCAGTGACACAAGAGGCTCTCCAAAGCGTACCAAAGGATGAAAATTGGTTGTGGCATTTGAGATTTTGACATCTCAACTTTGGAGGTCTTAATTTGTTGAGTAGAAAAGGAATGGTAAGAGGATTACCATTGATAGAAAAGCCAGACAACCTTTGTGAAAGTTGTATATTGGGAAAACAACACAGAGAAAGTTTTCCAACTCGGAAAAGCATAAGGGCAAAAGCACCTTTAGAAATTGTCCACTCAGATTTATGTGGACCGATGCAAGCTCCATCACTTGCAGGCAGCCAATATTTTCTAACATTTATTGATGACTTTACTAGAAAGACTTGGGTTTATTTTCTGAAGAATAAGAGTGAAGTCTTTGAAAAATTTCAAAATTTCAAAGCACTTGTAGAAAATCAAAGTGGGCTGCGTATCAAGGTTTTGAGAACTGACAAAGGAGGTGAGTATATCTCCAAAGAATTTTTACGTTTTTGCAGAGAAAATGGAATTCATAAGCAATTTACAGCAAGGTACACCCCGCAGCAAAATGGAGTTGCTGAAAGGAAAAACATAACAATCATGGATATGGCGAGGAGCATGTTGAAGGCAAAGCATTTGCCAAATGATTATTGGGCTGAAGTTGTACACTATGCAGTATATATTTTGAATAGATGTCCTACAAAAGCAGTGATGAACAATGTGCCAGAAGAAGCATGGAGTAGGAGAAAGCAAGGAGTCACCCACATGAAAGTTTTTGGTTGTGTGGCTTATGCACACATTCCAGATCAGCTAAGGAAGAAATTAGACAGCAAAGGGGAGAAATGTATTTTCATTGGATATAGTGAAGAATCCAAAGCTTACAGGTTATATATCTCATCCACCAAGAAGTTTTTTGTGAGCAGAGATGTTCAATTTATTGAAGAGGAAGCTTGGGATGGAAGCATAGAGAAAACAGTTAATGTTAAAAACTGTTTGTCTCATGATGATGATGATGAGGAGTTGGCTGAAACACATCCCCAAACAGCAGCGCCAACAACAGAACAGCAAGAGACACCCTTGAGGAGAAATGAGAGTGCTTCTCCAAGCACACCACAAGGAGGAAATTCAAGTGTATCTACAAGCACTTGCACACCGAATGAAAGAGGTAAGAAATTCAGAAATTTAAGTGATATTTATGATGAAGGAATGAATTCTTTGTTTACCTTGTATTGTCATGTTGATGACCTGTTGTGGTAAAAAACACAACCCCCCATTATTGATGTGTTCACTTGAAATAATGGGGACCCTTTCTATAAAAATTTGGCTAAACACCTTTTTGGATTTTTATTTTAGTTAATTTCCCTACGCTTTCGTTAATTTTTAGTTTTCTTTGGATTCTTGTTTTGATTGCTTTGTTAGAATCGATTTTTTATAAGCTTCACATTGACGCTTGTTTGGTCTCATTTGGTCAACTGGTTTGAAAATGGCACTCCTTTGAAAGTCTGATTATTTATGTAGCCTGGGTTAAAATTGCATAAAATGTACAATACTGCATTTTGTAAATAAATTAGTTCAATAACGCATTCATTCTAAATATTAATCTATAGTGAATTCTTTTTAATAACATTTTTCCGTTTTTAGTTATGCAGCCAAATAATTAAGCATCAGGACTTAAGAAATTCACTCCAATTTCCAAATTAAATCTTAATATCGAAAAACCAAACATTCAAGTGGTTGTAGTTTTATTTTTAACTGTAATTCAAAAACTTAAATTCACAAAAATAAAACCAAAATAAAAATTGAATTTTAATATTAAATATTAAATTAATTATTATAATTAATTAAATTAAATTAATATTTAATATATAAAAATTATATCGCATCGGAGCTTTTTCATTATACATATTTTTAAAGCCCCAAAATACCCATTAGTCATTCCCCGATGCGATATCAGGTCGGGAGTTCATTTCACAACAAATTATAAAGAAACACGATGCGCCCATTAGCCATTCCCCCGATGCGATATATCGCATCAGGATTTCGCATGGTATTAAAAGCCCAACACCGAACTCTAGTTTTGCCGATGCGATAGCAAACGATGGTTTACCCTGAGTCTAATGGAAAGGTTTGATATTTGTTTTTTAACATACGTTTTCATATTTGTTTTAAAATCACTCACGTATGAGTGAAGTGAGGAAAGGTAAAATGGTGTAGGTTAGTTTATATTTTTCTTTTAATATTAATATGTAATGTATTATATTATTTAAAAAAAATTATGTAATATATTATATTATTTAAATTAATATGTAGTATTTAATTAATAAATTTTAAATTAATCATATTAATTAATTTATGATATTTAATTAATTTGATTAATTTAGATTTAAATATAATTTAGAATTAGTTTTTAATTAGATTTAATTTGTTTATAAATAGTTAATTAGATATTAGTTAGTTAGATTAATGATTAACAATTAAATTAGAAACTAATTTAGGATTAGATTTTTAATTCAAATTCTGATTTTTAGCCCAGCAACAGAATTTCCAGATTCATGCCATATTTGACCCATCAACTTTGGAAGCTCATAAATTGAGTTATACTTGGCCAAATAAGGCCCCGGACGGCTCATTGGAAAGAGAAAATCAAGGAGAACATTTTGGAGGAGGTTTCACCAACAGATTTACCCATTTATTGGGTCAAAAATCAGACAGAATATCACGCTC
This sequence comes from Pinus tabuliformis, assembly GCA_031772625.1. Classification (NCBI taxonomy): domain Eukaryota; kingdom Viridiplantae; phylum Streptophyta; class Pinopsida; order Pinales; family Pinaceae; genus Pinus; species Pinus tabuliformis. The sequence continues at coordinate 1,743,947,138 of CM062819.1, read as the reverse complement.
CGAATTTTGAAAAACAAAATCAATTTTCTGAGTTATTTTCTTCAATTTCATTTATCCAAAGACTCTTCTAATTGCAGATCCATTGGCCAATGATATCCTTTGCCAATCAAATCATTCCAAGCATCAACACAGAGCTTATATTTTATTTTCAATTATTTATTTAAAATAGAATTTGATTGGGTTTGATTTAATTGCCAGAAATGATATTTTGATTACATTTTTTATTTTGATTTCTTTTGCAGGAAAACAGTGGAAAAGATATGGAGAAAAGGATTTCAAGCAATGAGAATGCTCCAGCAATTGAAGATCAGAATTAGGAGCAAGTAAAATTATATTTGGCAGATTTCTCTTCAACAAACTCTTCTCTCCAAAATTCCTTCACAAATATTATAAATAACAGATTCTAGAATGTAAAAGGGGCTGCTCTCCTCTGCAATTTTAGACTCCATGAAATCACTATTGTAATTGGAATTTAGAGTTGTAGGAGGGAGGAGTGAAAAATCTTAGATCTGGGGATTATTGAGGATTTCCCTTTGTATATTGAATTATGCATGAAGAACAAAGCTTGCACTATTGTGGCTCTAGTTTTGAAAGCAGAAGTTCAAGCAATGTAAAGGGCTGTTGGAGACCAAGGACAGAGAAATGGATGCAATAAATTGGTATTTCTAATACTACTATTTCAAATATCAGTTTCATTTTTATGGTAACAGGAATGTCTCATTTTATTCATGTTTGTGCACTATTGTCAATAAGGGTAGTTTGTCTCAATGTTGTTATCATGTATCTCTGTTCTCATGGATTAATTTCTGATTTCTGAGTAACTATTTACTCAGAAATCTGCCTTATTAAAACTAATTTATTGAATGGTAATATGTTGTGAACTATTTCCACATATTATTGTTTAGTTATTGGGTTTGCTGATTTTATAATCAATATCATTTATGTGAACTACTTCCTGAGTGTTGTTGGTTTATTATTTCAGTTAAAAGGTCTCAATAGGATGTGTTTTGATATCCATAATATCAGTTAATTGAACTACTTCATTAACTTGGTATTCATTATAAAGAAGACATATCTAAATCCCAATACTTTAATTATCTGGCTCTTAGTTGGGTTAGATCTATATCTGCCTAATTAAGATAGGATTTAGATTAGTTTCTTTTGCTTGCATCATAGAATAAGCTTGCATTTAGAGTAAATTCTACATTCTTTCAAGTCCTCTCCTCAAAGAGGCAAAATTTTAGTTGTGGCTTGGCTGAACCCAAATCAGCTTAAGGGTCATTCTCTTGCCTGATCAGCAAGAAGAAGTGATCTGATGTCCCTGTCTATTGGTAGTTAAAGATACATTATAAACCAATAGCAATAGGGAGAAGGTAACTGGACCTAGATGAACAGTCGGAGCCACCACACCAAACGAAAAAGGAGTTGCTTTTAAGGTCCGGACCGGGTGGTTATCCCCCAATGTTGTTGCAGCGATTTTCGAGGCATCAACATTTTTGGCGCTAGAAGGAGGGCGTGAGAAATTTATCTGTTGGAATCTTTTCAATTTTAATATTTATTGTGATGGCTCCTCTTAAACTTCCAATTTGGAGTTGTATCCATGGACGTGCATCTTCCAATACTCCACTCGAAGTGGTAAGACTCTTGTCTCAGGTAAAGTTCAATGGTAAGAGAAATTCTTCTGCTTTTAACCATGTCTTTCAATTTATTCAAAATGTCTCAAATTACAATTTTCAAGGAATTGATGAAGGCATTTTATGCAGAATTTTTACTCTCACATTTGCGGCAAAAGGCAGAAACTGGTGCAAAACTCTTCCAGTTGCCTCAATCCATAGCTGAGATCAATTTCTTACAATTTTCATTTGTAAATTTGACGGCTACAATTATGAACAGGTATGTGAAGAAATTGAATATCTACGAAGGTTTAAAAATGAGTCTGTTAATGATTTTCATATTCGATTTCACTTTAATTGTTTAAGATTTAAGGACGAAGATAAACCTACAGAAGAAGAATCATTAGATTGGTTTAAATATATTTGTTCTCTTCCAACCGTTCCCAATCCATATGAGATTGATTCAAGCTTTGTTCCATCCCCTTCCAATATAAATGAGAATCCCAATTTGGATGTGCCAATAAATTGTGATGAAGCAGTTTCACAAAGCTTAGAAAATATTTCTAATCAAATGCAAGAAGACAACAGCAGCAATTTTGGAGAAAAAAACACCTTGAAATCTGAAAGCTACTTTGAATTAAATTCGGAAAATCAAATTGCAAATTAGCAAGTACAAGCAGCAATCAAAGTAAATAAAATGCAAACTGCTGTACAAATTTCTGAATTTCTCCATGATGAGCAAATTCCAAAATCAGAGAAGCAAAGCAGCGTTCTTCAAGAAAGCATGAGTACGCAAAGGAATGATCTGCAATCTGAAATTTACAATGAGCATAACGCATAAGAGTTCTCAAACAGAGACAGTTTTAAATGCATTGTTTCAGGTTCACATTTTTCCCTTTATCCTGATATTTTCAATAATGGTAATATTTTTCCTCCTGGTATTGATGATATTTCAGAAATTAAAGAGGATGATTTAAATGAATTACCATTAAAGTTTTATCAAGATAAAGAAATAATAATCGATCATTCTTTTGCCATTAATGAACATGAGATTTTTGTTCCTCCTTGTTTTGATATATTGGATGAGATAAAAGGGAATTGTAGAGAATCTTGTGAAGTCATTTATGATAATTACTCTGACATTGAGGATGTTGATTTTTATTCTTCTCAAGAGAATCCTCATGATAAAATTCAAATAACATCTGAGGATGAGGAACGCTTCAATTTAGGAATTGTCCCAACTAATCTTCATTTTAGAGCAGCAAATTATCTTCATGATTTCGCCATTCAAGAAAACATTCCAATTTATGATTCATATGAGGATCAAACTCCCATTCCTATTCATGACCATAATTCGTATTCTAATTCACAAGTTGGAATTCAAAATTTTTCAAAATCCATAATTCTGGCCAATCCTTGTGAAAATGAAATCATTTCAAAACAATCCCAATTGTGTTGTAACATTAGTTGTAAAAATAGTGATTTCATTTTAGTTTTTCTTTCACAGCTATTTTGTTTAAACTTAGATTTATTTTCTGATTTTATTTTGCAAAATTTTTACTTTTTTCGCTGGCATATTGAACACCTTACTATCAAACACTCAATTGATGCATTGACCAATCGGGAAATTCAAGTTTCATATTATAATCATCAGCATCGAAAGAAATTAGTATTCCAATTTAAATCAATGCTAATGTTTCATCAAAAGCTTCTATCTTTTCAAAGGCAATGTCAACAAGAGAATGTATTTTTGCAATCTGGCCAGCAATTTAATTCAATTAATAATTTTCCATTTTATTTGAAAGGTTTCCATCCATTTTTCATTGACTCATTTGAAAATTGTTTGGAAATTTTTCCTTCAAGGAAAATTGTCAATGATTTAACATTTGTACATAACACTAACAAATTTTTTCAGGTCAAAGAATTTAAAAGCTCATCTTCACAATCTGGCCTGTTATCTCTCCCTTTGAACATTTTCCAATTTTTTATAGAAATCCATCCAGATTTCTATGATCCAATTGATATTCAATTGGAAAGAAAATTTCAAGAGAAAGAGACTTTAAATCAGTTACTAACAATAACTGTACATTTTGATTTCATATTTAATTTTCTTAGTTTAATTAGATTTGTATTTTTATTACTAACATTTGAACTGTACATAAACGCGGGAATAAAAATGAGAAAATGACTACACTGGAAATATGACTATACCTAGTCATTTTCATGTATATGGTTAGAATAGGAGTAGAATTAATTTAGTTAGCTTGTTTTATGTAGTTAATTTATTTGCAATAGTTCTGTAGATTAAAAAATAAAACAAAGCAATCAGCCTTCTCATACATGATCAGTGAAAATATTTTTCCCTATCAGAAAATTTTAATTCGTGCTTTCTTTTAAATTTCTTACAACAATACCTCTACTCTGCCTATTTTGAATAATGTCTTGATTAAATTCAATTAAAGTTGCACTTGGTATCAATTGCCTCAAAGCCACTTTTCTTCATTTCGGGTTTTCCTTCTAAGATTTTCTCTTGAAATTTATATGGTAAGGATTTGAGGATAAAAAAGCTTCATGACCCCATTATCCCATGAAATGTATGACTGTCTATGATAAGCTTAATTCTAATTCCATCATTATTAGTTAGTCCAACCTTTCACGGTAATCATATGAAGTTCATATTATATTCCTCGGAATTTGCTAAAAGTTGATCTTAAGGATGTCCATTTTGCCAAGTGCACACATTCAAATCTGTTTTGATATTTTTCTACAATTAGTGGCTTAATCTCATTCTAATATTTAGTTTATTATCTGATGCTGTAAAATGCATCATCTTTATTTACTAAAAGCATTATTAAACAGTCACTATAACAATACAGATTTTTCTCAAGATTAATTCGGAATGAACAGAGGTAGTAAATTGTTGTTTCACTTCGAAAGGGAAGCATAGTTTAATATTTATTTCTGATAAATTTTATATTTCCTGAACATGAATAAACAGATTTTGTTTAGGCTGATTGCACACTTAGATTTAGAATAAATAATGAGATGATTTGAAACGAAGGGAAAATTTGATAAATCAAAGGAAGAATTTCAAGATTCATAAGGTAAAATTTGCAAACAATTTCCTTCCAGGTACGCATTTGCAAGTTCGTTATCATCCATTATTACTTCATATTTTCCTTAGTTTATTTTTTATTTGTGTTCTGTTTTATTTGCAGGTTCTCATTTGTTTTCAAAAACTTGAAGTAAGCAGTAAACCCATTTCAAATTTGCAATAGGCTCAGGGAAATTTTATTTGTGATGCATTAGAATTTAAGCATTTTTTAAGTTTGCTTTTATTCACTTAGAAAACACAATTGAAATTTCAAGGAATATCATAAGACCATTCGCATAATAAGATTTCATCGAAAGTAGCTCTTAGCATTTCTTCGCTCATCAAAGACCTCCGATGTATTATCTTATTCATATGCCATATTGCATTTCGCATATCGGAGCTTTCCAAGTAAAGTATACTTCCATGAACATGAATCGCCGATCTTCGATAATCGACTTTACCGATATTGCGATAAACACATAATTCCAGACCCGATATGAAATTCAAATCAAATTCATTAAAATATCACGTCCGTTCAATCGCAATAATGGTAGGAGCATAACTTTAAAAGGACCGATATCTTGGATCCGAAATGTTATCAAATTTTCATCATAAAATTATCGGGTCCATTCTTCATTACATATCGGCATATTGAGAATTGTTATATCGTGTGCTTAAGATTGCCGATCGCGATCGCCGCTTAGCCACGTCATTAATCGCATATCGGCATCGCAACAATCATATTGTGTTACATCGGGTGCTTAAGATTGCTGATCGCCGATTAGTTGTGTCATTCATCGCATCGCCGATATCGCAATCGCTTCCTTGCAGTTTTATTTATGGCCGATATCTCGCATCCGATATGTTATTAAAATCCCATCATAAAAAGTTATCGGGTCCGCTCTTCATCGCATATCGGCATCACACAAAATATATTGTGTTACATCGGGTACCTAAAGTTTGCCGATTGCCGATTAAGCTATGACATCCATCGCAAGCACCGATAGTGCAATCATTTCATCACATTTATTATGCTCACATCACTTCTCTGAATCTACGATGTGCATTTTGCGATACGGGAAGCACAATGTAAATATTTTCTGATCCCCGATATAATGTTTCTTTAATGATGTGATCGCTTCATTTCATTGCACATGTTCTTATCAGCAATTTGCCATTGCAATCTTCGATGTGATAGGTTCCAATGCATGCCTTTGAGCCATTAACATTTAATTGATATATGGCATAGCAATAAAGGTGAAGTTCTGCAGATTAAATTTGAAGCATGGTGAAGAAACATGTTATGTAAATCATCCGATACGGCAATGTGTTATTTTAAAAGTGAGCTTGGGTAACCACTATGGTAAGAAAGCAGTTAATGACCAATTTGCAGCATATTCAAATTATTTCAATTTCTCATACATTTTAGTTTAAATATATAATTCCATAATTAAAAATGGAATTCAAGACCCCTCTATCTTCATATTTAAATTTTATTATCATAGAATTGGTCTTGATTCTGGACAATTTATAAAATCATGGAGTTTATATAAAACTAATAATATTTTGAGAAACAGTCATTACTGCAAATTCTCATTTTCATTTCTGATGCATTTCTTTTAATTTCAATTCCTTTGAGCACTAAGCATTCCATTTTTACTGCTTGCTTTAATTTAAATAAAATAAATAATGATTTTGGGGTTATATGATTTTGGTTAGTTTGACTTCTTCATGTTTTTAATATTAATTAAAATAAGAAGTCAGCCACTTTGGAGAAACTGATACCCTTCAGGTAAGATCAAAAGCAATGATCCAATGGTAAGATTCATGTACCCACTTTCATTAATTTCCATTTCATCATTCTAGTTTCATTTTTGTTTTTAAATTATGCTGATATAAAACTCTGTTTTGCAGCTCTCCATTTGAAGTTTCCAATCCCCCGCCAGATCATATTTTCAAAGTCCATACTCTTCTCTTGGCTTCATTTCAATAAGCAGCGATAATCTTCATCGAAACAGCTACACCAGGAAGTTTCTGAACCTTTAATCTGTTTATTTAAGCATTCATTTTCTTTTAAAAAATGATTAAGATGATGCTTGAGAACAAGAAGATTCATATCAAACAGAAATTATTCATTGTGGCTGAATTTTACGATCACTGTTATCTAAAAGCCTAAAACATTCACAACTCTGCAAGGTATGTTTTTTCTAAATCTCAACATAAGAAGGAATGATTACATGCTTATTTTCTTTTTCTTCATATTGTTGGAGTGATCCAGGTGGATGTTGGTGGCCACCCACCTATCCCATTTGGACCCCCACAACTGTCTCTTTCAGCTTTTTCAGTTTCCTAAATTGTAGCACAACTTACTATTTTTAGCAGTTTTTCAGGTCCTGAACTTCCGGAGCCGTTTTGAGGCCCTAAACGACGTTTTTTTGGGAATCTGGGGGCAACATGGGTCTATAGACCGATGTTGCCCTTCCCAAAGTGGTAGTGCTCGGATAGATCTTTCTAACGAGCTATTGTACGCGTCAAACGGAGATCGTATGCCAAAGTTACGACCCCGGGAAATTGATGTACCAATTTACCCAAACGGGGCCCACAATTTGGCGTTTCATCTTCTAGGGTTAGGTTTCGGGATGTGAAGGGTTTTCCATTGTTTCTCAACAATAAATAGGCCTTCGAGTCTCATTGTAACACAGTTCGGAACAGTCCAGAGGCATGTAGCCACCACATCTCTTCTCAGAGATAAGCTACCATCGCCCTAGCTGGTTTCTTTCCATTTCTGTTTGTAAGCATATTTCAATATTTTACAGTAATGAAATGAAGTATTATTTCCACTGCATCTCTGTATTTATGGTTATCGCATCTCTGTATTTATGGTTATCTCTGTAATCTATTGCGTTCCAATTTAAATCCGGATCAGTGGTATCAGAGCGGTCTGTTTTTTCTCTGTTTTTCTTTGCATGTCCCCAACGAGGTCAGGATATAAGGAGTTAGGGCTTGAACTGGTCGAACCTTTGCAAGACCAGCCTCGAAAATCCCGACGGCCTCCCATGGCGGATCAGAAGAAAGACGAGGGGGCAGGAGATCCTATCAAAATCTTGCTCGAAGAAGCGCTCGAGCGGCAAAGGAACGCGATGATGGATAGCTTTGCGCAGATCCTTCAGCAGCTACCCAGAGGCGACGCATCGACTTCCAACAGTGACTCTGGAAATGCCACACCCTTCAAGGTACAAGTTAATTTTGAAATCCCCATCTTCGAGGGTCAAATAGACGCAGATGCCGTAGATAAATGGTTAAATCTGTTAGATGGGTATTTTTCTATTCATGAATTTTCAAGTCGGGAAAAGATTGTTTTCGCTCTTCTCAAAGCAGCACCCCACGTAAAGGACTGGTGGGAAACCTACTGCGAGCATAAGGATGAAAGTGCAGGCTCACTATTTTCAGCCGCACCCACTTGGAATGACTTCCGGGATGCCATCAAGGAGCAGTACTACCCTGTCGGAAGCTATGAGGACAAATACATCAAATGGACCACACTGCGGCAGGGACGAGACCAAGATGTGCCAGAGTTCACAAACATTTTTCATACCCTTCGCACACAGTTGGGTATCAAAGATTCTGAGCTGCATTTGGTACTCAAATACCGCGACTGCCTGCACAGATACATCCAGGAAGAGATGGTGTTCTTGAACATCTCCTCACTCGGCACAGCATACCGATACGCTGTCAAAATCGAACAAAAGTTCAAACAGAAGAAGCGAGACTTTGGATCTGCAAATCCGAAGCCCAAAGGACAAAGCCAAGGCGGGGTGACCCAAGACAACCCGTCGAAGCCGCAAGAAAAGAACAACACCACGAAGCCAAAGAAGGACACAGGGAAGTGGTGTGAGTTCCACAAGAGTCCCACTCATAACACAAGTGAGTGTCAGACCAAGCAGTCGCTGGTGGCCGAGTTGAAGGCTTCCGAATCAGATGCATGTTCCGACCCTGAGCCAGAACCCGATAAGGGGAATGGCAAAGGGAAGCAGATCATTGATGCAGATCCCAGTGCCACTGTTGCCACCACCAAGATCAAGAAAAATGAGCCCGAAGATCCAGAGGAGGGGGAGCGTCTTTTCCACTCACAGATGTGGGTGAAGGGTTCACCGCTGCGATTCATTGTCGACAGTGGTAGCCAAAAGAACCTGGTTTCAGCAGAGGTCGTGAAGCGGTTGGGCCTACCGACTACACCACACCCACAATCATACAGTATCGGGTGGCTTCATGAAGGACGAGATCTCAAAGTTCGCCAGCAGTGCCGCCTTCCCTACAGCATCAAGCCCTTCACAGACAAGGTATTATGTGATGTTACACCTCTGGATGTTTGTGATGTATTATTAGGCCTGCCATACTTGTGGAGGCGACATGCTGTGTATGAGTCCAGGCCTCGTGTTGTCATTATTTCTTTGAATAATTCATTATACAGGATACCGGAGGTAGCCCCACCTACCGTCACATCTTTGATCACTACCAAGAAAGGCAGCAAGCTCATCTCACAGACCAGGAAATTCATTTGTCTGGTTCACTCCCAAAGTAAGGGGAAGATCGTTGCTACATCCATGACCCCTGCAAAGGGTTCCTCCACGCAGCAGCAGCAGCAAAGGGATACAGTCATGACAGAACACAGGAACAACTTCTCCTCATCCACAGGGGTACCACACAAGTTTCAGGTGGGCGACAAAGTTTGGTTACATCTGCAGAGAGAACGCCTTACCAGAACCCATCAGAAACTCAGGCAACTCCGACATGGTCCGTACACCAATACCAAGGCTACGGGCAACAATGCTTCGAAGCACAACATTCCTCCATTCCTTGGCTTGCACCGAGTGTTCAATGTGGACCGTCGTCGACCATGCTTCCCACCATCACTGGACACATCAGAGATTGCAGGACAAGTTCAGCAGATGGAGGAACTCAACGCAATGGGGACCATTGCTTCCTAAGGGGGGAGGAATGATCCAGGTGGATGTTGGTGGCTACCCACCTATCCCATTTGGACCCCCACAACTGTCTCTTTCAGCTTTTTCAGTTTCCTAAATTGTAGCACAACTTACTATTTTTGGCAGTTTTTCGGGTCCTGAACTTCCGGAGCCGTTTTGAGGCCCTAAATTACGTTTTTTTGGGAATCTGGGGGCAACATGGGTCTATATACCGATGTTGCCCTTCCCAAAGTGGTAGTGCTCGGATAGATCTTTCTAACGAGCTATTGTACGCGTCAAACGGAGATCGTATGCCAAAGTTACGACCCCGGGAAATTGATGTACCAATTTACCCAAACGGGGCCCACAATTTGGCGTTTCATCTTCTAGGGTTAGGTTTCGGGATGTGAAGGGTTTTCCATTGTTTCTCAACAATAAATAGGCATTCGAGCCTCATTGTAACACAGTTCGGAACAGTCCAGAGGCATGTAGCCGCCACATCTCTTCTCAGAGATAAGCTACCATCGCCCTAGCTGGTTTCTTTCCATTTCTGTTTGTAAGCATATTTCAATATTTTACAGTAATGAAATGAAGTATTATTTCCGCTGCATCTCTGTATTTATGGTTATCGCATCTCTGTATTTATGGTTATCTCTGTAATCTATTGCGTTCCAATTTAAATCCGGATCATGGAGACATTGGTATAAACATTCTTGTTTGAGTTTATCTTGCAAGACTTGGATTTTCCTTTCCATTTTTAGAGATTTCTTTGTTTTTATTTTTGTTTGCTAATTTCTTTTCTCATTTTAGCATAAGACTTCTTTTCTTTTGGTTTTCAGTTTTGATTTTGGTGACTTTGCCGTGATTTATATGGAAGGTCTTCTTGTTACCTAACAATGGTCAGCATACATGAAAAAATTGTTAATAGTCACCTATTAGCTTTTTCTTAAATCTCTTAGTAAAGTTTGATTTTCTTATTATAAAGGTAGACATACTTAAGGAAGAGATTACCAATCAAAAGAAGTTGGCAAAGTATCATAAAATCTGAAATATTTTTTTTCATCAAATTGTAATCATTTTGAGATTTCAAAATTTCATTAGGATCTTTCAAAGTTCCATTATCAGTCAAGAAAAGTTATTTTTAACCAAGTAAAGACACTTTACAGCAAAGCACCTTTAACTCTGAAATTGTCATTCTTAACTCTTAAGGAGTCAATGATTCTCCCTGTCCCAAAAAGATTTATTTTTTTAGAGTGTAATCCAGAAATATATTTAAACTTAAAAGATAAGAGGTCTCATCGTGAGCCTGCTTACCATGATCATAGCGGAAAAATAGGCTGACATTACCACCACTGCTAAACGAACCAGGGTAATGTCTTATGATTGCAAACAATTATAAGACAAGAGGTCTCAATACGAGCCAGCTTGTTCAGTCTAAGTTTAACCGGTGAATGGCATTGTCAACTATCTGGCTACCATACTAGGACAATGGCTTTTAAGATTTAATAAAAAAAATAAATAAATAAAAAAGTAATATATATATAAATGGATTTATCTCTAGGATAATAATTCTTGAAAAGATGGGATTCTAAATCATTGATGATTGAAAAAATAACCCTGCCGAGACTATAGATGTTTGCTGGCAGAAGTGGCTCTACTTGTGACAAATGAGTATATTCTAAAAGCTAAGCTGTAAAGTGACCCCTGCTTTATCTCTACAACTAATTAAGGACTGATATAGAGTTTTGAAATATTTTAATGTATGAGGAATTTTAAGAAAAATTACAATCAGATGATTCTTGTTTTTATTAAGATTAATAAAACTAGTCAAGCATTCCAAAAAATAATTCTCTCTTCTGTAATTATTTTTACTTTAATTTTAGGAAAATCTCATTAAATAGAGATAACTGGTTCTTCTCCCGCGTGTCGCCATTGTTGTGGTAAAAAACACAACCCCCCATTATTGATGTGTTCACTTCAAATAATGGGGACCCTTTCTATAAAAATTTGGCTAAACACCTTTTTGGATTTTTATTTTAGTTAATTTCCCTACGCTTTCGTTAATTTTTAGTTTTCTTTGGATTCTTGTTTTGATTGCTTTGTTAGAATCGATTTTTTATAAGCTTCACATTGACGCTTGTTTGGTCTCATTTGGTCAACTGGTTTGAAAATGGCACTCCTTTGAAAGTCTGATTATTTATGTAGCTTGGGTTAAAATTGCATAAAATGTACAATACTGCATTTCGTAAATAAATTAGTTCAATAACGCATTCATTCTAAATATTAATCTATAGTGAATTCTTTTTACTAACATTTTTCCGTTTTTAGTTATGCAGCCAAATAATTAAGCATCGGGACTTAAGAAATTCACTCCAATTTCCAAATTATATCTTAATATCGAAAAACCAAACATTCAAGTGGCTGTAGTTTTATTTTTAACTGTAATTTAAAAACTTAAATTCACAAAAATAAAACCAAAATAAAAATTGATTTTTAATATTAAATATTAAATTAATTAAATTAATTATTATAATTAATTAAATTAAATTAATATTTAATATATAAAAATTATATCGCATCAGAGCTTTTTCATTATACATATTTTTCAAGCCCCGAAATACCCATTAGTCATTCCCCGATGCGATATCGGGTCGGGAGTTCATTTCGCAACAAATTATAAAGAAGCCCGATGCGCCCATTAGCTATTCCCCCGATGCGATATATCGCATTGGGATTTCGCATGGTATTAAAAGCCCAACACCGAACTCTAGTTTTGCCGATGCGATAGCAAACGATGGTTTACCCTAAGTCTAATGGAAATGTTTGATATTTGTTTTTTAACATACGTTTTCATATTTGTTTTAAAATTACTCACGTATGAGTGAAGTGAGGAAAGGTAAAATAGTGTAGGTTAGTTTATATTTTTCTTTTAATATTAATATGTAATGTATTATATTATTTAAAAAAAATTATGTAGTATATTATATTATTTAAATTAATATGTAGTATTTAATTAATAAATTTTAAATTAATCATATTAATTAATTTAAGATATTTAATTAATTTGATTAATTTAGATTTAAATATCATTTAGAATTAGTTTTTAATTAGATTTAATTTGTTTATAAATAGTTAATTAGATATTAGTTAGTTAGATTAATGATTAACAATTAAATTAGAAACTAATTTAGGATTAGATTTTTAATTCAAATTCTGATTTTTAGCCCAGCAACAGAATTTCCAGATTCATGCCAGATTTGACCCATCAACTTCGGAAGCTCATAAATTGAGTTATACTTGGCCAAATGAGGCCCAGGACGGCTCATTGGAAAGAGAAAATCAAGGAGAACATTTTGGAGGAGGTTTCACCAATAGATTTACCCATTTATTGGGTCAAAAATCAGGCAGAATATCAGGCTCCGAATTTTGAAAAACAAAATCAATTTTCTGAGTTATTTTCTTCAATTTCATTTATCCAAAGCCTCTTCTAATTGCAGATCCATTGGCCAGTGATATCCTTTGCCAATCAAATCATTCCAAGCATCAATACAGAGCTTATATTTTATTTCAATTATTTATTTAAAATAGAATTTGATTGGGTTTGATTTAATTGCCAGAAATGATATTTTGATTACATTTTTTATTTTGATTTCTTTTGCAGGAAAACAGTGGAAAAGATATGGAGAAAAGGATTTCAAGCAATGAGAATGCTCCAACAATTGAAGATCAGAATTAGGAGCAAGTAAAATTATATTTGGCAGATTTCTCTTCAACAAACTCTTCTCTCCAAAATTCCTTCACAAATATTATAAATAATAGATTCTAGAATGTAAAAGGGGCTGCTCTCCTCTGCAATTTTAGACTCCATGAAATCACTATTGTAATTGGAATTTAGAGTTGTAGGAGGGAGGAGTGAAAAATCTCAGATCTGGGGATTATTGAGGATTTCCCTTTGTATATTGAATTATGCATGAAGAACAAAGCTTGCACTATTGTGGCTCTAGTTTTGAAAGCAGAAGTTCAAGCAATGTAAAGGGCTGTTGGAGACCAAAGACAGAGAAATGGATGCAATAAATTGGTATTTCTAATACTACTATTTCAAATATCAGTTTCATTTTTATGGTAACAGGAATGTCTCATTTTATTCATGTTTGTGCACTATTGTCAATATGGGTAGTTTGTCTCAATGTTGTTATCATGTATCTCTGTTCTCATGGATTAATTTCTTGTTTCTCAGTAACTATTTACTCAGAAATCTGCCTTATTAAAACTAATTTATTGAATGGTAATATGTTGTGAACTATTTCCACATATTATTGTTTAGTTATTGGATTTGGTGATTTTATAATCAATATCATTTATGTGAACTACTTCCTGAGTGTTGTTGGTTTATTATTTCAGTTAAAAGGTCTCAATAGGATGTGTTTTGATATCCATAATATCAGTTAATTGAACTACTTCATTAACTTGGTATTCATTATAAAGAAGACATATCTAAATCCCAATACTTTAATTATCTGGCTCTTAGTTGGGTTAGATCTATATCTGCCTAATTAAGATAGGATTTAGATTAGTTTCTTTTGCTTGCATCATAGAATAAGCTTGCATTTAGAGTAAATTCTACATTCTTTCAAGTCCTCTCCTCAAAGAGGCAAAATTTTAGTTGTGGCTTGGCTGAACCCAAATCAGCTTAAGGGTCATTCTCTTGCCTGATCAGCAAGAAGAAGTGATCTGATGTCCCTGTCTATTGGTAGTTAAAGATACATTATAAACCAATAGCAATAGGGAGAAGGTAACTGGACCTAGATGAACAGTCGGAGCCACCACACCAAACGGAAAAGGAGCTGCTTTTAAGGTCCGGACTGGGTGGTTATCCCCCAATGTTGTTGCAGCGATTTTCGAGGCATAAACATGACCCTGTTCATTTCGAAGATGCAATTAAATATAAGAAATGGATAGAAGCTATGGATGAGGAGATGAATGCAATAGAAAGAAATAAGACATGGGATTTAGTTGAGCTACCAAAAGGTAAAGAAGTCATTGGAGTTAAATGGGTCTACAAGACCAAGAGTAATGCTGAAGGAAAGATAGAAAGGCATAGGGCAAGACTTGTTGTCAAAGGATACAAACAGTAGTATGGAACAGATTATGAGGAGACTTTCGCAGCGGTTGCAAGAATGGAAACAGTAAGAGCAGTGTTGTCCATAGCAGCACAAAACAAATGGAAAGTTTACCAAATGGACGTGAAGTCAACATTCTTGAATGGAGTATTAATGGAAGAGGTTTACATCGAGCAACCTCTAGGCTATGAAAAGAAAGGCCAAGAGCACAAAGTTTGCAGATTGAAGAAAGCTCTTTATGGGTTGAAGCAAGCGCCAAGAGCATGGTACAGTAGGATAGATTTCTATCTACTGGAGAACGGATTTGAGAAGTGTGAGGGAGAACCCACTCTTTACATCAAAGAAAAGGACTGTAAAATTTTAATTGTTGTGTTATATGTTGATGATGTGATTTTTACAGGTAATGATGACTACCTCATTGAAAATTTCAAATTAGTCATGAAAGAAGAATTTGAGATGACTGACATGGGTTTGCTGAGATACTTCTTAGGAATAGAAGTAGATCAAAATGAAAATGGAATTTTTATTTCACAGGCAAAATATGTAAATGAAGTGTTGAGCAGATTTAACATGCAGGACAGCAAGGCAACAATCACTCCCACAGTGATGGGATTAAAACTCAGCAAAGAGGACAGCAGCAAAGATTTTGACCCTAGTGTGTACAAGAGCATAGTTGGCAGCCTCATGTATTTGACTGCAACTAGGCCAGACATAATGTATTGTGTTAGTTTAATTTCCAGATTCATGGAGAAGCCAAAGGAAACACATTGGCAGGCAGCAAAGATAATTCTGAGGTATGTTAAAGGTACAAAAAGGTATGGCATATTTTATATTGTTTCAGAATGTTCAGATTTAGTTGGATACACAGATAGTGATTGGGCTGGAAGTGTAGATGACTGCAAAAACACATCTGGTTACATTTTTCACATAGGTTCAGGAGTCATTTCATGGGCTTCCAAGAAACAGCCAATTGTGCCATTGTCTACAGCAGAAGCAGAGTATGTGGCAGCTACAGCAGCAGCATGTCAAGCAGTTTGGATGAGGAGAATGTTGAGAAGTCTATGCCAGGAGCAGGCAACAACAACAATTATTTTTTGTGACAATAGCTCAGTTATTGCGTTATCCAAGAACTCTGTATTCCACAAGAGAACAAAACACATAGACACAAAGTTTCACTACATCAGAGAATTGGTGAACAATGGAGAAATCATTTTACAACATTGCAGGACTCAGGAATAGGTTGCGGATATTCTGACAAAGCCATTGGATCAGAAAAGTTTTGAGTTTTTAAGGAAACTTCTGGGTATGACTGATAACCCAGCAGTTGAAATTAAAGGGGAGTGTTGAAATTATAATTTCAACTGCAGTGAATAGAACAATAGCAGCTACTTTATTCATTTGTCGTGATCCGGCGCCCCACATTTTTTCCCGATCTTTTAAATCACCGCCATTACTATCTTTTCACTCTTTAATTATTTTTGTGTTTCAAAAAGAAGAAGATCAGATCCAACGCTACACCATTACTTCTCAACAACTGTATTAATGAGCAAAACGATTGAAACAGAAAAAGAACCAGCCTCGAGCCGACGTAGCATTTATCAGTCATAGATTTCATCACCACCGACTCAAGAAATATAGCAAAAGATAAAATATGTTAATCATGAGCAGCAGAGACTTCATCAGCAAGTTAAAGCGGTGAAGACCCTTTCCCGCACTATAAAATGCAGACACAGCAGTGTAGAAAAATATAGATTGAAAGTCCTTTTGTAACACACAACAATGTAGAACAAGAGAGTTTTTTTTGTATTGCACAGCAGTGCTGAAATTTTCTGAGATAGTTGTTTTGTGGAACTGAAGCGTTCCTGTTGTAATCCCTCTGTCAAGAGGAAGATGCTCTTAAGCATAATCTTTTATGAAGATCCCTCTATGTGAGGAAGACTTAGTTTTAGCACTTAGTTTATTTTTATAAATAGAAGTTTCTTTTTGCCTGTTGCTGTTACACCGTAAGTCGAAAAATACTTGACGTCAAAAATCCCTGTTGCTGTTACACCGTAACTCAAAAAATACTTGACGTCAAAAATTTACGTTGTTGCAACACCACGAACAGCGTTGCTGCAACACAAGTTACAGCAACTGAAAAAAAAAACTGTGTTGCTGCAACACCGTTTCCAGAGAACGAATTTTTCTGTTTTTCTGAGTTAAAAACAAAGTATTTTTCTGTGTCAAAAACAGAGTATTATTTTGATCAGTTTTTTATCCTGAGGCAAAGTAGAGTATTATTTTATGCTCTGTTCTTGTGTTTTTGAATTATTAGAAAACAGAGTATTACTCTCTGTTCATATTTTTGTTGTTTCAGAATTTATCAGAAAATTCTCAACAGTGGAAACAGAGGATTTTTTTTTTCCACTGTATTTTGTTTGGAATAACCATAAATTCCCGACATGTCGCAACATCACCAGGGAAAAAAGGTTAATAAACAGGGCAATGACTCAGCACCGTGAACAGAAATCATATTTTCCCGCTTTCACATCGCTAGATCTGAAATAATCTTCCCCACTCTTCCTTTTAAAATAGGACGCACAACTTTTACACCACTACGTGTGCCACATATCCTGAGATCTGTAGGTTTCCTAAAGAATATGGAGAAAATATTAGGAATCCAATTTAAAGGGGTTTATAAAATAGATTGTTCATGTGGGAAAAGTTATATTGGTGAAACAAGTCGTTCCTTGCAAACAAGACTGAAAGAACATGTAGCGGATATAGGAATGATAGATCTCGTACCTCGGCCCTAGCAGAGCACTCTTCCAAAACTAGGCACCATCTCTGTGTGGAAAATGCCTCGATTGTCGCAAGAGAAGATCATCATCATAGGCGAAAAATTAGAGAGGCTCTTGAGATTAGGAAACATCTGCATAATCTCAATAGGGACAATGGCATTGAGATCCGTAGTAGCTTGTTTCCCTTAATCAGGGAAATTATGACTTCCAATTCTTCCTAGGTTTGCCCTCCATAATTTTTTTTTTTTTAAATCAATCTCAAGGCATTAATGATTAATATTCAATTATAATAATTATTAATCTACTAAATTATTAATAATAATTAAGTCGTAGTAAATTTATAATATGTACTATTATTATTAATTATTAATAATGACTATTTAGTAGTATTAATTATTATTATTATTATAGATTATTAAGAAATTTTATTACTATCATTAATTTATAAAAAAATAAAAAAATATTAGGAATAAATCCAATTAACCCCTAAAATAATCTAACTAATATTCAAATCAATAAATAATCTCATTAATATTAATAAATTATCTCTTTAAAATTATTATTTATTATAACATAACACTTATTAATTATTACCCATATTTATTATTTATATTTAACTTTAAATAATAATAATAATAATAATACTTACTATTTATTAATATTATTCTTATTTTTATTAATTATCATAAATTATTATTATCAATTATTTTAATTATTACCAATATTTATTATTTATAATGAACTTTAAATAATAATAATAATACTTACTATTTATTAATATTATTCTTGTTTTTATTAATTATCATAAATTATTATTATCAATTATTTTAGATTATTAAAAATTTAATTACAAGAAATTATTATTATAAATTAAATTATTTTAATTATTATAAACTAAAATTAATATTTATTATGAGAAAATTATCAATTATTAAGAGAAAAATATATTCTAAAATATTTCACCTTTACTATTTAGTAATAGGATTAATTTATCATCATTAATTAATATTGTATGATTAAAATTAAAATAAACCTAATTTAATAAAAACTTAAATATTTGGATAATATTTATCATTAAACAGCCGACCTTCATTTTCCTTAAATGAAAACAGCCTACCTCATAACTATTTATATCTCGCAATTGAGCTCTTCTACTATCAACACTCAATAACAGTCCTGATGATGGATCCCTGTTGGGATTTGAAACGTTGACGAAAAATGGTTTTTACTGTGGGTTCTCCGGTGACTAAATTAGAAGATATTAATCACAGAAGTCTTAAACCCAATATGGAGAAAAACTCAAGCGGTAGATCTCCTAAAGAAGATGGAGAAAAACTCTCACTTAAGATCAAATCTAGATCTAAAAAACCACACTCACAGACAGATCTAAACAAAGAGAAATAAAGCTTCTAACAAAAATCAACTGTAACATAGTTATATTAATCTATCTATGTACAAAAATAATAACAATCAAGGCTCTCTCACATCTTCCTTTCCCATGAGGGAATCAAGCTTGATCTAGTTCTGATACCATGTTAGAAAATAGAGAGAATGCAGAGATCGATTAAATATATCACCAAACACCATATATTTTATTGATCTCAATAGTTACATATTTATAGTATCTAAATCACTGACACCAACACATCTATATAGCCATTACAACTCACACATAGGAAACTTACTACTTCTAGATTGGCACCTAGTGACTCACAATGGCAACTCACACATTACATGGAAGCATTACTTCCAACAATTCGAACATATATGCTATTATAAAAATTAGTTTTTATAGTCGAAATTTTTGCGTTATTAGATTTGCTTTGCACTCTAATTCGTGCAGTTATAACCTTAATAACCAACCAAGAAATGGGCATTTGTGTATGTATTCTTACTTTTTATTTGAACTAATTTTAGTTGTATTGTAATTTCAAGAATTGATTCTTCAAATTTGTTGTTGAACATCTTTTTAGTAGAACAATTCCTATAATTGGAAAGCAAATGTGACTCTCTGTATGGAAGACAAATCTATGAGTTTTGGTATAATCCTTGGTAGCTATGTGATCTTCACATAGAATATAAGTCTTGGCCTTGAATAATAAATTGAAGTATGTGTCAATTGTTCCATGGTTTCAGTGGGCGCTGCTTTTGATCAACAATAGATGTGATAGTATAACATATTTCATGATGAATAAACTCTATATAAATGGATTGGTTTACACTTACACTTTATGAAGAGACAACACTCTTAACGATTTCCATATAGATCAATTCATTTACATTTTATGAAGCACATTTTCAATGTAAAGTTTGTACACCGCCAAATACTTCCAACTTACACTCACTTCCAAAATACTTGGTAAAAGTTGTGTATGGATTGGTTAGTGTAATTTCAAATTTCATTTAGAAGGTTGGATTAGGTGAAGACATGTTCATAATATTTATAATATTTAGCCTGTCATTCACACTCTTTCTGCAAAATGATTTAATTGACTTGTCTGTTAAAACTCAAATAACTTTGGATCAAGTGAAGACACATTAATAATATCTATATTATTTGGCATATTGTTCACATTCTTTAAAATGATTTAATTGAATTGTCTATTAAAACCTAATAACATATTACTATTGACATGGTTTTAATAATTTGGTCCTACAAAATGATTTAATTGACTTGTTTGTAAAACCCAAAGAACTTTGGATCAAGTGAAGACACATGAATAGACACATTAATAATATTTATAGTATTTGGCCTATTTTTCACATTTTCTAAAATGATTTAATTGACTTGTCTGTTAAACCCCAATAACATACTATTATTCACAAGGTTTTAAGAATTTGGTTGAATCGACTGGTTTTACTTGTCAGCGAGAAAAGGGTTTCTCCAAAGTTTTCCAATGTTATGTGATGCGAGTCAAATTTCAATTTCAATTTTAGGTTTGTAATGAAAATTGATAAAGTAATGTGATTTGTGATTTTTTTTCAATGACCATTTAAAATTTGTGGAATTGGTTATTTTAATCTTTATTATTGACATTTATACTATGATAACTCTTATCATATAGGTGGTTTGGCATGGAAAGGAACAACAATATAAATTTAAATTGATTCTATTAATTAATAATTGTTAGAGTAAATTTTCTAAACAATATTACCAAATGGTTTGTAATTAGTCCATGACCCAATCAAATCACTAACATGAATTTTAACTAATTTTGTGTAAAGAAATTGTTATTTTATTTTATTTCTCTTTAACTAAATTATGATTTGTATAATGTTTGTAGACTAACTAAAGGTAGGAATGTTGTTGAGGAACTCAACTGTAAACACTATAATAATGTAGATATGTTATCTTGGAAACCTTTTTGACAAAACCATCTAGAAATGACCCTTGTTGGGATCCTCTTATGCTTTAGGAATTATTACACATAGAAACTATAAATTGTAGAAAACGATTTTGTGTATTTTTACTCTTAAGCTTCACATTCTTAGTATTTCTCTATTTTCATTTGTGCCATTAATATTGCAAGCTTTAAATTTTCCATGGGTAAATATATTTAGGCCATTTTTCAACTTTGATTGATTTGATTTCTTGTTGATGCAGATTGAAGTGCATGTGAGCACCATGATAATTGAAAGGAGCACCTTAGTGAATTGAAATGTGCATAGACATAGAAATAAAAACATATTTATGTCGTAAGGCGTTCCCCTCTGAAAAGAACTCTCTTCGCTATCTTCGTGTCATAATGTACGCCATTTGATATTTTGTTAAACGATTGGGTTATGATTATCTATTGGTTGGAATTGGATGAAAATTTCTACTCGGTCCCAAGTCCATCCATTCTCAACTGCTTTCCCAACCGCACAAACTACTCTGGCTTGTGACTTAAGCGTGTTTATTTTCCCAGTGTTTCGCTCTTGATAGCTAATCCGTTGCAACCACTCAAATCAAGGTATGCAAGCTTAGATAAATTTTTGAATGAATTTGGAATCCTCTTCAATTTTGTGCAGTGACGCAACCTCATATGTTGGAGTTTTGATAAATGACCAAAGGAGCCTGCAATTGTTTCTTAACACTAAGGCCTTCAGTGACTGGAGATTGCAAATTTCTTCTAGAAATTTTGTCATTTGTGCTTTGCCATGCACTGCAAGGCCATCCACCACAATCCATTCAAGATCCTTCAGCTTCTCTATGGACTTCAGAATGGTCAACAGGGGTGCAGAAATGTCTAACTCCCGTAGCTACAAAGGTGCCTGCAAAATTCTTACTTTAGAAGAGATTATATATATTATGAATATACCTACCTACAAGATGCTTACTTTAAGAAAATATTTTATACATAAATATGTTTTATAATACCGTGAAAATGATATGAGAATTTATTGTAAATGTAAATGATGTTGTTTTTAGTTGTCCTACCAATTTTTATTTTATTTTCCAATCTTCGTAATGATAAACAAAACAATTCATATGTATATGTGAAAACTATTAGATTCATTCAATACCCAACAATGTACCATGAACATTAATAAAAAGTAATCACTCAACAGCAAATTCCTATTTACCTATGATTTGTCTTGCCACAATGTTTTTAATTCACTCCCCGACACTTGAAGAACCCTTAAATTTTTCATTGGAATTGAAGAAGGCAAGGAAGAGTTGGGCCACTCATTCCAACAGAGCCATAAGAGATTTTGGAATTCCACCCTCCTCAAAACACCATCCAAAGGAACACCTTTAGTATCAAGAATTCGGAACCTCCTCAGGGTAACTTCCTCAGATAGAACACCAAAGGAAACTGCTCACAAACAGATCATGGATCAGTACACCAATATTCTTGACGTGGTTAAAACCCTCAAAGTGGGAAACAGTCCACAGCCTGAGCCAACACAGTCACTTCAGGCAATTTATTAATGTAAAATAAAGAAAATTTACATAAGCTTCTCTCATGAACTGTCACCTTACAAATGACCCTCCATGCTCTTTAAATAGAGATCATGGACTAATCAGGTGTTAAGCCACAGATTAAGTGTCGGTAATACCGAGGAGAGAATGAACCGTCAGATCACTTCATGTCTAGAACATATTGTGACCATCAGATTGTAAGTTGCAAAAGTACATAGTAAAGAAACACACTTTACCTAACTCTACACTAGACCAAGTTATACTTAACTATTTCCTATGTGTCGAAATATCCTAAAATCCCCCCTTAAGAACAACTTGGATAGTATTGAAGGATGTAAAAATATAACACAATAGTAGAAGGAAGGAGGAATTAGAGCCTATCCCCCCCATAGTGACAACTTCTTGAACTCCAACCATAAATTGAATTTTACTAAACTTTGCCTCTCTGAGACCCTTTGTAAAGATTTCTGCAACTTGATGATCGGTTGAACAATATTGTACTTCAAGAACATGGTCATGAATGAGCTTTCCAATGAAGTTCATGTGTAGTTCAATGTGTTTATTGCGCTGATGTTGGACTGGATCTTTGCATAGTTGAATGGAACTTTGATTATCACACCAAAGTGTAGTCAGATGTTGTTGCTGAAAGCCAAACTCTAAGAGGATCTAACAAAGCCACGACAATTGCTTACTAGCTTCTACGACTCCACGATACTCTGCTTTTGCTAAAGAAAGAGAAATGTAACTTTGTTTCTTGCAAGCCCATGTAATAGGTCCAGAACCAAGAGTGAAGACATAACCTGCAGTAGACTTCCGATCATCAGGGTCACCAACCCAATCAGATCAGTGAAACCAACCAACAGAGGAGATGCATCTGTACTGTAATGAATCCCAAAATAAACTATACCTCAAACATAACGAAGTGTTCTTTTAGCTACTTTCCAATGACTTTCATGTGGGTTTCGCATAAAACGAGCAATAAGGCCAACAACAAAGGAAATGTTAGTACGGGTATGGGTCAGATACAAACGTTTTCCTACAAGCTGATGGTATAAGGTAGCATCAACTTTAGGGGAAGTACAAGTGATTGAAAGTTTAGCTCCAAACTGAAAGGGAGAACTAGCTGGCTTACAATCTTCCATGTGAAAGTGGCGTAGAAGATCATAGGGATACTTAGACTGGGAAAGGGAAATACCTTCCTTAGATTGCAAGACTTGAAGACCAAGAAAATAATGAAAGTGTCCCAAGTCTGTCATTTCAAACTTCTTTTTAAGGTTGGACTTCACATGGCTTATAAGGTTGGGATCACTACCACTAAGGATAAGATCATCGACATAAAAAAAAAAGAATGATAAGAGACTTACCCACTTTCTTGGTGTAGAAAGTATTGTCAAAATGGCACCTAGAATAGCCAGTATCTAAAAGGAAGCTATACATTTTGGCATACCAAGGCCGAGGGGCTTACTTGAGACCATAGAGGGATTTCTTAAGCCGAAATACAAGGCTGGAGTTTGTTTATATAAATCCAGGAGGTTGTTCCATATAGATTTCTTCATGCAAGAAGGCAGATTTAACATCCATCTGATGGATTTCCCTTTTGAAAGAGGCAGTAAGGGAAAGAACAAGGTAGATAGAGTTCATTTTGGAAATAGGGGAGAAGGTTTTAGTATAGTCAATGACTTCAACTTATGAAAAGCCCTTAGAAACAAGACGAGATTTATGTTGATCAAATTTTCCATCTGGTTCAAACTTGGTTCTGTAGATGCATTTACATCTAACAAGTTTTCTTCCCTTTGGAAGACGAAAAAGATCCCATGTATCATTTACTAATAATTAACGATATTATTCATTCATAGCTGTGTCCAAATCTGGATGGCGTAAAGCTTATGCAAAGGTGTCAGGATCATAATTCACTAAAGCTTGAGCCAATATAGAAGAAGCTCTATCGAACTGAGAACGTGTATGTCGCTGATTTGTAGGATCACCTGCAAGAGAACCTGTTGCATCCCGAGTAGCACAGACCCATTTTGGAAGGTAGGGAGGTGAAGGAGGATCTTGAGAAGGTGGAGGAGGATTTCCATCCTCATTTTCATCATTTGAAGAAGAAATATTTTCAAAAGTAGAAGGGATAGAGAGAATGGCACATCCGCCGAACTAGGCACGTAGGTCGATATATTTTTAGCAAACTTTACATCTATTCTAATGATAATATTTTTGGTTTTAGGTGAAAGAAGTCTATATCCTTTGACATCTTTAGGATATCCAAAAAAATTACATTTTTCACTCTTAGTTTCTAAGGCTTTATGTTTCTCATCGAGAATATGGGCCCATGCTTCACTTCCAAAAACACAAAAGTGACTTACATCTGGTTTAATTGAGCTCCATGCCTCTTCTAGAGCGATATTCTTTAAAACCTTAGTAGGAGTACCATTTACTATGTAATTTTCACAGTTAATTGCTTCTGCCAAAAAATTAAGACTAAATCCTTTAGATTGAAGCATACAATTAGCCATTTCCTTTAAGGTGTGACTCTTCCTTTTAGCTACACCATTTTGTTGTGGTGTATATCGAACAATATGTTGCATTTGAATTCCATGCTTAATGAAAAGGTTGATGAATTTGTTGTTAACATGTTCTCTGCCATTATCAGATCTTAGCTTAAGAATCTGATGTCCATATTGTTTCTCAAAAAAGACCTTAAAGGCCAAGAAAATGTTAAATACTTCACTCTTGAGTTTTAAGAAGTATATCGAAATGCGCGTAGAGAAATCACCAATGAAAGTTAAGAAATTCTTGTAGCTAGAGAATGAAACAACTAGAAGTGGACCACATAAATCACATTGCACAACCTGTAAAGCGGTTGAGGTGTGCGAAGAGGCACAATTTTTAAAACTATTCTGATGATGTTTTCCGAGTACACATTTGGAACAAACATTATCTCTGCAAGATACCATAGGAAGACTTGACACCATATTTTCTTTACATAGATTTTGAAGGGAGGGATAGTTTAAGTGACCAAACAACTCATGCAAAAGTTTACCCAGTTCATCATTATGAGAAAGAGATATCGAGGGAAGAGTTGATTACCCAAAGTTGTTAAACTTATACAACCTTGTAGAATCATCAACAATGTTAGTAGCTAAAATCTGTCTAGGGTCTCTTAGGTCCTTAATTACAACATCATGAGGTGAAAATTCAACGATTTTAACTTCAGCTGAATGAGTTATCTGATATACAGATAGAAGGTTGTAGGATAAGCTTGGAACACATAATACATCATTAAATTGACCATTGTCTAGATGAATAGTTCCAGCCCCTACAACACTAAGAGATTGATCACCACCAACATATATATTTTTGGTGTTACAATCATTCAGACAAGAAAACATGGCTTTTTTTTCCATGTGATAAGAAGCTTCAGAATCAATGAGCCACTCATGATAATGAGAAGAAGAAGATAAATTTAGTGCATAACCAGATCGAGATGCTTGACAACCACATGCAGAAAATGCTATTCCTGAAGATGAAGTTGAAGTTGAAGAGTGCTCCAAATGGATGTTATGCTTCTTCATTGCTGCTTCCAAGGCTTCCATCTTCTTAAAGCATTTGGATTCTAAGTGGTCATCTCGATTAAAAAATTTGCAATGTCTATCAGTCTTCTTCCCTTTGTTTTTATTTGCCTTATCATTTTGTTGAGTTGATTTTTCATTTTGAGACTGAATGTGCTTAGGACCCTTGGTTAGCTCAGGACCATTCCTTTTAACATGTTGTGTTACGCCCCTATACTACTAGTGTAACCCCTTATTGTTATTATTACAACCCACTTATTATATTGATGTACCCATGTAGTGCCTATATTGTTATTATTGTGCCCCATAGAAGCCCACTATTGTTATTATTGTGCCCTTACATTATTATTGTTATGTTGGCTCTGATTATGTTATGACCCCTTAGACTCCTATATATAGAAAGGAGGTCTTTTCATTTGTATCATCTAAGAATTGTTCATTTATGTAATGTAAAGTAGGTTGCCCCCTCGAAGAGGCTGAATTCTAAGGCGTTGATCTATCTTTTCTATCTTTTCTTGAGCTGGTTTCATAACATTTGGTATGAGAGCTTTGGATTCTAGGGTTTCGCTGCTCCAAACAGGTCATCGTGAAATTTTCGCTATAACTTTTTTCTGTGACGTTTCAGAAGTCGCAAAAAAACCCATTTGAGAAGAAAGCGCGCTGAACCTTGGGTAAAAATTTCAGAGCTTTTTGCCCTATATTTGCGGAGATATGATCTGAGGAAGTTGGTCTTTTTGTAGACTCCTGAATTACATTCCAAACAGGTGACCTGGGTAAAATCGTCGTAACTTTCTTTCTGAGCATCGGATTGAAATTTCACAAGAAGGTACAGAAAAAGGACAGTCTGTAGCTTTCTTGTATATATTTTTCAAATTTAAAGGTCGAAACAGTGACACATGGCACTTCATACAAGTTCGCTCTAATGAACTAGTCTACAATCAGGTCACTGCGAAAGATTGTGCATAACTATTTCTTGGAGAATCCAATTTGGGTCAGACTTGTGGCATTGGAAATAGCACATAGAGGGCTACTACAGGTTGCAAGTTTAGAACTTAAAGATCCAAAAGTACAGAGTTACAGTCATTTCAAGATCGAGCTCCTAAAATCAAGAAAAAGCAAGATGAGGAAGTTTGATGGCAAGGATCCGGTAAATTGGATACTTCAGATGGAGCAATATTTTGACCTACATGGTGTACCACTATTACAAAAGGTATGTATTGCATCTTCATATTTAGAACTGGATCAATTTTTATGGTATGAAGGGCTTTGTTCTCATAAAAAACTTTTTACGTGGTCAATTTTCACGGAAGAAATGATAGCACATTATGAGGATACAAAGAGCCACCTTCTTTAGAGCAACACCACAACAATTGGAAAGAGTAAAAGGGCTTCGTGACATAGTGGAAAGAAAAATTATGGAAACCAGGAAGCATATCCCTCACAACTATAACGGTGGAAGTGTTGTTTCTCCTAGCCTTCCACAACCTACAGGGGTTACACCACAACAATTGGAAGAAAAGAGAGAAAAAGGGTTTTGTTACAATTGTGATAGCAAATGCACTAAAGGTCATAAGTGTGCTGAGAGGAAATTATTTTACATAGAATATGAAGAGGAGGAAGAAAAGGATCAAGAAACATCAAAATAAGAAGACATACGCCAGGACCTCACCCCAAAGGAAGAAGAAATGAATCAGACCATATCTTGTAAGGCATTGGCAAGAATTACCAATCCTCAAACTCTGAAGATAGAAGGACATATCAAGAAGCAAAAGGTGCAAGAAGTGAAAGATCACATTGAGAAAGAAGAAATGAACCCAACCATATCTTGTAATTCATTGGTCGAAATTACCACTTCTCAAACTATCAAGATAGAAGGACATATCAAGAAGAAAAAGGTTCAAGCAGTGAAAGATCACATCGAGCATCAAAAACAAGTTCTCCGACTTTTAAAGGATAATGCCACTTCGGTGCAAAATCAAACGAAACAACAGGTAGATCAACATTGTAGTGAAAAATGTTTTGATTTAGGTGATTGGGTATTTTCACTACTACATCTCAAGCAAGCTATTTATGAGAAGGAAATGTTGGCAATACTACATGCACTTAAAAAATGGCGACCTTACCGAATGGGAAGACTCTTCAAGGATGAGGATGGGGAAGCATTGTTTTGTGCTATTTCTATTATCCAGCCAGATTGGATAAACAAAACAAGGGATGAATGGAAGAAGGACGAAGATGTATGGCCACTTATTGAAAAGTTGGAAAAGATCCTAATTCAAACAATATTGCTAGAAATTGAAGAGGAAGGAAAAATCATATTGGAACCTTGAGCAGTCACAGAAACAAGAACCCGACAGCTACGAAATCGATCAATTTCAAAGTCTCTCATCAAGTGGAAGAACTTACCTGTTGAAGATTCCACATGGGAGGAAAAGAATTCTATACAGAAGCATCAAGAAATACTCAAGCGTTGAGGACAACGCTTTTTGAAGGAGAGGGGCATGTTACGCCCCTATACTACTAGTGTAACCCATTATTGTTATTATTACAACCCACTTATTATATTGATGTACCCATGTAGTGCCTATATTGTTATTATTGTGCCCAATAGAAGCCCACTATTGTTATTATTGTGCCCTTAGATTATTATTGTTATGTCGGCTCTGATTATGTTATGACCCCTTAGACTCCTATATATATAAACGAGGTCTTTTCATTTGTATCATCCAAGAATTGTTCATTTATGTAATGTAAAGGAGGTTGACCCCTCGAAGAGGCTGAATTCTAAGGTGTTGATCTATCTTTTCTATATTTTCTTGAGCTGGTTTCATAACATGCTGCTTCTTAGGATTCTTTGAAATTTGTTTCTGTTGGGCGGCTAAGGCTTTCTTAGAGGAGTTTCCAAGATTAATAATATCAAGATGTAAGAGTTTTTCTTGTTCTCTTATTAAAGAATCACAAAAGACATCAAAACAACAGCACTTGTAGGCTTGTCCTTGAGAAATAAAGGCTTCTCTATTAGAATGGAGGGTGGAAACAAACACAGAGTAGGTTGGTCATAACTTAGTAAGAATGGAATAGATAAGGCTTCCATCTTATTCCAAAACTTTAACAACTTCCAAGATAAGTCTAATGGTCTTGAACTTGGACAAAAAATCTTCAATGGAAGAAAAATTATTGGGGTCCAATGTAAGCAACACATTTTCGAGTTGATGGGCTCTAATTTCATTTTTAATTCAAAACTTTGTTGAGTTGTTTCATTGCTTCATCACGTGTATCAAGTTCTGCGATATGGAATCTAAGGTCTGGAGAAATAGACATCCCTATCAACCCACGTGCTTGATTTTTCTTTTTTTCTCATTTGACTGCCTTATCTTCATATGTAGGTTTAGACTCTTGGAATAAGGCTATTCTATAAATACCTTTACATCTAAGTAAATCCTCCATGTAGGACACCCATTGGAAGTAGTTGGTGCTGTCAAGAATAACTTGGCATGGACTTTCCATTTTAATAGAAATTGCAGTTGTAGATGTGAAAACCAATTGTTCCAATGGAAATATCTCAAAAAAGTAGGCTGATTAATAAAACAAAGACTCTGAACACGGCTTCCGGATGAAGAAGTTATGGGTTTTTGAAGAAACTTTGTTGAATATGCCGATGAAGTATGTGAATGTGTGGAAGTGAATGATAATGTTATATTTAAAAACAAATACACCCTCTTTCCAAACTTAATCTAATTAGCTTACTTTTAAAAAAAATTATGTGAACCACTTTTATAAATAAGTGAAAATCACTTTTACAATGAAACTTTATGAGGTACTCACTAAATTGTAACTTAAATAAAAGATAAAGAGACTTTAGAATTATAAGTGACTCACTTTTTATAATGGGTTAGAACACTTTTACACAAAGTAACTTTAAAACATAAGTTACATGTGATTTTTGAAAAAGTAACTCAACAAAAAGAAAGACTTGAACCCAAGACCTATATTCTCATAAAGTAACTTTGGACTCCAAAGTTTTTTTTTTAGTCACTGAAGCTTTGGAATGTGTGCTTACTTGAAAAAACACTTTTTGGCTACTACACAAAAAAACACACAACCCAACACGGACATGAAAAAAAATACAAACCTTATGGATTGACGTTAGCTTTTGTCAGAACTTAAATATTTTACTTAATGTTTCTGATTTTCTGAGATCACACTTAGGCGCGACGGAAAAGAGCATATGCATGAGAAAAATCCTTCCTTTATGTTTCTAATTTGCCCAGATTGCACAAATTCATGAGGCAAAGAGTATACAAAAAAATGAA
The DNA here is from genome assembly GCA_031772625.1 of Pinus tabuliformis. Taxonomy (NCBI): domain Eukaryota; kingdom Viridiplantae; phylum Streptophyta; class Pinopsida; order Pinales; family Pinaceae; genus Pinus; species Pinus tabuliformis. The sequence goes on along the minus strand of CM062819.1, from coordinate 1,743,916,779 downwards.
AGGTATAGATCGGGTAATAAAAAATAGAGAGATAAATAAATCGAAATAAATAGAGAGATAAATAACTAAAATTGCAAATAAATATTGTATACCGCAAGACCTTAAAAATGATGTAGCTAGGGCTACCGAAAAACTTTTCGCATAAAACAAAAGGGGTTCCTCACTTGAAAAGATGCTCCTAACACAATAGAGTAGTCCTCTTGGGAGAAAAGTGGCCAGAAACATTAGATCTAGGAAACAACAGTCGGATGCAGTTGTACCGGCTTCAGATTTGGATCACCAACGGATGTGACCCTCAAATAGCTCTGATACCATGTAGGAATTTATAGGGTAAATTCCTCAGATAGAAAACCAAAGTAGACCAATCACAAATATATCACAAATAAAAACACTAGTGTTCCTGATGTGGTTAAAATCCTCAAAGAGGGAAACAGTCCATGGCCTGAGCCAACGCGACCACTTCAGGAAATTTATTAATGTAAAAGAAAGAAAAATTACATAAGCTTCTCTCATGAATGGTCACCTTACAAATGAACCTCCATGTTATTTAAATACAGATCATGGACCAATCAAGTGTTAAGCCATGGATCAAGTTTCAGTACTACCGAGGAGAGAATGAACCGTCAGATCACTTCATGTCTAGAACGTATCATGACCATCAAATTGTAAGTTACAAAAGTACATAGTAAAGAAACACACTTTACCTAACTCTACACTAGACCAAGTTATACTTAACTATTTACTATGTGTCGGAATATCCTAACAACTTGTAACCATAGCACCATATAATTCATATTCGTAATATTAATCAAGAACCATCCGAACTACTTGGACGGTTCTTAGCTATGAATTCTAAAAAATGATATGGAATAGATATTATTTATTGAGGCTTGCAAAAATGGAAAAAGAAATAAAAAATTGAACCCAAATTTTTATTTCTCAAAATAAAGAACTAAAAATTGAACCAGATTTTTATTGAATAATCTACAAAAGGAATGGATAGGAATGGATGATTGAGCACTTACAGATGATAGCAGTCAGAAATTGTCGATTACTTTCTCTGTCCAACACAAAAGACAATGCTGAAACCTTGAAGCCTCAACAAGATCTCTCCCTATATCCCTAAGTTGGTTATGCATATGTATCTTATTTAGATTGTCCACTTCTATAAGACTCTTATCCTCTAAATTTTGAAACCCCCGCCTTCCTTTCGAGCCTGATCCATCCAATATTATAATGGTCATATATTTGTTTTGTCCAACAAAAAAAATGCAATGTCTAAATATATTTCATTTTCCTCTATAGTGAGTGAGTTATAACTTATAAATGTTTTCTTTATCTCATTGAGAAACCTTTATTATCTCATTGGGAAGTGTATGTTGAAGACTCCCAATTTCATCTTCCTAGTCTCTTCCATAAAGAAGTTCCCCATATACTTTCAAAGATAAGTATCTTCCATAAATAAGTGCCCCATATACTTTCAAACCTAAGGGCAATTCATTACATGCTTCTAAGAAGCTCAATCCATTACACACAACTTCTAAGAACCTATCCACTAGAGAATCAAATCTTGGGAGTGGATAGGGTTGGTTGAAGGCATGGAAGCAGAAAAGCTCCTGGGAAGGTTGTGCATTCAGTCTAGTTAGCCAATAAATTGATGAATTTTCAACTGTTAAGCTTCTGAGGACATGCTTATCTCTATATGTAATCAATATTAAGGTACCTGAGCAAAGATCATGAATTTGAATAGGTAGAAGTGCATCAACCCGATTCAAATCGTATACATCATCCAAGATTACCAAGGTGTTGGAAGATCTAAGAGGGTCTATGAGCATCACTTTACCTTCATCAACGATGCCTATTAGTAGATCCAATCCAGTCAAGCTATTAAGAAGCTTTCTTTGCAACATATTTAAAGAAACTTTGGTAGCATAATCTCTCATGTCAGATAAGAAGTAGGATGATTCATAATTTGAATTCTTCATATTGAAGAATTCTTTTTCCAATGTTGTCTTTCCTGCGCCACCTAACCCCTTGATTCCCAACATTTGAGGTTTCATGCTATGCCCCAGTTGCTACAACAACACTGTATCCTTAAAATGTTTGAGAATGTCATGTAAATCTGTTGGATATTTTTCAACATAGAAGTCTCTCTTTTTCGCCATTTTGGACATAGAGGTTCAACCACATTAGCTCGTTAGTATTCATAAGAAAATAAATAGAAGCAGTGCTAGGAAAACCTGCATGGTTTGACCATTGTGGCATTACCCAAATAAGTGATCATTCATCGCAATTGAAGGAAGGTCCAAATGGTGGCCTCACTCTCTCAATCATATTCATAAGCCACGTCCAATGAATTAGCGCTGGAGTAGGCTGCGTGCTGTGCCCATCATGGCACTGCTTAGAAAACGAGCCATTCGTGGCAATGGAAGGCAACTCCAAATGATGGCCCTTCTTTGTCTCCACAGAGAATGAGCATTGGGAAGGCTGCATGGTGTTACCATCATGGCATTGCCAGAGAAGGAATCAATCATGGCAACTGGGGCAACCCTAATTGGTGGCCACACAAACCTTGACTGAATTTTTTTATTTCCTATTTTTAAACTTTTTAATTTAGTTAAATGAGGAAAGTAGAACAGGAATATATAACACCATATAAGTTCAAAATTTAACGTTATATTTCAATTTAATTTTTAAAAAATCTCATGGAATTAAAAGGAAAAGTATAAAATAAATGGATAAATCGAACGTATAATACCGCTGACTAATTAAAAAGAAGTTAGACTTACAAAGTAATAAGAACACATGTAAATTAAATTTCACATAACTTTAATGCCACGTTTTCATATTTACCATGTTACCTTCTCTGTCTCCACAAAGAACGAGCGTTAGGAAGGCTGCATGGTGTTATCATCGTGACATTGCCAGTAAAGGCATCACTCGTGACAACTAGGGCAACCCCAATTGGTGGTGACACAAACCTTGAATGAATGTTTTTATTTCCTAATTTTAAATTTTTAATTTAATTAAATGAGGAAAGTAGAATAGGAATATATAACCCCATATAAGCTCAAAATTTAACGATATAGTTCAATTTAATTTTAAAAAAATCTCATGGTATTAAAAGGAAAAAAATAAAAAATTTATGGATAAATCAAAACATATAATACTGCTGACTAACTAAATAGAAGTTAGACTTACAAAGTAATAAGAACATGCGTAAATTAAATTTCACATAACTTTAATGCCATGTTTTCATATTTTGCATGTTACTAATGCTATAATTTCAGATTTTGGTTAGAAGCGAGCAACTTAGTCCCTCTTAAATTTTAGAGGAAACCAAGTATATAATTTTATGATATTGAGAAATTATTGTGAGATTATAAAATTAGGTTATTTTTAATTCTGAGGATTGGAGTGGGTATATCAGGTCAATTTACAAATATACTTGTAATTTAAAATCTTACAAATATTTATAGGCATAAAATCAAAATCATTAAATTTAAGCTTATAAATATTTACAACGTAAGGCTTTTCCCTCTAAAAAGAACTCTCATAACTACCTTCGCGTCATAATCTTTTCCATTTGATATTTTGTTAGACGATTAGGTTATGATTATCTGTTGATTTGAATTGGATGACGGTTCCTACTTAGTCCCAAGTCCATCAATTTCACAACCACTTTCCCAACCGAAAAATGAGTCTGGCTTGTGTCCATGTCAAGATCTCAATTGCCCGCGATAATCTTGGAAGTTACACCCGTCATCATGAACACTCTTTATCGAACCACAGTTTGACTCTAGCTTTTGTCCATGTTAGGATCTCAACTACGATTGATAATCTTGGAAGTTTCACAAGTCATCATGAATACTCTTTATCAAACCACAGTTCAGTTTGAGTAACTTGAAACTCAAAATTGCCATTGTGGTTGTGTACATTTTTGCGAAGCGTTTATTTCTCATAGTGTTAGTAGCACCAAAATTGGGGCTACCCATTTTAATTCTGTGTGTGCCTTTATGAAGATAGAATATGCCTAATACAGTGTAATATGGCTAACTAAATTGCCCTCATTTCACAGGAATCCTGTGATTGATAGAATTGCAAATTCTGAATTATACATTGTTCAATTTGCAATTTTAAGTGTGACAGGTGAGTTCAAAATAGGCTAAAACACCTAGGGTACATTTATCAATTCCAGGGATTGGAAAAATTTCTTGATAGAGTTGGAGGTTTGAATTTCTAGCAAATTAGATGAGAAAATATTCAACAAAATTTCTAGAAAAGATGGCAAGGAGCAGGGTGCTTTAGATACATCTTAGCTTATGCCCCATAAGGAAACCTTGCTTAGAGTGCTCTTGCATAGTTTAAAAATCTTGATGGGTTATATACTTAGACAATCTATATGAAGTGCTTTAAGTAATAAATCTTTGCAAAAACATGACCTTTGAGAGGGTGTGAGCTAGGGCTTACTAGATTTAGTGTCATTAATGTTGGGAGATTTGTGATTCATGGGCGTCCTCTGCCTCCATTCACAGTAGCTGGTTGAAGTTTCCAAAATGCTTCTCTTCAAATGGATTTCCAAGCAGCCTTGTGCAATCCCTTGGAGGGGGCCTCTATACAGAGTTATGATTCCATCTGGTGAGTTTTCCCAATCTAAAGGTAACAATGACAAACAACAATTTTTGTAAGTTATTTACTCTAAATTGAATTGTGTTTCCTATTTACCAATTCTATTTATAAATGATGATAGAAATAAATTTCTTACACCTTTCAAACTTCACGGGCTCCATGAAATATTGGCCCTGCACAAATCTAACATAATTTCAACATTTTTTACCCTAGCTAATATCACCATTGCGTTGTATACACAATAATTTTGCAGAGCATAACATTGCAGTTTGAAAAAGTATTATCTAGTGTTTCAACACAAATATGAAAGAAACAAAGGATGCGTAAACCATTTAATACGAAACTATGGAATGTTCCACCCATATATTTAGAGTGCAAATTTGATGGCACATAAGAAAGAAATGCACATCAAATGAACATTTTTTTAATACATGCATAAGAAACCATTGACCACTTGCATAAAAGATGGATTTATTTCACCTCCATAAAGAAATTGTTTACTTTATATTCCATTCTTCTCCATTGGTTAGGCAAGGGACAAGAACCCTATATGTTATTGATATTGGTTTTTTTCTACATCATAAGGATAATATTCTTCTATGTATCATACTACAATGGGAATATAGTTGTTGATGAGGACTTTCCACATATAATATAGCCTTCTATGCGTGAACAAAATATCACCTACTTGTAAAATATTTATAACTGTGCCGATTCCATGATTAATAGGTTCAATTTTTACTATATAACATATTTGAGTTTACATTCCCTGTAGAGAATGGGATGTGCTTAAAGGAAGAAAATACATTTAAAGAGAAGAAACAATGAATATGTTATGCATCATCTTGAGCAACTTGTGCTTGACTCCTAAGTATTATTGCATGCAAAATAGACCAAATCCATGATCTGAAGATCATCAAGTCTAGTTGGGATCTAAAGACATTATGTAATCTTTGAGGATTTTCTTTGTTGTTGTTTTATATGACCACCATGGGAATAATCACAAACAATGCATTTGATTTTTAAGTAGAAGTTTTTCAAGGATATGAAGCTTTTTAACTCCTAAATTTGGGTGTAGTAAGTGCTACGACATATAAAAAGTGTGATTTCTCTTCTTCTACTTGATCCTCTTACTCAAAAGTGGCTCATCCCTCAACATCCTTTGACCCCCAAAATCTGTGGGCAATCAATAATTCATAAAAAGGATATCCCCTTAAGACACATAGTGAGTGCTAATATATCCCCCACTCATGCACTGTCTTGCTTCCTAGCCACCAACATTCAACCCTTTCTTGGTACATCTTATTCTTTCATTAAAGGTTCCCCCCACTTCATCCAAAATTCCAAATCCATTCATCTTGACCCCAATGACATCTTCGTCATCTATGATGTCGTTTCTCTCTTTACCAAAATCCTTCTTCCCGAAGCTTTAGAATTAATATCCAAGTTGGTCGATCCTGAAACCCTTAACCATATTAAAATTTTTCTATCCACTCCCTTCTTCTCCTACAATGGTATTTCTATGAACATACAAAAATAATGACAATGGGGTCTTCCCTCTCTTTTCTTGTGGAAAATATCTTTATGGAGCATTTCAATTCTATGGTCCTTAATTCTTGGCTTCAGAAACCCAAACGTTGGTACAAGTTTGTTGATGACACTTTCGTAGTGTGGCCTCATGGGCTTCCATCCCTCCAATATTTTCTTCATCACCTCAACAACATTTCCTTGCATATCCAATTTACAATGGAATTGGAAGAGTACTCATCCTTACCCTTCCTACATGTCGTTGTTACTCATCTCTCTGATGGTTCACTTTCCTTGTATGTTGATTACAAAAAACTCGCACTAACCAATACCTCCATGCTAACTCTGATCATCACCCTATGCAGATATTAATGTTTAATTCTTTATCATATTGTTCATGAATTAATATTATTTTATTTAATTTATCTCATCTACTACTTGTATTTTTTCAAAATCTATCACATATCTTCTATTGGAACTTCGAATACCATCTCTGAAGATTAAGAGAAAACTATGTTTGGAAGGTTATAGAATTTGTCAAATTTGGCATAACATAGTGATTTCTCTTTATCTTCTAGCTTTGAATGACATTTTGTTTATTAATTTTTATGATTTTTTATATGTCAGGATTCTTCTTGAATTTATGCCTTACATCGTTTCCTTTGAAACATTCAGTGAAAATGCTAGTTTTATTCAAGTAGGAATTAAAATACATCCAACTTGTGCAAAAACACCTATAGCATAAGGAAATACAACCACGAGAAATGGACCCGAGACCATTCAAGAAAGAAATTACATAGTCTCTTTAAATATATGTCCACAAAAATAAGTGATCAATAAGCACATAGTCTACATATATATATATATATATATAAAGTGGATATAGATATGCGCACAACACAACAAATTTGACTTGGTTTGAAATTTTTTGTTTGTGATGAGATCTCATCATGTGCTCAATCTAGTATGGTTTAATTCCCATAGGTGTCACCTAGACATTCACATGTGCATCTTTGTGGAAAGGGGGAAAACATACATATTTCATACTCCTTGGAAGGAATGTCATTGAATAACTCATAATTCTTTCATTCGATCAAGGTAAGTTGAATCAGAATCCAACTCGAAATAGTTTCCTTGAAATCCCATGAATATGCATCTATCTCTTATGCAAACATCATTAAAAATCCCACATGAATGAAACAAACAATCAATCCATGAGTGTGCTAGTGCATCATCGAACCTATGTAGCCGAAAGCACAAAACTTCGTCCTTGTCATAATGAATTTGGACCACAATCTTGCATGTTGCCACTTTCTCTCCTTAAGTGTATTGACTACCCACCCTTATTAGATTGTTTGAGTTGGGGGCCTGTAATAGTGTCACCAACTCACCACTCACTTATGAAAGTTATCCTATGTCATAGTGTCACCTATGGAACAATGAAAGTGTCACTTCAACTACAGTCTGCACCAGATCTCCAGTATCCCAACATATCACTTAAAATCTCTAAAAGATTTGGTTCATGAAGAACAACATCTACTGCCACTTATGATATATTAAAACACTTTTACTACACCGTGCTTGCTTGACTAGAAACTCTCCATCGCGGACCCCCATATTGATTCCATGTGATTATGATCATGGAGAGGACGTAGAGGATAACCCATCATAAATTCTTATTTTTTTGTTCATCTTATATGTCCCATAAGATCCCCTGTGATATCTCATATATACAAATGCTATGGCATGTCTAGGTCATGGACATTTGATTTCAGAGTTATGGAGATTTCATCGTGAGTGTTCCATACAATTTCAAACCAAGATTCATAATTCAATAAGTCATTTGTGTGTTATGGTTATCTTTTTCTTATGATAAATATGTGAAAATTTTTAACATAATTGTGTTATTGAAGTGTAATTTTTTAATAAAATCATTATTGGTGAAAGATCAATTTATTACCAAAACATCAATTTTGAAAGAAAAAATTTAAACATAATGGAAAAAAATATAACCACATAAAACGTAAAAAAATATATATAATAGATAAAAATGCATCCAAATTCCAATCCTCGTTCTATTGACATTCTGAGAAGCTCAATCAATCAATCAAATACACATGGTGGGTGCGTTAAGGGTCATTGAGAGAAAATGTATTCTTTAAAGTTAAATAAAGTGAAAATTGAACAGTGCCACATCGCGGCATTTAATATCTGAATAAATCAATAGCTATGACTTAGAACACCCTCCAGGTTGTCCGTAATATTCTTTAATTCAAATGGAATTTAGCGGGACGGAATTGAACAGTGCGACATTTATTATTTGAACAAATTTGTAAAATTTCTCTGGCTCACAACACCTTTAGGTTGTCCGTAATACAGACGGAATTTAGGGAAGCAATAATAAATCTAATAATTAATGGAATTGTCTCCATTTATGGAGAGACTAATTGAGTGTTAGCCGGGCTTTTTAATATGAAGTATTTTCTTTAAAATGAAATTAAGATATAAAGACTGATTGAGTGTTAACCGGGATTTAGGGAAGCAATAATAAATCTAATAATTTATGGACTAATTGAGTGTTAATTCGGATTTTTAATATGAAGTCTTTTAAGGAAACTAACATTTAAAGACTAATTGAGTGTTAAACGGGATTTTTAATATGAAGGTTGGAAATTAAAAAATAAAAAATAATCAGAAATAACTTAAAAAAAAGGAAAGTTATTTTAAGTATGGGGGATTTACGCAGTGCATTATATTAGATATCATTTTTGGGATTCAACTGCGTTAAGTAAGTCATTCAAAGTATGACCATTTCCATGAGAGGTAGTCGTAAAGTGACTAATTTCTCATGATTTTTGAATAGTTCACTTAGCACTCATTGCATCGGGTGATGCTCACAGGGGTGAAGAAGTGGGATTGAAACTAGTGAAATGTGGAGAACGAATCACATAGCATCAATCATCACTTCCGGGGCTTACACCCGGTAACCAGGACTTCCCAGGAGGTCACCCATCCCAGAACTCCTCTGGCTCAAGCGCGCTTAACTGTGGAGTTTTTCCCCACAATCAAGCCCACTTAGCTTGCTACCCCATTTGCAAAACCTTAGCAAGTATTGTGCCTCATGAACCATTCAAGTAGAGATCCCTTGACTCTTTTTGAATTTTAAGTATGGGGGATTTACGCAGTGCATTATATTAGATATCATTTTTGGGATTCAACTGCGTTAAGTAAGTCATTCAAAGTATGACCATTTCCATGAGAGGTAGTCGTAAAGTGACTAATTTCTCATGATTTTTGAATAGTTCACTTAGCACTCATTGCATCGGGTGATGCTCACAGGGGTGAAGAAGTAAGGGGTAAATCCCCCATACTTAAAATTCAAAAAGAGTCAAGGGATCTCTACTTGAATGGTTCATGAGGCACAATACTTGCTAAGGTTTTGCAAATGGGGTAGCAAGCTAAGTGGGCTTGATTGTGGGGAAAAACTCCACAGTTAAGCGCGCTTGAGCCAGAGGAGTTCTGGGATGGGTGACCTCCTGGGAAGTCCTGGTTACCTGGTGTAAGCCCCGGAAGTGATGATTGATGCTATGTGATTCGTTCTCCACATTTCACTAGTTTCAATCCCACTTCTTCACTCCTGTGAGCATCACCCGATGCAATGAGTGCTAAGTGAACTATTCAAAAATCATGAGAAATTAGTCACTTTACGACTACCTCTCATGGAAATGGTCATACTTTGAATGACTTACTTAACGCAGTTGAATCCCAAAAATGATATCTAATATAATGCACTGCGTAAATCCCCCGTACTTAAAATTCAAAAAGAGTCAAGGGATCTCTACTTGAATGGTTCATGAGGCACAATACTTGCTAAGGTTTTGCAAATGGGGTAGCAAGCTAAGTGGGCTTGATTGTGGGGAAAACTCCACAGTTAAGCGCGCTTGAGCCAGAGGAGTTCTGGGATGGGTGACCTCCTGGGAAGTCCTGGTTACCGGGTGTAAGCCCCGGAAGTGATGATTGATGCTATGTGATTCGTTCTCCACATTTCACTAGTTTCAATCCCACTTCTTCACCCCTGTGAGCATCACCCGATGCAATGAGTGCTAAGTGAACTATTCAAAAATCATGAGAAATTAGTCACTTTACGACTACCTCTCATGGAAATGGTCATACTTTGAATGACTTACTTAACGCAGTTGAATCCCAAAAATGATATCTAATATAATGCACTGCGTAAATCCCCCATACTTAAAATTCAAAAAGAGTCAAGGGATCTCTACTTGAATGGTTCATGAGGCACAATACTTGCTAAGGTTTTGCAAATGGGGTAGCAAGCTAAGTGGGCTTGATTGTGGGGAAAAACTCCACAGTTAAGCGCGCTTGAGCCAGAGGAGTTCTGGGATGGGTGACCTCCTGGGAAGTCCTGGTTACCGGGTGTAAGCCCCGGAAGTGATGATTGATGCTATGTGATTCGTTCTCCACATTTCACTAGTTTCAATCCCACTTCTTCACCCCTGTGAGCATCACCCGATGCAATGAGTGCTAAGTGAACTATTCAAAAATCATGAGAAATTAGTCACTTTACGACTACCTCTCATGGAAATGGTCATACTTTGAATGACTTACTTAACGCAGTTGAATCCCAAAAATGATATCTAATATAATGCACTGCGTAAATCCCCCATACTTAAAATTCAAAAAGAGTCAAGGGATCTCTACTTGAATGGTTCATGAGGCACAATACTTGCTAAGGTTTTGCAAATGGGGTAGCAAGCTAAGTGGGCTTGATTGTGGGGAAAACTCCACAGTTAAGCGCGCTTGAGCCAGAGGAGTTCTGGGATGGGTGACCTCCTGGGAAGTCCTGGTTACCGGGTGTAAGCCCCGGAAGTGATGATTGATGCTATGTGATTCGTTCTCCACATTTCACTAGTTTCAATCCCACTTCTTCACCCCTGTGAGCATCACCCGATGCAATGAGTGCTAAGTGAACTATTCAAAAATCATGAGAAATTAGTCACTTTACGACTACCTCTCATGGAAATGGTCATACTTTGAATGACTTACTTAACGCAGTTGAATCCCAAAAATGATAAGGAAAGTTATTATTTACCTGTAATAAATAATTATAATAACAAAATATATAGATTTATGTGGTAAATATCATGACAGAATAATTTGTTTGGAAAATTTTAAGAATATTTAAAATTTATATGAATAATAAATATGCAAATTCTTATAATATATAAACAAGTTTAAGATTTTTTTTTTTTTTTTTTAAGCTAGTGCGGTACTCTATTTTCCATTACTAAAAACCATAAGAAAATTACAAAAATGGACAGGTCTCCACCCGCCCTTAAGGGAAACCGGGCTTCGTTACCATCTGAAATGTTTCAAAGCCATCCAAAAACAGTATGTCACCAGCCTATCTATCCATGCTAAATATACATCTATCCTTACTAACAGTTTAAAGTTCTGAGACAGTATCATCAAAATATGTATAAACAAAACAACAGAAAATCAGCTACATAGAGAAAAACCTCGACATCTCAGCTGCAAACATTTACTGCTTCGGTACATCCTTTGGTTCTTTCTCTACCTTGATGCCTAAACCCCCCGCTTGGAGCAGCTGCACGATATCATCCATCTTCTTGTCTTGCATCATTAGAGTCACTTGAATGTTTTTCAGCTCCTTTTTCATGGTTGGAATACCTTGAATCAATTCTGCCATCTCTAAAGCAACTTGTTCCATAGCCTTAGCTAATAGACGCTTCATACCCCAGTATACATGCAAAGACTGTTTATATAATGACATTCTACCTCGGGTATGTCCAGGGTCAGGGAGATACTGTTCCCAATCCTCCATCTCTGGCTCTGAGTACCCTTGCAAGGCTTCTTCCTCCATCTGCGCTATCATCTTGCGGATATTAGGGTTAGTATCCAACACATATGCAGCCTCTGCCTCTTGCAAACGCCTCCTCACATCCTTCTTCCCTCGCTTCCTTCCACGTGCCTCACTGGCTGCACCTGCCTCCATCTCCGAGCGCAGATTTGAGTTTCGACCTCGTCCCGCAGGTCTCCCTCGTCCACGCTGCGTCGCCCTTCCCCGCACTCCTCTGCCCCGACCGCGTTCCTCCACCTCTTCTTCGTCATTAAAGTCTTCACTCTCCTCCTCACTGTCTCCTGTTCTGCGCAGTTGGGCCTTTCCCATGCCCACTTTGCCTCTCCCTCCCCGGTGGGGCTCCTCCTCTGCAAGGAACTTTCTAATGTCGAATTCCTCTTCCGAATCCTCCGGGATATCAAGATAAACTCTCTGCATGGCTTCCTGAACAGTGCTCTTACCTTTTTCCACTGGGGTCGTCGTTTTACTCCTCGTCACCCTGCCTACCCCCCGCTCCTGGTCCTCCGCCATCTTAGAATCAGTCTGCTTCTGTAATTCTACTTTGCTTTTCCTCACTCTATTCCACTGCGTTTGGAGGTTCGGGTTGTTACATGCAATACTTAAACCATCGTGAGGCTGCCACCTTGCCATCTTGAACCTTCGCTGCCTGGCTTAAGATTATTTTATTAATAATAATATAATGTGTATGTATAGTTTTTTAATGTAATTTTTGGTTGAATTATTAAATATTGCAAATTTGTAATAAATATTTGATTGAATTAATAAAATAATTGTAAAAGTTTTTTTATTATTTTTTGATAAAATACATAATAAAAAACATATTCATTAAATTAGAATATTATTAAGAAGAATTTTGACGTAAATCACAGAAATTTTTCTTAATAATTATTATGGATCACAAAAGCCTCAATTAAATTAGAATATATTTATTTAATATGTTTGGAAAAAAAAACATAGTTTTACTATCTTATACACAATATTGTAAGGATAAGTTCCCTTGGGAAGAGTTATTATATGCTTTTGCATATTTTTTATCGGGTTTTGATGATATTTTTGTTGGGAAAAATACTAAGAGGGGTGAATCAATATTTTCAAATCATTAAACTTTTCAATTTCATATATAGATTTATGTATGCTACTTTATTGAAGGGAGCCTGCGTATGTACATGATTGTTATTCAGACAACTAGCGTATATCTAGTAAACTTATTTTTCAGTTAATTCATCATCTTTTTATCTTGAGCCAGTCCGTCGGTACTTCATTAAACATTAAATAAAAAGTAACAATGTGTAGTAAGAACAAAATAAAGCATCACAGAAGCAACAAATGAACACACATTAACACGAGGATTTTTAGGTGGAAATCCAATGTGGGAAAAAACCATTGCTGTTGTTGTCTTTGTCTTCATCTTTTATTATAATGAGAACTTCTTACAATTTTGTATTGGCACAGACTCATACCAGCATGCAGGCACCCATCTATTGAAGGCTACAATCTTCTCTAATTCTCCAACACCCACTGGAAGGGAGCTCCAACCACCTGATCTGATTTACTACCTACCACTGGAAGGATGTTTCAACTTCCTCATTGAAGGCTCCAACCCTCAACACTTCCATGGATCATGTTTTATAAATTTTCACACTAGATCCACCTGCTACAAAACATCACAACTATAGGCCACATTTCATCAAATTTCTAGACTGGACTCAATACCATTATTTAAGCCCAATACCAAATATCAAAACTAAAAACTGATCACTTAACTCAACTATAGAAACGACCAAAACAACCAATCTCTGACCCAAATGAATCAACCAATCATTGAATCAATTGAATTCTAACTCAATCAACTTATTCTCAAACAAACAGAACAATTAGATCATCGTAACCATAATACTAATACTACATCAAGTGACTGAATCAGCGCAAAGTCCTCATCAATAAACTATCAAAATATATATCCTACTTAATTGTAGTAAACTCACGTGTATATGCAACTTCCTTGAAGCATTATCGCTTAAAGATCTCAAAACATTGAAACATGAAATTGAACTATTGTCACTCTAAAATAAATATTGAATCATACACAGATCAACTGCATCATTATGTTAGGGTCCAACCCTAACCCCGTTATTTATGTAATAGGGTCGAGTCATAGTTATAGTTAGTTAAAGAGTTAATAAAGCCCATATTAATAATTGTAAGTAGTTGACCCGCATTTAAAGAAGGGACCACAGTTAGTTGCAAATGGGCTATGGTATTAGATAAATGGTATTAATAAGAACCATGGTACTAAACCATGGTATTGCATGTATGAATCCTATATAAAGGATAGAGACTCCCCTTGAGGAGCATCGTGTCTTATTTTTTAATTGAGCCCAACACTATTAGAGGTTGTCGCCTAGAAGAGGCAAGTGAACATTGCTTTCCTTTCTGAATAATAAAATACATGTTGTTAATTCTTATTGTTCTGTGTTCTGAGTATATTTCTTCGCATATTTGGTATTCTGGTATCTTCTCGCAGGTCAAGAGCATATCAAGTGGTATCAGAGCACTTTCCAGGGCCGATGGGATCTCCATTTTTAACAGATTTTTTTTTGGCTAGAGACATGTTCCGATGTCTTTAAACCATGGGATCTGTCATTGAGTACATAAACCCGTGGATTTGGGGAGGCATGCACGGAGGAAATACAAGAGGTGGTCATGCTTGTTGGACTCCCTTGTAACCACTGTTGGTACCCCTTTGAGTAGTAGCGCATTAGACAGAACTGGGCAAGGACTGTCTTCCAAGTACCCTCTGGGTATATCGGAAGCCCCCTAGGCTCTCTTGAAACCTCGCCATTGATAAACCATCGGCCGTCTTCCTACTACATTACACCGAGAACAACAGTTGGGGAGATTACTCTCGCGTACGATAGGGTTGTCGGGTTGTATGGCTAAGGGTAGAGTTGATCCTCCTTGGTTAGTGCCCTGAAAGATTGGGCCAAGTACTAATGTCGAAACCTTATGTATATTGCGATCTGTAGCACCTGACACTCCTTGAGACCATAGTTCCCTTGTCTCTCTCTAGATAATGCATCACCTTTGCCAAATCAAATCTAGCAGGTTGGGTTCTGTCGCAGCCACAACAATCAATTTTTCCACTAAGATCTCTTAGGTTCTCCATTCATATCTATCAGATCTGCCAATTAGATCTATCAGATCCGCCATTCAAATCTAGCTGTTTGGGTTTTGTAGCAGTTTCAAAAATCGGATCTGCCATTTAGATCTAGTAGGTGTTTGATTACTGCCACATTCCTACTCATACTCTGCAGTAAAGGGTTTCACCGACAGATCTGACTATTTGTGTGGCTCCTATACCTGGGCATGATTCTCGCAGGACATT
This sequence comes from Pinus tabuliformis, assembly GCA_031772625.1. Taxonomy (NCBI): domain Eukaryota; kingdom Viridiplantae; phylum Streptophyta; class Pinopsida; order Pinales; family Pinaceae; genus Pinus; species Pinus tabuliformis. The sequence continues at coordinate 1,743,901,339 of CM062819.1, read as the reverse complement.
CAACAAAATTAACTTTTCTGGGAATTGGCTACTGTAGTATTCCTAAGCGAGGAGTAAAACTCCTTTCAGAGTAAAAAAAGAAAAGTCTGAGACCCTCCCAGGACGCTTATAGGAGACTAGCCCATAAGTATCAGGTCGACGGGCTGAGCAAGGTGGTACCATTCACTTGTCAGTATCAAAATTTTAGGTGGTCCCAATTTTTTTCACAGCAATGAAAAGTGCACCAGATTGGTGCATGGTACAAACCAGAGCTCAAGCTATGGCCAATGAGAAGATTGACACCCTTGAACAAAAGTTGGAGTCATTAACGAAGCAGATCCAAACCTTAACTGACACAATCACAAAGGGCAAGTCGGGGGAACAATTAGAGGCATATAATTTTAATGAAAACCTTGAGGGCGAGTCTAACCATTCTCTTCACTTCTATGGAAACCACCAACAGTCCCAGCTTTGACCACCCAAGCTGGACATGTATAAATTTGATGGCTCTCATCCGGCCATATGGCTAGCACAAATGGAGCAATATTTTACATTGAATCACATCATAGATGATGCGACTAAGCTAAGTGTGGGAAGCCTGTACTTGGACCAAGAAATATGGCAATGGTGGCAGCGGCATCAACGTTGCTATGCAATGCCACTGACTTGGCAGATATTCTCAAAAGCCCTTTCTGATCGCTTTGACCATGAATCTAACTTTTTGGGTCGTCTTACTAAGCTTCGATAGATAGGCACAATGCAAACATATATTAAATCCTTTGAAGCATTAGCCTTCCACACAGAAGGTCTAGCATATGAATTATACTTGGAATGTTTTATCAGTGGTCTCAAAGACACCATACAAGCCCATGTCTGACTACAACACCCAGTCTCATGGCTGGCAGCTTGCAGGATAGCTCGTGAAGTAGAACACGCGTTAGCGACCCAGTCGACTCGTCCAAATTTCATAGACAAGGGACGGCCCACCTAGGCTTCGAACACTACCCAAACACTTAAGGTTCAAAAGGTGTCACTAGCAGAAATGGCAGAAAGAAGAAGGCAAGGATTGTGTTATTACTGTGATGAGAAATACTTCCCAGGGTATAAATGCAAGGAACCCAAATTCTTTCAAATTGACGCTACTGATCATAGTTCATCTGAGGAATCCCCACCATTTGAGGGACCAACAGAGGAAGATGAGGACAACCAGTGGGACAATGAGCTCCCACCTACACCTGAAGAACTAGTTATCTCACTTCATGCTTTGGTAGGAATTTCTTCTCCCCAAACTCTCAAAATCACAGGTTTGATTAAGCATCACCCTGTAGTTGTCTTGATTGATAGTGGAAGTATGCATAACTTTATCCATCAAATAGTCGCTGAACCAGTCCATTATTTTTTCAGAGAAGTCTCTAATTTCTAGGTCCAGATTGCTAGTTGGGGGATAGTGAAATGTGAAGGCCGATGTGAAAATGTCAAACTTCAAATGGGGGATTATCACCTAAAGACCCACATGTCTTCCATCAACATGGGTGGGTGTGACATTGTCTTGGTGCTGAATGGATCCACACACTCGGCCTAATCACAATGGATTTCCAGGAGTTATATATGACCTTCAAGAAAAATAACCACACACATACCCTCCATGGACTCCAGGTAGGTGCTCCTTCTTTCATCAGCTTCCATATGATGGAAAAATTGTTATAAAAGGGCCACCATGGAGTTATATCCCAATTTAATGCCATCCAGGCCTTCGAACCTACTTCTCTTCATATTCATCCTGAGATGCAACAGGTCTTAAACAACCATCTGCAGGTCTTTGACAAGCCTCATAAGCTTCCACCCTCGAGAGGGGAACATGATCATAACATTACTTTGGTCCCAGGGGCACAGCCACCAAACGTGTGCCCATATAGATATCCTTTCACCCAAAAGGATGAAATTGAAAAAATCATTAAGGAACTCCTGGAAGCCGGTGTCATTCGTCCTAGCATTAGTCCTTATTCGTCGCCTGTGTTCATGGTGCTCAAGAAATATGGGGAATGATGTATGTGTCTAGACTTCAGGGCCATCAACAAGCTGACAGTCAAAGACAAATTTTCCATCCCGGTTGTTGATGATTTGCTGGATGAACTAAATGGGGCTCAATTCTTTACTAAGCTCTACCTTCGCTCGGGTTGTTACAAAATTTGCATGAAAGAAGTAGAGATTCCAAAGACTTCTTTCTGAACTCATGAAGGCCATTATGAATTCTTGGTCATGCCATTTGGTCTCTGTAATGCCCCATCCACTGTTCAGAGCCTCATGAATCACTTGCTCAAACCATATCTCAGAAAATTTGTCCTTGTTTTCTTTGATGACATTCGAGCATCTACAGCCTCACCTGGGAAAAACATCTTCAGCATGTATATCGGCTCTTGCAAGTGCTCTAGAAGCATAAGTTATTTGTAAAATTGTCCAAGTGCTCTTTTGGCATGAAAAAAGATGAGTATTCAGGCCACATTGTGGGGCGTGAAGGTGTCAAGGTGGGTCCCAAAAAGATCCAGGCAATGTAGGATTGGTCGCAACCAAAGACCTTGAAGAGCTTGAGAGGATTTCTGTGTCTCACCAGCTACTATTGCAAATTTGTCCGCAATTATGGTCGCATTACTAGACCCCTCACTCACCTTCTCAAGAAAAGTTCATTCCTCTAGACTGATGAAGCGCAACAGGCATTTATAGTTCTCAAAAATGCCATGTGTTCCACTCCCGTATTAGCACTACCCGACTTCACCAAATCTTTTATGATTGAATGTAATGCTTCAAGTACGAGTATTGAGCTTGTCTTAATGCAGGAAGGTTGACCCTTGGCCTTCACTAGCCAACAACTAAGTGGGACAAATATGGGACAATCTACCTATGAGAAGGAGATATGGCCATCTTACATCGAGTGGATATCTGGCGACCATACTTATTGGGGCGATGTTTCCAAATATGCACAGACCATCAAAGCCTTAAATATCTTTTGGAGCAACGCCTATCCTCGCCACAACAAAATAAATGGCTAGCCAAAATGTTTGGATATGGTAATGAGTTAATCTACAAGAAAGGGCGAGAAAATGTCATAGCAGATGCTTTAGCACACCAATTTGAGCAGGAAAGCACCCTGCTAGCAATTTCTCTTCCCATTCCAGAGTGGATTGAAGAGGCTCACAAGGAATGGTTTTCACATCCTTTGCTCTCCCAACTCATTAATAAATTGCAGGCGGATCCAAACTCCACAACGGGCTACTCTTGGCAGGATGAGATTCTTCACTACAAGGACAAAGTAGTGATATCACCAAAATCCACCCTCAAAAATCGCATTTTGGCAGAGTTGCACTCATCTCCCACTGCAGGCCATTCAGGCTTTCAGAAGACTTATGCTCGCACTTGACATTCATTCTTTTGGACAGGCATGAAAAATGACATTCTTACTTTTGTAGCTGACTCTGATGTGTGTCAGTGCCACAATGGAGAAATAGTCGAATCCCTAGGCACATTACAACAATTGCCCATCCCTGCCTCAATCTAGACGGAGGTTTCTATGGATTTCATTACGGTTCTTCCGAAGTCAGGAAACATGTCATTCATCATGGTGGTTGTGGACAGAGTTTCTAAGTATGCTCATTTTTGCACCCTACCCCACCCTTTTACACGAGCTTTTGTGGTTCAATCTTTCATGGACCAGATTTTCAAATTGCATGGCATGCCCACTTCCATTTTGTCTGATCATGACCCGATATTCACCAGTAACTTTTGGCAAGAAATCTTCAGGCTACAAGGTACCCAACTACAACTCAATACTTCCTATCATCCCCAATCTAATGGTCAAACTGAAGCAGTCAACAAATGTTTGGAGACCTACCTCAGGTGTTTCAGTTCAGAAAAGCAACATCTATGGGTACAGTGGTTACCTCTAGCCGAATGGTGGTATAATACTAACTATCATGCCACCACCAAAATGACTCCATATGAAGTAGTTTATGGTCAACTCCCTCCTTCACCTACTTCTTATATTCAAGGATGCTCGAAGGTACAAGCAGTGGATCAACTCCTACAGAACCATGCAACCATGCTGGCCCACCTCAAAGAGAATCTCCATCAAGCTCAAAATCACATGAAGCAACAAGCAGACCAACATCATTCAGAGCATAAATTTCAAGAAGGGGATATGGTATTCTTGAGGTTGCAACCATATAAGCAAACATCACTCAAAGACAAGGGTTGTCAGAAATTATCTCCGAAATTATATGGACCGTATCAAATACTTCAGTGCATCGGAGAAGTAGCCTACAAGCTAGCATTGCCACCAACTACAAAAATCCATCTCGTCTTCCATGTATCATGCCTTAAGAAAGCGGTTGGGAGCCATTGCATAATTCAAACCTGTCTATCGGAATTGGTTGAAGAAGGTCCAATCTGGCTCCAACCTAAACAGGTTCTTGACACGTGAGAACGTCACCTGTGCAGCCGCACGATCAAGGAAGTCCTCGTCAAGTGGAAAGACACCTCTCCAGAATATGCGACCTGGGAACCAACCACTGTTCTTCCGCAGTTTCAATAGATTTAGCCTTGAGGACAAGGCTATTTTTATGGGGGAGGGCATGTTAGGGTCCAACACTAACCCCCTTATTTATGTAATAGGGTTGAGTCATAGCTATAGTTAGTTAAAGATTCAATAAAGCCCATATTAATAATTGTAAGTGGTTGACATGCATTTAAAGAAGGGACCACAGTTAGTTGCAATTGAGCCACGGTATTAGATAGATGGTATTAATAAGAACCATGGTACTAACCCATGGTATTGCATGTATTAATCCTATATAAAGGATAGAGACTTCCCTTGAGGAGAGCCATGTCTTATTTTGTAATTGAGCCCATCTCTATTGGAGATTGCCCCCTCGCAGAGGCAAGTGAACATTGCTTTCCTTTCTGAATAATAAAATACATGATGTTATTTCTTATTATTCTGTGTTTTGGGTATATTTCTTCGTATATTTGGTATTCTGGTATCTTCTCATAGGTCAAGAGCATAACACATTATCAAATAATCTTCAATCAAAAACAGCTAGTAGCTACATCATTCTTCAATGAATTAATCCTCAATCGAAACATCATTATTAAGCCTAGGTAATCAAGTAAGACTTCGTTGATAGATAACATAAATACAACAAGACTCATTGAACTAATCAGATGTCTTTTTCAACAAAACCCTAGCATATATACAGGCCTTTCTCAAAAAAATTCTGCTTGTATACGCGCTTCTCCAGAATCAAACCTGCTTATAGATCTAAATATATACATGACCTCCCTGTGTTAAACCTGCATATGTACGCACCTTTCATGTTATCAAACCCACGCAAATATCTATTATTTGATCGAGGTGGATATTGGTGGCCACCTGCCAAGTCCACCTGGACCCCCACCGTTGTCTTTCTCAGCATTTTCAGTTTCCTTAATTGTAGCACAACTTACTATTTTTAGCAGTTTTTCGGGTCCTGAACTTCTGGAGCCGTTTTGAGGCCCTAAACGACGTTTTTTGGGGAATCCGGGGGCAACACTAGTCCATGGAATGGATTAGTGTTGCCCATTCCAACAATGATAGTGCTCGGATAGATCTTTCTAATGAGCTATTGTACGCGTCAAACGGAGATCATATGCCAAAGTTACGACCCCGGGAAGTTGATGTACCAACTTACCCCCAAACGGGGCCCACAGTTTGGCGTTTCATCTCCTAGGGTTAGGTTTTGGAATGTTAAGGGTTTTTCCATTGTTTCTCAACAATAAATAGGCCTTCGAGCCTCATTGTAACATAGTTCGGAGGCATGTAGCCATCACATCTCTTCTCAGAGATAAGCTACCATCACCCTAGCTAGTTTATTGCCATTTCTGTTTGTAAGCATATTTCAGTATTTTCCATTAATGAAATGAAGTATTATTTCCGCTGCATCTTTGTGTATATGGTTATCTCTGTAATTTGTTGCGTTCTTGTTTAAATCCGGATCAGTGGTATCAGAGCGGTCTGCTTTTTCTCTGTTTTTCTTTGCATGTCCCCAACAAGATCGGGATATAAGGAGTTAGGGCTTGAACTGGTTGAACCTTTGCAAGACCAGCCTCGCAGATCCCGACGGCCTCCCATGGCGGACGAGAAGAAAGACGAGGGGGCAGGAGATCCCATCAAAATCTTGCTCGAAGAAGCGCTCGAGCGACAACGGAACGCGATGATGGACAACTTTGCGCAGATCCTTCAGCGGCTACCTAGAAGTGGCGCGTCGGCTTCCAGCAGCTCCTCTGTAAACGCCACACCCTTTAAGGTACAAGTTAATTTTGAAATCACCATATTCGAGGGTCAGATAGACGCCGATGCCGTAGATAAATGGTTAAATCTGCTAGAGGGTTATTTTCCTGTTCATGAATTTTCAAGTCGGGAAAAGATTGTTTTTGCTCTTCTCAAAGCAACCCCCCACGTCAAGGACTGGTGGGAAACCTACTGCGAGCAGAAGGATGAAAGTACTGGCTCACTATTTTCAGCCGCACCCACCTGGGATTCGTTCCGGGATGCCATCAAGGAGCAGTACTACCCTGTCGAAAGCTATGAGGATGAATACTTAAAGTGGACCACGCTGCGGCAGGGAAGGGACCAAGACGTGCCGAAGTTCACCAATCTTTTCCATACCCTTCGCACAAAGTTGGGTATCAAGGATTCGGAGCAACATTTGATACTCAAATACCGTGGCTGCCTGCACAAGTACATCCAGGAAGAAATACAGTTCCTAAACATCCCCTCGCTCGGCGCAGCATACCGGTATGCCGTCAAGGTCGAGCAGAAGTTTAAACAAAAGAAGCGAGACTTTGGATCTGTGAATCCAAAGCAGGGGAAAGGTGCCCCTAAACCACAGAACAAAGGACAAAGCCAAGGCGGGACAGCCCAAGACAACCAGCCGAAGCTGCAAGCAAAGAGCAACGCCGCGAAGCGGAGAAAGGACACTGGAAAATGGTGTGAGTTCCATAAGAGCTCCACTCACAACACAAGTGAGTGTCGGGCCAAGCAGTCACTGGTGGCTGAGCTAAAGGTTTCAGAACCAGATGCATGTTCCGAATCTGAGTCAGAACTCGATAAGGGGTATGAAAAAGGGAAGAAAATCATTGATGCGGATCCCAGCGCCACTGTTGCTAGTAACCACAAAGATCCAGAAAAATGAACCCGAAGATCCAGAGGAGGAGGAGTGTCTCTTCCACTCCCAGATGTGGGTAAAGGGCTCCCCGATACAGTTCATTGTTGATAGCGGGAGTCAAAAGAACCTCATTTCGGCAGAGGTTGTGAAGCGGTTGGGCTTACCGACCACAGCACATCCACAACCATACACCATTGGGTGGCTTCACCAAGGGCAAGATCTTCGCGTGAGCCAGCAGTGTCACCTTCCATACAACATCAAGCCCTTCACGGATGAGGTATTGTGTGACATTGCTCCCCTTGAAGTTTGTGATGTATTACTAGGACAACCATACTTGTGGAAGCGACATGCTGTGTATGAATCAAGGCCCCGTGCTATTATTATTACATTGGGAAATAAGTTGTTCAGGATACCAGAGGTAGCACCACCTGCCGCCATCTCTTTGATTACTGCAAAACAATGCAGTAAGATCATTTCCAAAACCAGGAAATTTGTTTTCCTGATGATACGCCCTCAAGGGAAGAAGAAGACAGTGGCTGCGGCCTCCAAACGGGGTCCCTCTGCACGGCAGCTACAGATGGACAAGATTGTGGAGGAGTACGAAGACATCTTCACCTCCCCGGCAGGGGTTCCTCTGCACTGTCAAGTCAAGCACTCCATCGATCTGACCCCAGGTGCGCCGCTACCCAATGGACCAATTTATCGGTGCTCCGTTCTGGAGAACAATGAAATCAAGAGGCAGATTCAGGAGCTCCTGCAGAAAGGTCACATCCGTCCGAGTTCTTCGCCCTATGGGAGCCCGATAGTGTTGGTACAGAAGAAGGATGGGACGTGGAGACTCTGTATTGACTATCGGGCGCTGAACAAGATCACTGTCCGTAATAGGTACCCGATCCCGCAGATTGATGACCTCCTAGACCAACTAAAGGGGGCGAAATATTTCAGCAAGATCGATCTGAAGTCAGGATATCACCAGGTACCAATTGAACCCTCAGATGTGTGGAAGACTGTCTTCAAATCCAAGGAGGGCCTCTTCGAATGGTTGGTCATGCCTTTCGGATTGACGAATGCTCCTGCAACCTTTATGAGGCTAATGGATGACATCTTGCAGCCATTCACCAACTCCTTTGTAGTAGTATACTTGGATGACATTCTGATCTTCAGCCAGAGTTGGGAAGAGCACCTCCACCACATCCGACAGGTTCTCCAAACACTGCGGCAACACAAGCTATGTGCCAATTTGGAGAAATGCACTTTTGGCATGACTGAGGTTCAGTATCTGGGATACATCATTGATGAACAGGGGGTGCATGTCGATCCAGCCAAGGTCCAAGTCATTCGGGATTGGCCCTCTCCAACCACTCTAACAGAGCTCCGCAGCTTTCTAGGTCTTGCCAACTTCTAGCGCAGGTTTGTGTTGGGATTTTCTCATATTTCTTGGCCCTTGAGTCAAGTCACCAAGGGCGGGGCGAAAGCAAAATTCTTTTGGTCTGAATCTCACAGAAGGCATTCAGGGAGTTGAAGGATCGCCTCTGCACGCACCAGTGCTCGCGTTACCAGATTTACAACAACCATTTGAGGTCGAGACAGATGCCTCTGACTATGCTATTGGGGCAGTCCTTACTCAACATGGACATCCAGTGGCATATCACAGTGAAACACTTTCACACACGTCCGAAAGTACCCCACTTATGATAAAGAGATGTATTCCATTGTACAGGCCTGCCGACAATGGAAGCATTACATTTTGGGGAAGGAAACGGTCATCCACACAGACCACCGACCTCTGCAGTTCATACAGACCCAAGGGAAATTGCAGAATGATCGCCATCAGAAGTGGTCTACATACCTGCAATAGTTTCACTTGAATATCAAGTATAAAAAGGGCAGCACCAATAATGTTGCAGATTGCCTCAGTCGACCACCGATCATGGCGCTAACCACCGTGCTCAACTCTTGCAGGCACGAGACTTCTGATTGGCCACTTCTCTACAAAAGCGACCCAGAATTCGGCCACACATACCAGACACTCTTGGAGGGTCGGCAGGTTGCAGATTTTCACCTCCAGGATGCCCTATTATGCCACCTCGGTCACCTCTGTGTTCCTTCAAGCGAGCGTGCCAAGATGATTTGGGAAGCACACTACAGTCGGGCTGTTGGGCATTTCGGGGTCGAGAAAACAGTGGCAGTACTGCAAAACTATTTCTATTGGCCGAATCTTCGACAGGATGTTGGGAAGTACATCCGATCATGTACTACCTGTGCCATTGCCAAACCAACCATTAAGAAGCAAGGCCTCTATACCCCGTTGCCTACCCCTAGTCGACCTTGGGAATCCATCTCCATGGATTACATGTCAGGCCTTCCTTCCACTAAGCATGGAAATGACTGTGTTTTTGTGGTCGTCGACAGGTTCTCAAAGATGGCCATTATGATGGCCTGCAAGAAGAATATCACAGCAGAAGCCACTGCTAAACTCTTCTTTGAACGAGTGTGGGTGCACTTTGGGATCCCACAGTCTATCATCTCAGATCAGGACAGTCGGTTTCTCAGCACCTTTTGGTCCAGTCTCTGGTCAATGCTGGACACCAAACTCACGAAGTCCACAGCCTTCCATCCTCAAACTGATGGCCAGACAAAGGTTGTCAATAGGATGATTGTGCACATTCTGCGCATGTATAACTCAAAGCATCCACGCACATGGGACGAGAGCCTCCCCTACATTCAGCACAGCTACAACCGAGCTCTTCACAGCTCCACTAGCCATAGCCCTTTTCAGGTGGGTTTGGGATTCCAACCACTATGCCCCATTGATGTGGCCATGCCACTTGCAGTTACTCACATGAATTCAGCTCATGTCCAGTCCGAAATAGATAAGGCCACCAGCTTCATTGAGCGCATCCAACATATTCGCCAGCAGGTCCATGACATTCTTGAGAAATCAAATGGCAAGTACAAGCAGCGACATGATCAACATCGGGTGCCACACAAGTTTCAGGTGGGCGACAAAGTCTGGTTGCATTTGCAAAAGGAACGCCTTACTAGAGCCTATCGGAAATTGAGACCACTCCGATATGGTCCTTACACCATTACTAAGGCTATGGGAGACAATGCATTTGAGCTCAGCATTCCCCCATTCCTTGGCCTGCACCCAGTATTTAATGTGGACCGCCTTCGGCCATACTTTCCACCATTGCTAGACACATACGACATTGCATAACAGCTCAAACCCACAGAATTAAATCCAGATTGCATGGAACAAGCTGCAACTGATCGGATCATGGACACACAGATCAAGAACACTCGCCAACAAAATATCCAACTGTATCGAGTTGTCAAAGCGGGCCAACTCCTTCAGCAGGGCAAGTGGCTCACCAGGGAACAAGTTCAGCAGAAGTTTCCTCATCTCATGGAGGAGCTCAACGCAATGGGGACCATTGCTTCCTAAGGGGGGAGGAATGATCGAGGTGGATATTGGTGGCCACCTGCCAAGTCCACCTGGACCCCCACGATTGTCTTTCTCAGCATTTTCAGTTTCCTTAATTGTAGCACAACTTACTATTTTTAGCAGTTTTTCGGGTCCTGAACTTCCGGAGCCGTTTTGAGGCCCTAAACGACGTTTTTTTGGGAATCCGGGGGCAACACTAGTCCATGGAATGGACTAGTGTTTCCCGTTCCAAAAATGATAGTGCTCGGATAGATCTTTCTAATGAGCTATTGTACGCGTCAAACGGAGATCATATGCCAAAGTTACGACCCCGGGAAGTTGATGTACCAACTTACCCCCAAACGGGGCCCACAGTTTGGCGTTTCATCTCCTGGGGTTAGGTTTTGGAATGTTAAGGGTTTTTCCATTGTTTCTGAACAATAAATAGGCCTTCGAGCCTCATTGTAACACAGTTCAGAGGCATGTAGCCATCACATCTCTTCTCAGAGATAAGCTACCATCGCCCTAGCTAGTTTATTGCCATTTCTGTTTGTAAGCATATTTCAATATTTTCCATTAATGAAATGAAGTATTATTTCCGCTGCACCTTTGTGTATATGGTTATCTCTGTAATTTGTTGCGTTCCTGTTTAAATCCGGATCATTATTAGTGGAACAAACCTTCGTGATATCATAGAACTTTAGACATACCCAGTTCTTGGCATACATAGAAAAATCACATGTCAAGACACTATCATCACTGATAAAATCAACCTATAATAAAAAATATCATTTCAGATCTACTAGATCTGATCCATCATCAATTCTCGAGTGAATATCGATTTTTAGATCAACCAAGTCATTAACAACCCATTACATGCATATTTGCTTCAAATCTAACTATTCATAAAATATTCATCACTTGCACACCCCAAACACTTTGATCTTCATCTCCTTATATGGTTTAGCCCTTAGACAATACCATAGCTCAAAAACATACTAGTGCCAATGGTATTCTTGGACAAGATCAAATAGTCATTGTTGGGATCAATACCACAGGTTAATACCATGGTAAAGATCCTTGGTATTTGGAATACCATGGTGCAAAATATGTATGTACATTTTCTTCTTCATACCTGCATGTGTATGTGGATTTTCTTTACAAAAACCATGTATACTCTTCTTTTCTTCACCAAACCTGAGTGTGCACATGACTTTGCTTCATAGAACCTGTGTATACTCGATTTTTCTTCACCAAACCTACGTATACTTCTTCAAAAAATTCATCTTTATCATTTGTTTTTCTTTGAAATGATAGTCCTTTTCCGTCACATGTAAACACATCTTGTTGAAATATTCATGAAGTAGGTTTACATCAAAAGGGAACACATCAAATTGGTTTCCATCAAGTACAACACATTAGTCATAATGCCAATAATCTCCCCCTTTGGACTTGATGGAAACCACTTTGGTGTTTGGTCAGCCTAACCTTTAGATACATGTAAGACACATCAAGCTAAGAACCAAGATTTTAAACACCAAGTTACTCTCCCCCTTTGAAATCAAGGGAAAAGGGCTTACCAATGTTGAATGAAGGCTTCTCTCTTGAGCACTGTAGATCTAAACTGCTAAGTGTGAACACTGAATACTGAACATGGTCCCCCTGAGCACATGCTGGAATTTTTGAAGGATGTAAAATGAAATACAGGACTCTATGAGTCAACTGAATATGCCTTTTCCTATCACTAAAGACTCAAACTTACATCAATCACCCAATGAAAATGAGGTTACATATTTGAATTCATTATTACATCAACCACCCAATCACAGTGGGGTTACAAATTACATCACATGCCCAAAAGGACTCGATTGCAGTAGTCCATATATGACTGAAATTTATAATGATTGCATCGTAGGTCTTTAGATGACCTTTACATCAAATGACATTTATGACATTTATAACAAAGACAAAAGACCTCAATAAGATCATGATCTTCATCAACAACTATCATATACCATATAGGATCTATACCATAAGCATCTGACAACAACAACTCATCATCAATATGCAAGATAGGATAATGTACCTTCAATATCATTAAATTGTGACTAGGTATGCAACAATAACAATATAGATGAGAACCAAGCATATCATCATAAAATAAGATAGGGCAGTGTACCATCATTCTTCAACATCATCAAAATATGCCATGTTTCCAAGTATGATCCAACAAATGTAGCAATAGAATATCAATAACCATGTCTTAGCAACCTCATTCTCTTGGCACAAATTCTTTATACATGAAGAATTATCACTCCAAAACCACTTCATCAAGAACTTATTTCACCAATAAGCAACTCTAGTAGAGATCATTATCAACTACTTATCCCATACGCTTTATCCATGATATCAGATTATCATCAAATAATCATAGCATGAGATATCAAGTTATACATGTTATTTCCACAACTCATGCATCATCATTCAAGAACTTCAACAACATAAGCATTATTACCATTGATAAGCATCAATATGCACTAAGGAATTCTAAAGTAAACAACGTATTATTAGAAGCATAACAAATTCCCCCTGGACTTGTGCCAACTATTCACTGTCAGAGCTAATCATATCATCTCATATATCAAAGTATCTTCATTAATCAATCAACCATCAAGGAATCAACAACTTATGAAAGCCAAAACCACTTCTAAATTGCTTCAACTGACTGTAAGCATCAACCATCAGAACATTAAAGTTAAATACTAATTGTCTAAAGTATATCAGATCCTTTTCCCGAGTCTGTCCCACAGTTTCATCATCGAATCAAAAAATACACGACTGTTCAACTCAGAACTTGCGTATATACACGACTTGTCTTCATAGGATCCGCATATAGAAACTGAAACTTCACAACTTCATCTCCCCATGTGCCTTTACTGAATGTACCTGTTTATTATTACTACACCAGATGCATTGCGAATAGTATAAGAAACTAAATATCATAACAATCATGGGAATAATCATGAAGACAAAACATGTATTACTCCCCCTGTGATTACACATCACTGATCGTAGGGACCTAATAATCATCTTCTGTTCTCATGAGATCATGTACCTCACATCACTTCTGAAGTCACTGTTAGAAGTACTCTTATAAGAATAATGGACTGCAACGGAAACCGTCTTCTTTTACTCTGAGTCTAAATCCTCCTCATATCTCCGAGAAATTTGTTCTTTAAGCACATAAAATTTTTCTAGGTTTCTACATTCTCTTGCTATGACTTTTCTAGTTTCTTCATCCATAACCTTGCACTTGGTTGATGTAAACACAATTATATTTCCTTTATCTTCCATTTGAACTACACATAGAATATTATTCTTTAGCCCTTGAGCTAATAAAGCATCCACTGCTCCTTTATGTTTATTAATTATTTCTTTAATCTTTCCGAGAACTTTTTGTGGAACATTAGTTCCAAGAATAACATTACCATATTTGTTTTTCTTGAGAGACTTCATCTTACTCTTATCTCCAATCATGTGATGAGAGCATATGCTATCCATGTACCATTTATCTTCTTCTCCAAATTAGTAGAGAGCAATACCACACCTTATCTATTCTTCTTATTTCTTCTTATTATGAGAAATATTGATGGATCCATATTTTTCAGGTAGTATGGCATTAATATTGTTATCTGGTTGTCTACGTTGATCCACAAACTTGTTTCTACATTCTTTTGCTACACGCCCAAATTTTTCACAAGCATAACATCTTATATGAGCTGATATATCATAATATCTCTCTTTCACATTGCTTCTATTGCAATCAATGGATTTATGACAAAATATATTGCAAGCAAAACAATATCCCTTAAAGTACCTGGAAGATGATTATCTCTCTTTGAGGCGGTTATTAGCTTGAAATAGTCTACTTTTGCAATTGGATGCAACATGTCCATAATTACGACATATAGAAAATTAAATGTTATTGATTAGAGGAGAGAATCGATTAATATTTTTATAATTAGGAGTAAATCATTTTCTTTGAAGATTCACTTTCGTTGGTTGTTGATCAAGTTGACTTCTTATCTCTTTGTTGAAAATTTCAAGTTTTGCATTGTTACTCTTTAAAATCCTTGCCTCATTTTGTGAAGTAGATTCTCGTTCAACAATTTCATGAAAACCATGACCAAATTTGATGGTAGGATACCTTTGACTACTAAGAATATTATCTAAAATCTTAGTACTTTCTTGAAATAGAAAATGTTTATCTTTTTCTTCCAATTTACCTTTTAGGATGTTTATCTCAACCTCCATTCTTTGATATTGATTTTCCTTTTCTAGATACTTCTTCTTCATACCTTTTTCAACCTTTCTTTTTTCCTCCACTTGCTACTTTAATCTGCGAATCTCTTCTTTTAGCCCATTTTCTTGTTCTTCAAATGCTTGAAGTAGTTTTTCATTTCACTTATCTGATTTTTCAAGATCTTCTCTTCAAGAGGCAATCTCAGCTTCAAGACCTTCACAATATTGTTTAGATTCCACAGTAGCATATACTAATTTAATATGATTCTTTTATTATACTCCTGCAACTTATCTTTAAGATTAACAATATTTTTCAAAGCAAGATCAAGTTTTGTTCTAAGATCGAAAATTTCTTCTAACTCGTCTTCTTTTGAATCAACAACTCCATTTGACATAACAAATATTGACACATTTTTATGGATATGATTACATGATAGTTACCTCTTTGGGATTTCTTCATGGATTTCCTGAACTTTATCCCACAATTTCTTTGCAAATGTATAATGCATAACGTTATTTAATGTTGAATCAGGTATGCTACAAAAGATGTTACTCAAAGCCTTACTTTTATTTTTCACTTCCTCGTCTGATGGAGGAGAATTGATGTACCCATTGCATACTAGACACCAAGCATCGAGGTTCATTAGATTGGAATTCATCTTCACTTCCATTGTTGATAGCTATCTTTTCTTAGCATAGACACATCTACATTGTCCATTGTTTCTGATTTTCCTTGATCTTCTTCTTTTAGAGGCATCATTTTTTAATCTCTTTTCCTTTTAGATTTCTTACTTTCACTTTTACCCATGAGTGCAAGTTCATTTTCTTTACTGTCATCATCACGATAATTATTCAATAGACAAGGGAATGGATCACAGTTACAAGAAAATCCCATACCTGATAATGCTTTATTATTGGATTCTTCATTCTTGATCAATATAAACTGGGGTGCTCCCAAACATGAATATTTTCTCACATTTATAATTGTCATTGTATCTGATATATCCCTATCAAAATTTTCAGTGAAAATATCATTTTCTCCTAGACCATCCAACTCATTACTACTTATATCTTCAAATGCCATAATTAATTGACATTCTTGATTAGACTCACCTTCTTCACCATTTAAAAGACCATCAATATCTTAATGTGTATAAAAAATTATGTTGTCTTAAAACCTTCTCCTATTTATTTTTGCATCTTCTTTCTGTTTCTCATAATTTTCTCCATATGGAAACTTAGCAGCGTAATGACCAATTCTACCACAAGAAAAACATTTGAAGGGAAGCATACCTCTAAATCTTCCAACACCCACTTGGAGTTTCTTTACAATTTTTTTCTCTTCTTCTTTTAATAGATAACCTGATTCTTCCTTTTCCTTTCCTTTTGCAGTAGATTTGAAGGTTTCTTTTCTCATGTTTGAAGGACCACCTTTCCTCATCTCAAATGTTGTCAATATTGCATGGAGTTGATCAAGTGCGAGACTTTTTAGATCCTGCATTTCTTTAATAATAGAGACTTTGGAATCGATCTTCGGAGTTAGTGATCTCAAAATATTTTCAACAACAGTAACATATTTTATTTCTTCGTCAATATTTCTCATGGAATTAACAATTTCATCTACTCTAAAAAAAGTTGCAATGCTTTCATCATCATACATTTTCAATGTCTCATACTGTATTTTGAATGTTTGGAGTTTAACACTTTTTACCTTGGTGTCTCCCTCATAACTTTGGATAATCTTATCCCACATTCCATTTGATGTCTTCATATGCATTACCTTCACAAACGAAGACTTGAAAATACTTCCTAAGATGGAATTTACAACTTTTACATTGATTTTATATTGTTTCTTTCCTGTAGTATCTGTGGGAATAGGTATTGATATCCACTTTCAATGATTTCCCATACATCAAATCCTAGTTCCTTCAAGTATGCTCTCATACCAAATTTCTAAAAGACAAAGTTAGTTCTGTTAAATATAGGTGGCCTGATAGAAAATACTCTTTCTTGACTACTCATCTTGATGAATCTTCCTTCAAGAGGTTAAACTTCTTCTGAAGGACTTGCTCTGATTCCAATTGATGGGGAAAATACTGAGGTTGGGGGGAGGGGTGAATCAGTATTTTCAAATCACTAAACTTTTCAATTTCATATCCATATTTCTTTACACATATTTCCTAAAGGTAACCCACATATGTACACGATTTTTATTCAAACAACTACCGTATATCCAATAAACATACATTTCAGTTAATTCATCATTTGTTTATCTTGAGCCAATGCATCACTACTTCATTAAAAATTAAATAAACAGTAACCATGTGAAATAAAAACAAAATAAACCATCACATATAAGCAACACATCAACACACATGAACATCAAGGTTCTTAGGTGGAAGCCCAATGTGGGAAAAGACCATCGCTGTTGTCGTCTCTGTCTTCATATTTTATTATAATGAAAAATTCTTACAATATTGTACTAGCGCAGAATTATAACAACACATAGGCACACACTTGCTAAAGGCTACAATCTTCTCTCATTCTCCAACACCCACTAAAAGGGAGCTCTAACCCCCTAATCTCGTTTACCAGCTACCACTAGAAGGGAGATCCAATTCCCTGATCTAATTTACCAACTACCACTGGAAGGAAGATTCAAATTTCTCATTGAAGGCTCCAACCCTCAACACTTTTGTGGACCATGTTTTATAAATTTTCACACTGAATCAACTTGCTACAAAACATCAGAATTGTAGGCCAAGTTTCATCAAATTTTCAGGCTGGACCCACTACCATCCTTTAAGCCCAATACAAAATATAAAAGTTGAAAACTGATCACTATAACTAAACGATTGAATCAGCCAAAAAAACCACTCTATGACCCAATTAAATCAACCAGTCACTAAATCAACTGAAATTCAACTAAATCAAATTATTCTCAAACAACCAAAAGAGTTAGATCACTGTAACCATAATACTAATACTTAATCCAAATACTGCATCAACTTATTGAATCAATTGAAATCCATGATTAATGAACTCTGAATATTATATACATTACTTTATTGTAGCAAACCCGCATGCATATGCGACTTCCTTGAAGAATACTCACGTAAATATCTCAAAACATTAAACCTTGAAACTAAACCACTGTCACTCTAAAATAAATATTGAATCATACAAAGATCCAATGCATCATTATGAAATAATCATAGAACCATCACTAATATTGAATCACAAACATCTAGTAGCTTCATCATTCTTCAATCAACCAATCCTCAATCAAAACATCACTATTAGGCCCACATCCTCAAGTAAGACTTCATTGAAAAGCAACAAGAACACAGCAAGACAGACTAAACTCACCAGACATCCTTTTCAGCAAAACCCTAGCTTATATAAGCGCTATTCTCAAAACATTCCTATGCGTATACGTGCTTCTCCAAAATAAAACCCACGTATAGATTCGAATATATATGCAAATTACCAGGCATAAAAACACATGTGTATGTGCCTTTCAGGTTATCAAACCCATGTATAGATTCAAAATTATTGGCACAAACTTTCATTTCGTCATAGAACTTCAGACATACCTAGGCATACACAGAAAAATCACACATCAAGACACTATCATCAATGATGAAATCAACCCATACTTAAAATTGTCTTTTCAGATCTATTGGTTCTAGTCCATCATCAAATTCCCAGGTGCATACTTACTTTTAGATCAAGAAAATCATTAGAAATTCATTACATTCATATTTGCTTCAGATCGAAATATTCATAAAATATTCATCACTTGCACATGCCAAACACTTTGATTTTCATCTCCTTATATGGCTTAGCCCTTAGACAATACCAGAGGTCAAAACTGTACTAGTGCCAATGGTACTCTTAGACGAGATCAAATATTCATTGCTAGGCTCAATACCATAGGTCAATAGCATGGTAAAGATCCTTGATATTTGGAACACCATGGGGCAGAATATATACGTGCATTTTCTTCTTCATACCCACGCGTGTATGCAAATTTTCTTTACAGAACCCGCGTATACTCTACTTTGCTTCATAGGACCTACGTATACTCGATTTTGCTTCAACAAACTTGCGTATACTTCTTCAAGCTTCATCTTTATCATTCTTTTGCCTCTGAAATGATAATCCTTTTCTGTCACATGTAGACACATCCTGCTCACATCTTCATCAAGTAGGTTTCCATCAAAAGGAAACACATCCAGTAGGTTTCAATCAAACGGAAACACGTCAAGTAGGTTGCCGACAAGGACAACACATGAGTCATAATGCCAACAATTTCACCACACATTATTTGTATGCTTTAATCACTACCGCATTTTTCTCAAGTTCTTGGAATATTAAGTTTTTCTCTACCACTTATATTTGAATGATTTATTATTGATGATGAAAAAAACAAAATTTAAATTATTTTTTTCTTCACAATAATGATTACTTTTTCTATTAATTATGTGCGCAAACGCAAAAATTATTTATGGGATTTACATTTCAACTACATCAATGAGCATCAATTATGACATTTGCAGACTATCTAGCCACGCCCACTTGTCACTACTAACTATAAAAAGTAATAATACTCTTGTAGTTCTACTAGTGTAAACACGACAAAATTGTGATAGAAGGGAAATGAAGTAGAAACCAATCATTACAATTGCGGATTAGATATCAGGATCAATTGGGCGGTTTAAGTCAAATCCTAGGCTCGTTACTTCTATAGGGGTTTTTGGCTTGGCCATCTGCAACTGAAGGTCCTATATCATGCTTTTCAATGCCCCAACCTCATTTTTTAAGAGAACTATATGTTTTCTTTGATTTTCCATTGTGTCTAAATTATCGCATGCCGAATCACTTTGTTGATGCAACAATAACTACAAGTCATATATTTCCTCTCTCAATTCGACATTATCTTTGTCACATTGTTCACAGACAAAGGGGAGTAGGGATGTAGAATTAGGATAAGTCCTTTCCATAACCAAAATTTTGAAGATTCTTCTCACCACCCAATCCAAGCATGCTTATCAACAACACCAGGAACATGTAGTCATGGAGAAATAATGTTGTAGAGTATAGACAAAAATGTCAAGGGAGATACTAAGGGTCTTAATTGATCCCCTAATAGAGTCAGAGGAATTCTCTTCACCCGTCGGGATTCTCTTCGCAGAGCCAATTTTCATGAAAAGGGAGGCACCACCTAGTCCAAATAGAAGAGTCGCGATAGATTGAGACGCACCCACCTTCACCACAAAGAAAATAAAATCCATACCTTTACTACCTTTTAGCTAGACATGTTAGCAACCAACATGATGGAGAAATTTAAACGGAACCAAGGTGATTTGGATATTGTGAAATTCACTTCAACTATCGAAATTATCTTCACTAAGCCAATTTTTCTTGAAGGAGAGGCACAACCTCGAATAAACAGAGGAGACTCCCTAATCTGAGACACACCTGCCTTAAACACAAAGATATTGAAAAGCCACACCCTTACTAACTTCTTGTTGGACTTGTCAACAACCAACAAAATGGACTATTTTAAACGAATCGAAGGTGATTTATAGAATTTACCTTGCTGATATCTCGTGTGAAAATGAAATATGGAATCTGAGCCACTAGGATCCCAAGATGCCTCCATCATAAGCCTAGTGATTGAGGGTAATCCTTATATATTCAACCTAAACCTCAATCAGTTAAGTGGTCTAATCTTTTCCAGAGGGAGTAAATGGATCTTGTCGGTTGAGTGAATTCACATGAGGAGACGTTAATGTTGCCTGTGATGAGCCTTGATCGGTGAGGAAGACAATAATTTTCCCACACTTGCATGTAGATTAATCTAGATGAATTCCATGTGGGGACCAATGAGAATGCCCCACATGATGATGAAGATGGAGGGGATTATCATGTGCTTGGGTGAAGAGGTACTATGTTTCGATGCTAATGAATTGTGGACTGGAGAGATGGATGGGCAAGAGGAGTTCATGGGGGGGATATGGGTAACCTTATTATGCTTCCTTTTGGGAATGGGACTAGAAAGAGAATTTTAAATGAGGGAAGATTTCATGATAACCATTAAGGGATGGGGGAAATCCTCACCACCATTAATTTTTGTTTGACATTCTTTCATTTTCCAAGAATTGTTTGCCAAAAGATCGACCACTAAATTTAGTTTCCTTAGGATGTAAAAGGACTGAGAAATATTGAATGAGAGGAGGATATCTTGAGTTCGTTGAATAATTTGATTTATCTTGATATCCTAAGTGATGGATCTTGGTCGCAGATTCCTTATGATAAGAAAAGAGTCTCCTGGGATTAACGTGTCTCTAATTTCCCTCGTCTAGGCTAAGAGGAGCCCCATGTAGTCACCATATACCTTTTCTTGGTTTTTGGAATCTATTCCTAATCCCAAATAATCCTTTAATGAGCCTCGTTATTGCAACAATAATGTTTCAAATCCCAAGGATACCAACTTTAACTATCAACTCGGGGTTCGTACAAACTTAAGAGGTATTGGCACTATATGTGCAGCATACAATGTGTCATTCTTTCGCTGTCATGATGTAATGGAGTGAATGTAATGAAACCAAACCCTAAACTAATTTCATAAATGGAAATGCTACTTTGCAAAAATCATAGGGAAGAACAAAAATTTGTAATTGAAATCCTAAGGGCATGATTTCAAATAAATAGGCCTAATCTACTTTTTTTTAAAACATGTCCTAATTGGTGTTTCATTCTTCCTTAATCAAAAATTTAGAGCCTATATTTTATGAGTCAACCCTAAGAGACAAAAACCAAGTGTTTTGAGAAAATATGGTCAATTTTACTCGTGTTAGAGGAGTGCTACAAAAAGTTATATTGCTTTTTACAAGAAGTTACAGGTTTTCTGTATAAAAATATAATTCACTGAATGAACAAGTAAACCAAATCCAAATGGGATGAGACACATTTTTTTATTGAACATGATTTATTAGGTCTCCATTCATAGTAGAATCACTCAGAAATACCCCTGTTAACATGTGCTAAAAAATAGCAGGAAAATTACTAGTCTAAAATCTAGAAATTTGAGAACTAGTGAGCTAGTTAACCCATCAAATGACTAACCTAATCAAGTGAAAATTAAATGGGGTAATTTTTTTTTTTAATTTAATTTTTTTATGATCTAATACAAGTGGAATAAACTCAAATGAATATTATTAGCATGCTCTAAAAAATATTAAAAAATTACTACTATTTGCTACAAGGTTCTTATAAAATATTTTAGATTTGTGAATAAGAAAACTAATCAAGTAGCTCAATGATTACTATGACCTTCCGAAGTTGTTGGAAACATGAATTAATGTTTTTGATCTTACAAAATAACTCCAATAATTTAAACCAATCCTACATTAAGAAATCATCAATATTAAATGCACAAATAAGAAAAACAAGAACAAGAGATGGATGTGAATAAGAAGTGAAACAAAGAAGTGAAAATTATAAAAAATGGCTTTAAGGCTCTTAGGATGGCCAAGCTCAAGGATAATAAAATTCATATGAAGGATACCAAGCTTTAGAAGCTAAAAATGACACCAATATTCATTATTTGAATCAATATAAGTACATCCCTGCTAGAAATGAAAGTGGCGCTACAAAAATACAAGTTTTCTCCACAATAAGGCTAAGAAAAGCCAACCCCTAGAGGAAAATTCGAATTGGTACTTATAAAAAATTATTAGGAAGCATTCTCCATGAAAGGAGGAAGCTTTCCCCTCCAAAATCCCTCAAATATTGGATCTAATTCCCAACACCAGGAATTTGCATTAAATGACACATAACACATTCCTAGATTTTATCAACCACTGGAGCTCCATAATTTGTGTAATAATTTTATAATATCTTTTTTGATTTATTATCCAATATTGATCCTCCTGTAGTAAGGAGCAAGCCTGTAAATTATCTCCTCCTCCAAATCTTCATAATCTACTCAATATTCTGACAATATTTTACAAAAATAAATAATATTAGGCACAGATATGCAATTATCCATAAACATTCCCAATGAACATGTTAAAGCTACAAAAAATTATTAAGTGTAGAAGGAGAGGTTTAATATAGCCTTAATGTTGCTAAGAAAGTTTAGATGGGTCTTAATTTGTGTCTAATATGGAGGCCCATCATACTTGTTAACTATTATTCCTTCGGGATTGCAGAGAATCCTTCCCCCTCCTGCCACCCCTACAAAATCTAAATTATTATACAAAATATAAAACATAATTTTATGTAAAATACAACCTCAAAATGACATATGGTATCTTTTCTATCGTAAAAAATTTCCAACTACTTCAACAATATAAAAATAATAAGATCAATCAAATAACAATAATCACATCATTTGTATAATTCTATTCATTATTTATTCCATCCCTAATACAATGACTATATATAAGAATCTCTTGATATTGCATTAGAATTTTGGGATTTATCAATTTTTACATGATGAAGATTTTCTTTTCTACATGTTAAATCTTTTAAACCTCCAAAACATTATTCTTCATATCAAGTTGAGTAGGGATTTTATCATTTGCATTATAATGAGTTTTCAATCTAGAAAGAAAAAAAAATAGACAAAATTTTTGCGACAATAACATTTGGGATGGTTTAATATTTTACTTACAAAATAATCATCACGACCAAAATATTTATATTAAAAGTTTGAAATTGAAAAATAACAAGGTCTGCAAGTAGTAGCAGGCCCTTCCAGGCCTGGAATCCTTACTTGGTTGTAAGTGTGTGCCATCGAGATACTTATAAATATAAAATTTTGAATCAGTTGCCGACCAAGCATAACATGTGACTAATTTTGTCCATTCCAAACTGAAAGCTCATCGATACAACTAGCATATCAACATGATTTTTATGTCGTCTTCCATTTTGGAGTTCATTAGTCAGCTAGACTTACGAAATGCATACCATGGGTTTATGTTTCTATTCAACAGGATCTCATATGCTCCCTAATACGAAGCCACTAAGTAGGCGATATTAAGGAAACAGAGTGTTCCTTGTGTCAGTGTTGAACAACGTCACTTTATGGGACATTGATTTATTGTGCTTAATTTATTTCTGGCCCTTCTAATTTTAATTTTTATATTAGTTTAGAACCAAAGATTATCATAGTGAGCATCTAGCTATGCCACATGTTAGATTTGTCTAGTTTTATTGGCTGAAGTTGCAGTGTGGTTTAGTTCGATCAATATCTATTTCACAATGTTAAATTTAAATAATGTAAAAAGATTTTAAATTTGATGACATTTATACCACCCACTGAAATACACTAAATACCGCATAACAATGTACTTAAGGCTCGTCATTCTCCACTAAATTAATGGCCCTAACAATGTACTCAATGCTCACCACTCTCCACTAAAAAAAATTGGATATAAATAAATTGCCACAACGTACAACATTACTGAACTTTGGATAACTAACATTCCTGAACTTTGAATAACTATAATTTAGTCCCAATATTTCACATTGTGATGATCAAAGCCTACAGTAAGAGGTCAATTTCCTTCCATCGGAGAACATCCGTTAAAATTTCGATGAATAAAGATCGCCATTATAAAACGTTGGCAAGTTTGTATGTATGGACCAAAGAATGAGTAACATTAGTGGTAGACAACACTAGTTGATGATAGATGGAAGAGTCCAGGGTCCTGGTAGGAAAATGGGCTAGCTGTTCCACTCCATTACTCATTGATGCCCATTCCCCCATTTCATTTCTTCTGTTACCAGACAAGTGCATATGGTCGGGATGCTAGCCCGAGCAGAGATCGGGATGCTAGCCCGAGCAGAGACCAACTCTATTTCACAACTGATCGAAGGCACAAGAAAATTTGGGATCATGGATGATGATGGGTATAGTTCAACTATTCACAATCCGAGAGGGAAGGATTCTCGTGATGGGAGATCTGGCTTGGCCAAGATGAAGGGGCCCCTGCAGCGAAGATTTCGATGTGGTGGAGGATCAACAGAGGAACTTCAAGACTGTTGAATGGAACAATGAGAGATTTGGGATGAGGACGGTCATGTATGAGAAGGGGAAAATATGAATTATAAGGTTGCTCTATGTTCCCTTCGCCAGAATCCCATGTGACCCAGAAATAATTGTCGAATGGAGGAACTGTGCATGGTGCCAGGCGGCCAACAAAACAGTAAAACAATTTTGTTGCTGGAAAGAAGACAAATTACATATTCTTGTCAGAGAAGACAAATTCCAAATTCCATATTCAATTACTACATAAATTTTGATTTAATTTAAAAGAAAAATAACCATTTTTTATAGCTTATTTTTTTTTAATAATTATTTAATATGAGATGAAGATGCTTCTAGCAGAACTATTAATCACAATCAAAATATGTTTTTTCAAAAATAAGAAATAAGTTTCCGATCTTCGGATCTGCTGCCTCTAGCGGACTCATGGGCGTACAGCTCCTAGAGCCCCTCCACCAATTGTTGAAATACTACTTTCAACTACAGCATCAGTTAAACAGCGACCACAAATATTTTTTGGAAAACTGCCTGAGGATTCTCCGCACCGCCGTTCATGAAATAGTGGTATTTCTCCGAGGGCAGCGATCAAACTCATCAGCTGCCACGTGCCCTGAGTGGTTTGCCAAAACTACCTTTCCCCAGCGGGTAAAGTACAGTAAAAGAGGTCGTGCGATTTTGACCGACAACCGTGCGATTAATGTGGGGCAGATCAACGGTTATGGTAGTGGCAGCATGTTTTTTTTATTTACTGCAATGTACATTGAAGTACGCTGATTGAGAAGCCGTTTCCAGTTCGGAGATGAGTTTTTCGGACGGAATTAATGTAAATTCATTAGATTTACTACGGTTATTGAATGTACGTAAAGAATTTATTTTTATTGTTTTTTTATTATTCACGGGAGTAGTTTCTTTTTATGGGACAAGTAAAAGGTAAATGTCATGTTTTTTGTTGTTGTTGAATATGTAATGCAAAAGGGTAATACACGGCAATGCGAATAAAAAAAAGAAGGCTTTTACACATAGCAGTGTCACTTTGCAAGTGGAAACAGAGTGTTTTGTAAGGCACAACAGTGCAGACACAGTGGTATTTTTTTAGGAAGAGACAGAGGGAAGTTTTGAACTGCCTCTGAAGCAGAGATTTTTGTAAGAGTTTTCTTTTTGTTAATGAATATAAGCTTTTGTGTGTAAAAACTCTGTCCTCTAGAAACTTTTTTTTGTTTCTCTGTGTTAAGAAACAGAGCATTATTCTCTGTTCGTTTTTTGTTTGGAATTATCAGAAATTCCCACCATGGTATCAGAGCTTGTCCAGGCTCTTTGAAGGTGTCAAAGAAGCTGAAGGAAGGATTTCTTGCTGCAGCAACTTCTCCACTAGAGTGAAGACTCAGTCAAGAAAGAATCCAAGGTATTTCTCAAGTTAGTCTTTTGTGTTACTATTGAAGACAGTCAATTATTTTAATACACAGTCAAGTATTTTGAAGCATAGTTAAGAGTGCAAGAATGGCTCAAGCCAACACTAGCATGGGTATCTGTAATACTTAGCTCCCACAATTTAATGGGAAAAACTATGGTTATTTGGAAATAACTATGAGATATTTTCTTGCTTCGCAAGACTTATGGGAATTTGTTGAAGATGGTTTTGAAGAACCATCAGATGAAGATGAGTTTAATAACTTGACTCACGTAGAGAAAGATCTGTTAAAGAGAAATAAGAAGAAGGATTCTAAATCCCTCTACTTTTTGTATCAAGCAGTGCATGAGAGTGTGTTTTCAAGGATAACAACAGCCAAGAGATCCAAAGAAGCATGGAAAACTCTCAAGATAGCCTATCAAGGCATGGAGAAAGTGAAGACAACAAAACAACAGTTGCTGGGGAGAGATTTTGACACTCTCTGCATGAAGGAGTCATATAATATTGACTCATTCTTCACACATGTGATTGGTCTGGTCACACAGATAAGGTCTCATGGAGAGATTCTTGAAGAAAGGAGGATTGTGGAGAAACTATTGAGGATCCTACCCTCAAGGTTCGATGTGATCGTCACCACCATAGAAGAGACAAAGGATCTCACAAACTTCTTGGTTGATGAACTACCCGCATCACTGATGACACATGAGCAGAGATTGAGTAGAAATGAAAACTCATCTATAGAGCATGCCTTTAAGACCCAGATGTTCTTTGGAAGAGGAAGAGGTCAAGGCAGAGGAAACAAGAGAGGAAGAGGCAGAAGCTAAAACAGAGGTGGAAGAAATAGTCCAGCAAATGCTCAAGGAAGAGGCAGCGATCCAAATCAGAACCAAGGCCAAGGTAGCAGCCAACAAAGTGGACAACATCATGCTCAAGGACAAAGGTATGATAAATCCAATGTCCAATGTCACTATTGTAAAAAATATGGGCATTATGTGAATGAATGTAGGAAGAAGCAGCATGATATGAATAATAGAACTAGTGAAAATTTCACTAGAGAAAATATCAGCCAAGAAAATTTGTTTTTAGCCTGTAATATGGTTGAAGCAAAGAGTGAAGATGTATGGTTTCTAGACTCCAGTTGTAGTAACCATATGATAGGAAACATAGCCCTGTTTTCTATGTTAGATCAGAGTGTGAAGTCACAAGTCACACTAGGGACTGATAATAAAGTTTCTGTTATGGGAAAAGGAGAAGTAAATGTCTTAACAAAGAAAGGTGAAAAGAAAACCATATCAGATGTTTATTATGTTCCCGGAATGAAATGTAACCTCATAAGTATTGGACAGCTTATTCAAAAGGGGTACAATTTTTTCTTTGTTGATGATGTATGCACCATCATGGATAAAACACCCAGCAAACAATGTATTGCTAAAGTGAAGATGACAAGGAACAGGATGTTCCCTCTCAGGATGAAAGCAGATTTAAAAAATGGAGAAGAAATAGCAGCAGTGACACAAGAGGCTTTCCAAAGTGAACCAAAATATTAAAATTGGTTGTGGCACTTAAGATTTGGACATCTAAACTTTGGAGGTCTTAACTTGTTGAATAGAAAAGGAATGGCAAGAGGATTACCATTCATAGAGAAACTATATAGCCTTTGTGAAGGTTGTATCTTGGGGAAACAACACAGAGAGATTTTTCCATCTTGGAAAAGCATAAGGGCAAAAGCACCCTTAGAGATTGTCCACTCAGATTTATGTGGACCGATGTAAACTCCATCACTTGCAGGCAACCACTATATATTAACATTTATTGATGATTTTACTAGAAAAACTTGGGTTTATTTCCTGAAGAACAAAAGTGAAGTGTTTGAAAGATTTTGCAATTTCAAAGCACTTGTAGAAAACCAAAGTGGGCTGGATATCAAAGTTCTAAGAACTGATAGAGGAGGTGAGTATATCTCCATGGAATTTCTACATTTTTGTAGAGAAAATGGAATTCATAAGCAGTTTACCACTAGGTACACTCCACAGCAAAATGGAGTTGCCGAAAGGAAGAATAGGACAATCATGAATATGGCAAGGAGTATGTTAAAGGAAAAGCATTTGCCAAATGATTATTGCGCTGAAGTTGTACACTGTGCAGCGTACATTTTGAATAGATGCCCTACAAAAGCAGTCATGAACAGAGTGCAAGAAGACGAATGGAGTGGGACAAAGCAAGGAGTCACCCACATGAAAGTTTTTGGATGTGTGGCTTATGCACACATTCCAGATCAACTAAGGAAGAAGTTGGACAGCAAAGGGGAGAAATGTATTTTCATTGGAAACAATGAGGAATCCAAAGCTTATAGGTTGTATAACCGATCCACCAAGAAGCTTATTGTGAGTAGAGATGTTCAGTTCATTGAGGAGGAAGCTTGGGATGGAAGCATAGAGAAAACAATGAATGTTAAAAACTCTTTGTCTCATGATGAAGATGATGAAGAGATGGTTGAAATACATCCCCAAACAGCAGCACCAACACAAGGGCAGCAAGAGAAACCCTTGAGAATAAATGAAAGTGCTTCTCCAAGCACACCACAAGGAGGAAATTCAAGTGCTTCTTCAAGCACTTGTACACCAAATGAAAGAGGTAAGAAGTTCAAAAATTTAAGTGACATTTATGAACAAGAGGCAACAAATGAAGGTATGAACTCTTTGTTTGCTTTATATTGTCATGTTGACGACCCTGTTCATTTTTAAGAAGCAATTAAGGATAGGAAATGGATAGAAGCTATGGATGATGAGATCAAAGCCATAGAAAGAAACAAGACATGGGATTTAGTTGAACTACAAAAAGGAAAGGAAGTCATTGGAGTTAAATGGGTCTACAAGACCAAGAGTAATGCTGAAGGGAAAATAGAAAGACACAAGGCAAGACTTGTTGTCAAAGGATATAAGCAACAGTATGGGAGAGACTATGAGGAAACTTTTGCACCGGTTTCTAGAATGGAAATCGTGAGAGCAATGTTGTCCATAGCAGCACAAAACAAGTGGAAAGTTTACCAAATGGACGTGAAGTTAGCATTCCTAAATGGAGTGTTAAAGGAAGAGGTTTACATTGAACAACCTCTAGGCTATGAAGAGAAAGGCCAAGAGCACAAAGTGTGCAGATTGAAGAAAGCTCTTTATGGGCTGAGGCAAGCACCAAGAGTGTCGTACAGTAGGATAGATTCCTATCTACGGGAAAATGGATTTGAAAAGTGTGAGGTAGAACCCACCCTGTACATCAAAGAGAAGGATGGTAAAATACTAATTGTTGTGTTATATGTTGATGATGTTATTTTCACAGGTAATGATGATTACCTTATTGAAATTTCAAAACAGTCATGAAAGAAGAATTTGAAATGATTGACATGGGTTTGCTAAGATACTTCTTAGGAATAGAAGTAGAACAAAATGGAAATGGGATTTTTATCTCACAAGCCAAATATGTTAATGAAGTGTTGGAAAGATTTAATATGCAGGAGAGCAAAGCAGCAATCACTTCCACAGTGATGGGATTAAAACTCAGCGAAGAGGAAAACAACAAGGAATTTGATCCTAGTTTGTATAAGAGCATAGTTGGTAGCCTTATGTATTTGACTGCAACTAGGCCGGATATAATGCATGTTGTTAGTTTAATTTCCAGATTCATGGAGAGGCCAAAAGAAGCACATTGGCAGGCAGCAAAAAGGATTTTGAGGTATGTTAAAGGTACTAAAAGGTTTGGCATTTTATATACTGTTTCAGAATGTTCAAATTTAGTTGGATACACTGATAGTGATTGGGCTGGAAGTGTAGATGATCGGAAAAGCACATTCGGTTATGTTTTTCACATGGGTTCAGGAGCCATTTCATGGGCTTCTAAAAAACAACCTATTGTAGCATTGTCTACAACAGAAGCAGAATATGTGGCAGCTACAGCAGCAGTGTGTCAAGAAATTTGAATGAGAAGGATGTTAAGGAGTTTATGCCAAAAGAAAGCAAAAGGAACTGTGATTTTTTGTGACAATAGTTCAGCTATTGCATTATCCAAGAATTCTGTGTTTCATAAGATAACAAAACACATTGACACAAAGTTTCATTACATCAGGGAATTGGTAAACAATGGTGAAATTGTTTTAGAACACTGCAGAACTCAAGAGTAGGTTGCAGATATTCTGACCAAACCATTGGGGAGAAAAGTTTTGAGTTTTTCAGGAAATATTTGGGTATGACCGATAACCCAACAGTTGAAATTGAAGGGGAGTGTTGAAATACTACTTTCAACTGCAGCATCAGTTAAACAGTGACCGCAAATATTTTTTGGAAAACCGCCTGAGGATTCCCTGCACCGTCGTTCATGAAATAGTGGTATTTCTCCAGGGGCAGCGATCACACGCATCAGTTTCCACGTGCCCTGAGTGGTTTTCCAAAACTACCTTTCCCCGACGGGTAAAGTACAATGAAAGAGGCTGTGCGATTTTGACCGACAACCGTGCGATTAATGTGGGACAGATCAACAGTTATGGTAGTGGAAGCATGTTTTTTTTATTTACTACAATTTAATTTGAAGTAAGCTAATTGAAAAGCCGTATCCAGTTCATAGATGAGTTTTTATGATGAAATTAATGTAAATTCATTACAATTACTACGGTTATTGAATGTAAGTAAAGAATTTAATTTTATTGTTTTTTTATTATTCACGGGAGTAGTTTCTTTTTACGGGACAAGTAAAAGGTAAATGTCATGTTTTTTTTTGTTGTTGAATATGTAATGCAAAAGGGTAATATGCGGTAGTGCGAATAAAAAAAAAGGTTTTTACACATAGCAGTGTCACTTTGCAAGTGGAGACAGAGTGTTTTGTAATGCACAGAAGTGCAGACATAGTAGTATTTTTTTTACGAAGACACAGAGTGAAGTTTTGAACTACCTCTAAAGAAGAAATTTTTGTAATTGTTGTCTTTTTGTTAATGAATACAAGCTTGTGTGTGTAAAAAATCTGTCTTCTGGAAACTTGTTTTTGTTTCTCTGTGTTAAGAAAAAGAGCATTATTCTTTGTTCGTTTTTTGTTTTGAATCATTAGAAATTCCCAACACCAATAGCAACGGTTTGGAGTACACGAATATTTCCATGGGCTTCCTCCCGCATGCCACTTCCAACAAAAAAATTCCATATCTGTAAAAGTCTAAGCTTGGCATAGCCTTCCCCGTACATGTCAACTCTGGCGCTATATATCCCAGAGTTCCGATAACGAGATTCGTCCCTAGGTTTTTGTTGTGCTCATATAGTTGGGCGAGGCTGAGATCTCCGACCCACACATGGAGATCCAAGTGCAGAAACACGTTGCTAGATTAATTGATGTCTCTATGAATGACCTTCTTCCCCCATCCCTCGTGCGGATACACCTCCTGTCGCTACGCCTTTGAGGATCGCATATCGTCGACTCCACATCAGTACCGTCGACGACTTTCCGAATATAAGTTTATCCAGGTTGCCATTCGACATGTAGTCGTAAACAATGAATAATTGATTTTGCAACCTATTTTTCCACGCAATGTCACAATGTCTTCCACTATATCCAAACTCTGCAGCCTATTTTTCCACACAAGCACAAGAGGATGTATTTTTACATCATGCATCACAATGCAATTAATCAAGAAGAGTCCTCAATCAAGTGCCCTACTTATCATATGAATATTATTTTCTTCCTCTTCATCAATCTTATTTTCATGGCCGCTATTGATCAAATTGGCCTGGCCCTGACCCTAAACATGATGAGTGGAAGCTTCATGTAGGCCACGAAAACGGGCAATGCAAAGAATTACTACCTTGACGACACCATCAACGTATTCTTGCATATTAATGCAGTGATGCCTATTCCAGGCAGCTTTGAGAAGTGTGGTTACATTATAGAGGTCTTCATTTGTTATATCGCTGGCATTGCGATGCCCAAGTAACATATGTATGGCAACATAAAAGCTGAGAATATTGAAACTCTTGACGCAGCATCAAAGAACATGTTATGTGCAATCATCATACATTTGAAGGTTGAACATATTCGGTGCAATCGTCATACATTCGAAGGTTAAATTTCACAACGGACACGTAATTAATTACAGGTGCAGAAGTCACTCATTAAAACATAACATTTAATGTTATGAGTTAATGCTAACTTAAAACTTAGCATTAGTTTCATGTATGGGAGAAAAAGCCAACCCCGCATAATTTTTTTGTTATCTTACTTTGAATACATTGAAAAATGAGAAACCCGCCATAAAGCTTCAAACCTGGTTATCCAATCAAATTAAAATTAAATAATTTTAAATATATTTCTTAACAAAAACTTTGATTAACCATGCAAAATAAACATATTTTGAGAAATCAACTCAAATTAATAGAAAATCAACACTCTTGTAAACGCTATAGTCCCTTAGGCAAGGACTAATAATGATTTAACCACATTTTATATCATTTAATTTTATTATGCCATTCAAAAATAGCAATTCCTTCTGTACTCTTTATATGATTTAAATTTATTTTATAAACTAAATTTTTTATTTTCTCGTTAATGTAAAAGTTTAAAAAAATATATACTTAAATATTGAGAAAAACTCAACTAATTTATACTCTTTATATGATTTAAATTTATTTTATAAACTAAAATTTTTATTTTCACCTTAATGTAAAAGTTTTAAAAAATATATACTTAAATATTGAGAAAAACACAGCTAAAAATTAATTGATTTGAAAACATATAGTCTATGTTGTTGAACGAAGGACATTAAAAATGTATAATTACATGAATGTAAATAAAATAAATTCATATATGTAAAATTTGGCTTATATATAAATTTTTTTAGGTTTTTGTATATATATTTTGGTCGGAAGATTTTTCTCTCAAAATAACTGTCATCTATATTTTATTAATTTTGGTTCTATGATGGATCTCCTTTGAGGTTTGAAACATCTATATAAGAAACATAACATGGTGGATAATCTGAATCTTGCTACTCAAAAAAACTATCACAGAAACTTAAAATCTAACATAATTACATGAATGTTTTCACAAAATATTAAAACTTTAATATTGATAAATATAATGGGAAGAAAAGTTATATATGTAAAATTTTAATGTACCTGTAAAATTAAATTTTACATACATAAAATTGCATACACATAACTGTGAATTATTCTTTTATTGCAAAAAAATATAAATAGTACTACTATCATAATATGAAAATGCAATAAAAGTCGAAAATGGTTAATAAAAACACCATATTGGTTTCATTACAGGTTAATTTGTTACTGGTTTATAATTAGTCATTGGATTGAGAAAAACATATATCATTAAAAGTTATGCAATAAATTAATTACTATTAATTTTTAGATATTTTTTTGAATTAGATTTATTTTTAATATTTGTAATAATTTAAACGTTCATATTAATTGAAAAATAATATATTTTAATTTAATGATATTGAAAAGTAATATTGATTAATATTAAAATTATAATTATAATTTAAATATTTCCATACTAGATATCATTTTTGGGATTCAACTGCGTTAAGTAAGTCATTCAAACGTATGACCATTTCCATGAGAGGTAGTCGTAACTGACTAATTTCTCATGATTTTTGAATAGTTCACTTAGCACTCATTGCATCGGGTGATGCTCACAGGGGTGAAGAAGTGGGATTGAAACTAGTGAAATGTGGAGAACGAATCACATAGCATCAATCATCACTTCCGGGGCTTGCACCCGGTAACTAGGACTTCCCAGGAGGTCACCCATCCCAAAACTCCTCTGGCTCAAGCGCGCTTAACTGTGGAGTTTTCCCCACAATCAAGCCCACTTAGCTTGCTACCCCATTTGCAAAACCTTAGCAAGTATTGTGCCTCATGAACCATTCAAGTAGAGATCCCTTGACTCTTTTTGAATTTAAGTATGGGGGATTTACGCAGTGCATTATATTAGATATCATTTTTGGGATTCAACTGCGTTAAGTAAGTCATTCAAACGTATGACCATTTCCATGAGAGGTAGTCGTAACTGACTAATTTCTCATGATTTTTGATTAGTTCACTTAGCACTCATTGCATCGGGTGATGCTCACAGGGGTGAAGAAGTGGGATTGAAACTAGTGAAATGTGGAGAAAGAATCACATAGCATCAATCATCACTTCCGGGGCTTGCACCCGGTAACCAGGACTTCCCAGGAGGTCACCCATCCCAGAACTCCTCTGGCTCAAGCGCGCTTAACAGTGGAGTTTTCCCCACAATCAAGCCCACTTAGCTTGCTACCCCATTTGCAAAACCTTAGCAAGTATTGTGCCTCGTGAACCATTCAAGTAGAGATCCCTTGACTCTTTTTGAATTTAAGTATGGGGGATTTACGCAGTGCATTAGATTAGATATCATTTTTGGGATTCATTAAATTTAGATTAATGGTTATTATTTAATTGACAATAATTAATCTCAATTTTTAAATTCCCATAAATTTAGGAATTAACGAAACTATTTTGGCCCCCGAAGGGGTGATTTCTGATGATGTCATCAAGATTCCCATTACCTTCAGTGACAAGAAAAAATGGTCATCCTTTATCCATTTTTGGTTAATATCCATGACGATGTATTCACAGGGGCTTCACTCAATGAACTTTTGACATATCATGTGCGTTCGTGGCATATTAAATAAGACCCTTAATTTGATTACATATTGGAAAATGCCTCTAAAAATCAAATTATTTAACTCCCTACCAATATGAACCCAATACAACTTCCCAATTAAAAAAACCTCTACTTTCACTAGATATTGTCCATATCGATTTTTTCATTAACATTTTCTATACCATTTATATTTTTTCATTAACTTTGAGCTCCATTATTTATACTTGGCAATATAAAAACCCTTTACCCCCTATATATTCTCGAATATATTATGTCATTTTTTCTTCAATATGTATTCCCCAATATGAATGCACGTGGTATGATATTTCTCCCCTAGCGAAGCCCTTGTGGTTGTATTTCCCCAGGAAGAGAGAAATCATTATGAACATGCGCAATCCTTGGATGGCTAAATAATTGACAACCTTGATTACGATGCATGAGGTTACACTTGGAGGACAAGGATGGAAGCATGGCAAGACCATAGCCCGCTCAAAGGTATCTTTAAGCCATCCCTCACGTGTCTTAAATGCACACCCCACGACCAATTTGTCAGTGCGTGTGGTATCATTATTTTATGCTCAATCACCTTTGCTGTGATCATGGGAATTCCTGCTCATGCTGGATTGGAGGTCCCTGCGCTTCATTCTGAAAACTTGAGAGCACTCATTAATGAGAAAATAATGGCTCTTGGCCTCCCAATGAAAGAAAGCTATTGCCTGGGCCACATCTAGCTACCAAGGGACTCTCCCATCATGTTTGGGACACAAATATTTTCATGGTGAGAGTTTTAGAGTGGCAGAGAGAGGGGTGTAAAAAAACACTTGTAGAGATGTCTCTATTGTTTCATAGTAAGCAAAAATTGAAGCGAAGTTGGTTCAAGGTCATAATTCTTTTGACCTGGAAGTGACATAGTGGAGCTATTGTCCCCTATTTCTTTTCTTTTTACATCCAATTCAAGTGTTGGTTTTTCAATTATCTGGTCTGGCATTTCGGGTCCATTTGGAAAATCAGTTGGTGACATTATTACCAATGGTGTTTCCTATTCTTCTGGGTTCTTATATTGACTATCTTGGGTCATTCAAATTGGGGTTAATTATCACTTTTTTGCTTGCTGGTTCGTCTAACATTACTATTATTCAGTTAGGTTGGTATCTGTAGTGCAAGTTGACGAAGATCATATCAAGTTTTTCTCCTCTCAGTCATCAAAGGTCCCATATCCTGGATGATATCGTTTTGTTCAATCAAATTTTTTGTACTTTTTATTTAGAACTCTGACTCAGGTCCCTCCTTCAAACATGTTATTTGTTGGGTCAATGTTTTTCGTACTCTTTATTCACAAATCCGAGTCTAGTCCCTCATTCAAACTTCTTGTATTTCTCCCTTCGATGGTGGTGAGAATTTGGACCCATCTTGGATTTCCTTCCATTGTCTAGTCTTGGTTGGAGGGGTTTGGTACTTTGGTACCTTTTCAATTTGGTTTTAAAAGGGTTATTTATAGTCTCAAAACCACACTCTGCATGGTCCAACTTACAGTATCATGTTATACAAGTCACAATTTCCTCTCATCATTTTTTCTCACCTGTAGCCACTTTATAGAGAGTTGTCTTGTCATAGGTAGTAGGTTTTTATTTACAAGATTTTTGTTTCAATGAAACCACATTTACGGGCCTCAAGTTGTAGGGGAGGCTCCCCAGGGTTCTCCTCCTCATGCCACAAAAGACTATTTGGATGGGATTCCATCACTAACTTCTTTGAAGCTACACCTTTGGAAGTTTGAAAATAAATTATCTAGTTAGAGGCAAAATAATTTGGTCATCGAGCCTATTTTTTGGATATGGACATTGGAGGGAGTAGCCTCAAATGGACCCCAAATCGAGGGAAGTTTCGTAGGAGGAGGATCCACTTCCTCCACTCTATTACTCACCATCAGGAAATGGAAACCTTACTCAGTATGGTGAAAAGAGATAAACAAATCAACAATTATAAACTCTTTGCATGACAATAAGACATTAAGTGAATCATCATAGACATTAGGTATAATATAAATGACATAGTATCTCAATTGTTCAACATTGAACACTACATAGTCTCCAATTCTGACACTGAATCCAATGAGCAACAACCGATACGTAGGGTCATCAATGCACCAGCTCAAGAAACTCCTCAAGCCAACTCATCTACATCCTCTCTAGTGATAATTTTGGACTAAGATGTCCATTGTAGTTTCAGAGATAGTCCTTTTGTTCACTTGTGTCTCATTTAGTCTTGGAAATCTTGTCTTTATATTATATATATGACTTTGGACAATATCACTTTACTTATTTTGTTTTGATATCATCCTTGAGATTAAAGTTTTTGTGAAGAGGATAATATAAAGATATTTTGATGTATTACTTTTGACTCGCTACTCCCCAAGATTAAACTTCAGAATGTTATTTATCCCTATGATATATAAGTACATTAATTATGTAAAGAAAGGACTTATAGTTTGAAAAATGTATATAAGAAAATGTAAACTTTGATAAGATATAAAAGATTTTTGATATCAATAAAAATATAATGACAAATTAAAAAAAAACTACATTAAAAAAAACCACGAGCAATTCCTATAGAATAACACTTATAACATATTAATAATATTATTTTATAAACCAAAACTAGAAAATATATATTTTTTTAAATATTTTATATAAATAGAAACATTAATTTAAATATATAAAATATATTATTAATCCAAATCAAAAGTACCTAAGTTCCACTAAAACGAATCATCCACTTATAATTTCATTTAAATGCAAAACAATTATCTAATATTAAATTAATAATTATTACAAATATAATTATTTTTTTAAAATTAAGAAGTAATTAAATGTAATAGTTTTTGGTTAAAATTTCATGTAATAAAAGTTAATAAAGGAAAAATAAGATTACATTTAAGGGACATTTATTTTAAGGTGAATGTTGGGAAAATATATCCTAGTGGGCATCACTGGATGTGTTTATGGCTAAGGGTAGTTGGCAAAGGCAATGACTAAGGCATTAAAAATGCAAAAATGTATTTTGGGACATTTATTTATGAAAATAAAGGGAAATAGGAGAAAAGGAAGGTGAAAGGTCAGAAGTTGCATGTGAGGAGGAAATTGAAGGAAAATAATGGAAAATGAAGAAAATAGAGGCCTCATTGATAAAATGGCTTATGAGGATCATTTCATGGCTTTTTGTCAGTTCAGTTTTGGAGCTCTCTCACTATTCTCTCTCTCTCTCACACACACACTTTTAGATGCTTAGAGTTTTCTTGGAGCATTCTAGATTTGAATTAAGGATAGGAAAAGCAAGAAAAGGAAGGATAAGGAAAGGAAAGAAGGTAAAGATTAAGCAAGGAAGAGCAAGATCACAAAAACTTCAGTAGGAATACTGGTAGGTAACATATTGCATGTGTGATTTCCTAGTTTGTTTGACATGCATGGCTTTGCATGTTGGTATATGGTTCTCTTGTTGTTGGTGACATGGTTTTGCCAGGTTATGGCAGTGGTTTTCAACCTTGCCTTGCCTTTTTCTAGATAGCCATGGTGTGATGAGGTCATTTTCTCAGTTTTGAGCTTTGGAATTGTTGGATGGTTTTAGAATGTGGGGCAGAGGTGGTCTTAGGAAAATTCCCAAAGGCCTAGGAATCCCTTGACGATTTTCGCAGGATACATGATAAAGCCTGAGGGTAGAGTCTCAGCTAGGGCCTAGTGTTCTGATGTGGATTGGGGTAAATCCTGAGAGACAAGGAGACAAAAAAATCCTCAAGGACAGTGATGGATTATGGAGGCATTCCAAGCTTGGTTTGGTTTTGTGATACTGATGCTAGTTTCGGGTAGATCATAGTATGGTGAGGGTGGAGGTGGTCTAGATTGGTTTATCAATGAGATCCAACATTCACGCTTGGAATATGGCACGAGGGTGATTGGATTAAAAAATATTTGGTTCAGCTATGTCTATAGTCAGGTGGTATATGGAAGTCTCGTACTTGGTCGTCTCTTGCACATGTCTAACAAAATCTAAGTCCTCTTGATTTTGTACTTGTTATTATGTGGCCTTAATAGATATTATATCATTGTTATTTACATGGTTTAATGTTAATTATAAGCATAGTTATGTTTCTGGTTATAGTCATGGTTATTTCATGTATTTACTTGTAACTGAATGATAATGGATGTCATAATAGTTAAGGGAAGGGGGCGGTGATCCTTTTTGTCAAGTCTCATATGAGTTATCAATCATTTATACTCTGTCTTGTATTCATTTCCTATAGATTTCATTGATGCCAAGATTTTAACATAATTTCAGTCCCAGTTGGGGATGGTGAGGCCTAGTCCTAGAGTTAGTTTTTGATTTGTAAGTCTTGTGGTGGTGTAATTTATGGATTCTTAAAGCTAGAGGGATTTCTGGGAAGTGACTTGGATTCTAGGCTTTAAAAGAGGCACAAATCCTGGAGTCGCAGGCATAATTATGAGGATAAAAATCCTCAGATGCATGCATACCAATGTTGTGAGTGAATTTGGATATTTTCAGATGCACCCTTGTCGATATCAAGGGAGATTTGGAGGGTTACTGATCTAAAAGATTAGTGGGACCTAGGGGCTACCAGGCTGATCAGGGGAATGGTTGGCATGCATTTTTGGAGTACTCTAGCAGGCACAAAATGACTGGCTTGGTGTGTTTCCATCGATTCAACTTCCTTAACTGACACATAGAGAGTCAAATCATATCATAGTAACTTCTCATCACATGTTTACCCAGTTGGTTGGTTACCTGGGTAGATGTGGGATGAGTGCATCACAAAGTGGTATCAGAGCATGGTTCACCCCTCAGATTGGATGGGCTATGTGTTGTCATGAATTTATGTCTATTTAATGTGTTTCTTATGTGTAAGACCATGTGCTTGTTGTATTTGTATGGTATGGGTTATGGTTGCAGTGATTTCACCATGGGATGTTGATGGTGTCATTGTGGAGTGTGTCTTCATGTGTGTATGGTTGATTAAGTGTTTCTTATGCACATTAGTATTCACATGTGGTCAAGTGTAGAGTGATGTGATGGTTGTTGACATGCATGAGGTCATGGTATGTGTAGTTGATATGGTTATGCATTGATGATTGGAATCTATCTAGAATGATGATTATATGGTTATATGTTTATGTGCTATATTCCTATATGATGTCATGATTATGTTATAAATGCATTACGCTTATTTGTTGATCCTAAAGACGTGGTATCCTCTGCAAATTATGCTAAGGTATGTTGGTTCATTGTGATTTAGTTTAACTGACATGAGATAACTTGTCGGAACAATATCAAATATGACTAGCAAGATGGTAGACTATAGTTCTTGGTACACTCCAGATGGATCATATGAGTAGCATGGTGTTGGGAACTCTTCTGATTTGATAGACATGTTGATAGGTTTAAAGCCAAAAATAATGAGTTGTAAGGCAGATAATGACAAAATCATACAAGCATAGGAGAAAGAAGCAGAGGTAAATATAATGATACGTTAGAGTTTGTCATAATTGCAGTGACAAGAACCACTTCGGATCAACCATGAGCAAGAGGAAAAAACTAACAGGGCATATGGTAGCAAATCTCATGGTGAGTACATGTGGGATGGAGAGGACATGATCAGAGATGGTAGGTCCTTGGATACTCTAGATAGGAGGGGTGATAGACACATGTACTATTCTAGCTCTGTTCTTATAGGAATTATGATCATCATTGTTACCATAATTACAAGAGGAATGACGAGGTATATTTTTTGGATGAGTTTAAGAAATAAAAGGCATCTATATTCAATGGAGAGATGAAGAAATCATAGGATGAAAATGAATGGTTTTTTGGTATGAGGAAGTTATTTAGATTGCACGATTATTAAGAGAACATGAAAGAAAAGATAACAAATTTTAGTCTTAAAGGGAAAGAAGATATCTAGTGGGAGGATGTGAAGAATGTTAAAGGTATTTGGGAGGATTACTTGACTTGGAATGAATTTGAGAGGCCCTTCAAGAAGAAGTATTTTTTGGAAAGTTACTATGATGACAAAGTTAAGGAGTTTTATAAGTTCCATATGGGTTCCATGATAGATGATGAGTATACTAGAAAGTTCTTGGAGTTGCTGAGATATGTGCCTTACCTCAAGGAGGAGAAGGCCAAGGTTCGAAGGTTCATCAGTGGAATGCTAATAGCATATAGAGACAAAATTTGGTTCGATGAACCTATATCGTTGGAGGAGGCCATTCTAAAAATGAAACATTGTTATGAGTAGTCAAAGAGAAAAGTTAAGCCTAAGCGTGAATTGAAAGGAAATGAGAAAGTTAAAGGAAAATGGCCACAAAAAAAGAGATGACCTCAAGATGAAGGTGAGAAAGAAAATGTAGTCCCTTACAAGAAGTTCAATCTAGTTGAGAAGGGACATGGAGAGAAACAAACTAGGGAAAATGATATAACACCATTACAATGTTGGATATATGGTAGGGATCATCTTAAGAGGGATTCTCCATAGTATTAGGGTGTTAGACCCCAAATCTATAGTGCTCAGGGGGTGAATACAATTGGGGATGTTTGTCGTAGAAT
Source organism: Pinus tabuliformis (assembly GCA_031772625.1). Classification (NCBI taxonomy): domain Eukaryota; kingdom Viridiplantae; phylum Streptophyta; class Pinopsida; order Pinales; family Pinaceae; genus Pinus; species Pinus tabuliformis. The sequence continues at coordinate 1,743,859,679 of CM062819.1, read as the reverse complement.
TCCTCGAATTTATGTAGCTGTGGACAACATGCAGGTAGATCATTAGGAATTTATCATTGAGATGGACGGTAAGCTTTGTGATCAAGTTGTTTCTATTTTGATTGATCCTCGATCTAATTATCGTTATATTAATCATGACCTGGTGAATAGGTGTGGTTTGAGAAAAGAAGTGCATGTAGAATCTTGGGTGGTACAGTTGGCTATAGGTACAAAGAAGAGAGTTCACAATTGGGTAAGATCTTGTGCTTTTGAGTTAAATGGTATGCCAACAAGAACACATTTGAACGTACTTCCATTGGGATCATATAAGATTCTTTTGGGTATGGATTTACTATACCTTCACAATGACAAAGTGGATTTCTTCGACAAGGCCATTGAGTGCTTGGATGATAATGGGGAAAATATAATTTTGCAAGGAACTAAGAAGCCTACATTAATGAGGATGGTCTCCACTATGCAGACTAAGCGTGGTTGTAGAAAATGTTGTGTGTTTGCAGTTCACATATCTAGTGACAAAGGTGAAGAGGTTGAGGATGCAAAAATCTTAAGGAGGTACCCTATATTGCAACAATATTAGGATGTGTTTCTAGTAGAGGTTTCAAAGTTACCTCCTCACAAGGAAGTATATTTATCTATTGAGTTGGTGCTAGGGGTAACACCAGCATCGGAGGCACCTTAAAAGTTGAGTACCATAGATCTACTGGAGTTGAAATTGCAGTTAAAGGAGATTCTTGACAAGGGATACATTGGGCTAAGTGTATCGCCTTAGGGTGCACCAGTTCTTTTTGTAAGGAATAAAGATGGTACTATCAGATTGTGCATTGATTACACGCATTTGAACAAGGTGAAAATCAAGAATAGTTACCCATTGTAGAGGGTTGATGATTTGTTTGATCAGTTAAAGGGAGAAACATTGTTCTCTAAGATCGACTTGAGATCATGATACCATCATGTACACATCAAGGAAGAGGATATCTGTAAGACTTACTTCATGACTAGGTATGGGAATTACGATTTTTTTGTAGTTCCATTCGGTTTGACTAATTCCATAGCTACATTTATGTGTTTGATAAATAATGTGTTGTGTCCTTATTTAGACAAGTTTGTTATTGTATTCATTGATGACATCTTGATATACTCCAAGAATGAAGAAGAGCATGTCAAGCACTTAGAAGAAATGTTGATATTTCTAAGAGGGCATCAGTTGTATGTCAATCTTAAAGTGCATCTTCTTTCAGAAAGAGGTTCATTTCTTGGGACATGCTGTTTCCAAGGAATGCATAGCAGTAGATCCAAAAACGATAAGGGCCCTCATGGAGTGGGAAGCTGTTAAGAATGTGTATGAGGTGAGATAATTCATGGGGTTGGTAGGTTACTACAGGAGGTTCATGAGGAACTTCTTATGCATTCCATATCCTATGACATCCTTGCATAGGAAAGGTATGAAGTTTGAATGGACAGAAGAATGTGCAGTTAGTTTTGAGCAGCTGGAGTAGTTGTTCACTAATGCTCCAGTCCTTAAGATTACATATTTGGATAAAGGGTTTGTAGTATTTATAGATGCATGTAAAATAGGACTTGGTGGGGTCCTTATGCAAAAGGGACAAATGGTGTTCTATTAGTCTAGGAAGTTGAATAAGCACGAGCAGAACTAAGTGACTCATGATATTGATTTGGTAGATATTATTCATGCCTTGAATATGTGGAGGAATTATCTTCTTGGTAGAAGATTTGTATTGATGAGCGATCATATTGGGTTGAGATACTAGTTCGACCAACCAAATCTAAATGCCAGGCAAGCTATATGGTTGGATACCATTAGTGAGTTTGAATTTGAGATTAGATACATTAAGAGAAAGGAGAAACATGTTACAGATGCTCTTAGAAGGAAGGTACAGGTGAATCATATAGCAACTATTAGCTCTTATGGGATAGAGTTACAAGATAGGATCTTATAGGAAGGACAATAGAATGATAGATATATGGAGATTGTGCAAAGGTTACAACAGAGTGTAGGTATAGGTACATGTATATGTACAGGTGATCAAGATGTATACTATCATCTCATAGCATATCTTTTGGTGTGATTCAGGGACAAGATCTATGTGCCGGATTGCAGTGAGCTCAAGAAGCTTATCTTAAGGGAGTTCCACGTCAATCCATAACCGTGTCACCTAGGATATTAGAAGATGTTGACATCACTAAGGAAGTTCTACTATTGGACAAATATGAAGAAGGAAGTGGCAACATTCATGGCTAGATGTTTCGATTGTCGGTAGATAGAGGCAGTGTGTAAGCACCGATGTGGTATACTAAAACCTATCCAGAATGGAAATGTTAGGTCATTTCGATGTATTTCATTACAAGTCTTTCGAAGATAGTAAGGAAACATTATTATTTTATGGTTGTGGTTGACAGGCTGAGCAAGGTAGGTCACCTCATTCTAGTGAAGACTATATATTTAGCTAGTGAGGTGGCACAGGATTTCATCAGGGATCGTGAGATTACATGGTGTTCCGAAGAAGATTTTTTCGGATAGGGAAGCGAAGTTCACCTCCATGTTTTGGAAGGAGCTATTTGCAGGTATGGGTATAGATTTTGCCTTCCATACAACCTATCATCCGTAGGTAGATGGAAAGACATAGAGGGTTAACATGATCATGGAGGATATGCTGAGGATTTATGTGATGCACCAGCAAACAAGATGGGAAGAATATATTCCATTAGTTGAGTTTTAATACAACAACGGTTATCAGGAGTCATTAAGGATGAGTACTTTCAAGGAACTATATGGGTGGACTTCTAATAGTCCCATCAGTGAGAGTGATTCAATGAACAAGGTACTTATTGGACTAGATATGTTGGCATACATGGAGTAGGAAATTTAGGTTATAAAGAAGAATCTAAAGGTAGCACAAGATAGAAAAAATATTTATGTGGAATAGCATAGGGAATTCAAGGAGGAGCACAAGATAGACAAAATATTTATGTGGAATGGCATAGGCAATTCAAGGAGTTTTAGGTTGGCAAAAATGTGTATTTGCACATCAAGCCGAAGAAGAGCTCTTTCGGGATTGGATTAAGTGCTAAGTTGGCACCATGGTATTTCAAGCCTTTTGACATCCTTGAGAGGATTGGACTTGTGGCCTATGGACTTGCACTTCCTCCAACAGTGAAAGTCCACAATGTTTTCCATGTTTCATTTCTTGAAAGGTATATAGAGGATGTTGATCATGTTATTGATTGGTTTGAATTGTAGGTGGAGCAAGAAGGATAATTCTAGCTAGACCCTTAGTGCATATTGTAGTGGAAGAAACTCATGGTCATGGACATAGCCATAGAGAAAGTTAAATTGCAATGGAATCACATTGGGCTTGAAGAAGCTACATGGGAGATGGCGGATCAGATGTGGGACATGTACCCTTCCTTCTTTGTCGGTGGAGGCAAAACAATTTTGCTATGCTATATGGTATATGTTTGGAATATGTTGTGCTGATGTTTTGGTATACATACATATGTATATGGATGTAATTACCACCATGAGCTATATTATAAAGCTCCAATAAGTGGTAAGGTTGTTATTTTTTCATTTTGTCATGTTCGTTTGCTTCTCAGCATTGTGATAATTGTAAATACTGCAACGAGCTAAGTTATAAAGCTCCATGGGAAGTATGTTTTCTTTTCAATGATTTTATTGAGGTATTGGTGTGGTTTAACACCGAGGATGGTGTTCCCAAGGGGGAGGGGTCTGTAACAACCCCTGGTAAAAATTTCATTTAATAAAAGTTAATAAAGGAAAAATAAGACCACAATTAAGGGACACTTATTCCAAGATGAATATTGGGCAAAGATATCCTAGTGGTCATCACTAGATGTGTTTATGGCTAAGTGAAATTGGAAAATGTAATGGCTAAGGCATTAAAAATGACAAAATATATTTTGGAACATTTATTTATGAAAATAATGGAAAATAGGAGAAAAGGAAGGTGAAAGGTCACATGTTGCATGTGAGGAGGAAATTGAAGGAAAATAACGGAAAATGAACAAAATAGAGACCTCATTGATAAAAAGGATTATGGGGATTAGTTCATGGATTTTTTTTTAGTTAATTTTTAGAGTTCTATCATTATTATCTCTCTCTCTCTCTCACTCTCGAACACTTAGAGTTTTCTTGGAGCATTGTAGCTTTGGAGCAAGGAAGGGAAAAGAAAGAAATCGAAGGAAAAGGAAGGGAAGGAGAGAAAAGATCAAGCAAGGAAGAGCAGGATCACACATGCATGGATTTGAATGTTGGTATATGGTTCTCTTGTTGTTGGTGGCATGGGTTTTCCAGGTTATGATAGTGGTTTTCAGCTTTGCCTTGCCTTTTTCCACATAGCCATGGTGTGATGGGATCGTTTTCTCGGTTTTGAGCTTTGGAATTTCTCGATGGTTTTAGAATCTAGGGTAGAGGTGGCCTTAAGAAAATTGCTAAAGGCCTAGCAATCCCTTTGACCGGTTTGGGCATGATACATGGTAAAGCCTGAGGGTGGAGTCTCGGTTAGGGCCTAGTGATTTGGTGTGGAATGTGGAAAATCCCAAAAACTGGTGTCTTGGTTTAGCGCCTAGGGATCCAACGTGGATTGCGGTAAATCTTGAGAGACCAGGAGATGGAAGATTCCTCAAGGATAGTGATGGAGTCTAAAGGCATTCCAAGCTCAGTTTTGTTTTGTGACCTCAGTGCCACTTTTGGTGAGATCAAGGTTTGGTAAGGGTGGAGGTGGTTTAACCTCTATATTCCCTTGGTGTTTTTTGGATTGGTTTATCCATGAGATGACACATTCATGCTTAGAATATGGCACGGGGGTGAGTAGCTGAAAGAGAGATTTGGTTTAGCCATGTCTACAATCGGGTGGTATGTGGAAGTCCCGAAACTGGTTGACTCTTTCCTATGTTTAATAAAAGATAAGTTCTTTTGATTTTGTACTTGTTATTGTGCGACCTTAATAGTTGTTATATCATTTTTATTTACATGGTTTAATTCTTCTTATAAGCATGGTTATCTGACTGGTTATAGTCATGGTTATTCCATGTATTTACTTGTAACTAAAAGGATAATGGATGTAATACCTAATTGATTTCAAAATAGTTAAAGGAAAGGGGTGGTGATCCTCCTTGTCAAGTCCCATATGAGTTATCAACCATTTATGCTTTGTCTCGTACTCATTTCATGTAGATTGGATTGATGCCAAGTGTTTGACAGAATGTTAGTCCAGATTGGGAATGGTGTTAATGGTTATGGATTAGCCAACATTTAGGGGATCTCCCTGATATGACGGTCCAATTAGACCTCACACTGTTTGGTGTAGGAGTCCCATACGACATTATTGTGCAATTTCCATATACTTAGAGATTTTCCCTAGCTCTAGCTTTCAGCACATGAGAGTGTTGCAATGGTACCTTCGAAAAGAAAGGTGAGTGTGCCTGGTGAGTGTGCAACATAATTGTGTCTAGGTTCTCTTACTACAAAAAGGTGGAGAAAAGTTAGTCTCTAAGTGAGAGATAATAGTACCACCTAGGAAGAGAAGCACGTTTACTAGGAAGGTCTGTCCAACATCCAGTGGAATAGTCCACAATGAATGTGGTAGTCGTTAAAACCAAAGAACATTGAAATATCTATCTACCATCTAGGGGCATAATTCACATCATATGTCATGGTCATTATAACCAATGAGCGGGGAAAGGTTTGTCTAGTATCTTGCAGAGTAGTCCGCAAGGATGAGACAAAAATGACAACCATAACATCACATTCCCATCAAGATAAGCACTAAAACAACCAATATAGTTCAAATATCTTAGTACATGTGAAAGAAACATGAAATACAAATTCTCACAAAATAGTATTACAAACATCCATAAGTAAGGCATGGAAAAGTGTTGGCTCGAGAAGGCTTTAAGAAAAAATTGCAAGATACATATTTAAATGATACATCACTAGCATGAGTAGTGGGACATTAGAGCCACTCCTTGCTGCTCAAAGAACTGACTAAAACTATTTGTGCTTTGTGGGAGGAGCCAAGGTGAAAAGTCCTTTCATCATAGAATGAGGGGGTTATATATAACCAATAGGTGATGCTTCACCCTTGGGACTCTTTGATTACCCTCATGATTGTTCAACTTTCTATGACTTTTCAACTAACATGACTCTTCATATTCATGTGTGTCCATTGGAATTCCACTTTACATTACAATACATATGGATCATAATAGTGATGTTGCCTTTGAGAACTCATGAAATGACTTAACATGACATTGCTAACATGGAATAGCTTGTTGACATGGTAACATCAAGCCACTGATGCTGCTGAGTGATGGATGTGTACTTATATGTGCTTTCTCTTCAACTCTATATAGATTGATGATGCGGGGTATTTAATTATCTTTGGTCTCCACAGGGGGTTACATGTATGTGCTCCCTTTTCTTGTTCTTGATAAGATCCCTTGCTCGTCTAACAACAAGTGAGTCTTATAGCATGTTCTCTCTTTCTTCTCTTTTTTTATCATCTCGCCATGATTTAATAGTGTACCTATTCATACAATTCACTCATGACGAGATGACATCAATCCGAAAACTCCCTCCTCTAAGATGGTGCATTATGAGCCATGGACTAGGCTTAGGACAAGTCACAGGATGGGAGACAAGGATCAATGAATATGCATTGCACAGTTCCAATTGGTAGGGAGAGAGTTTGACCACTGAAACTACGCAGAGCGCAACTTAGGCTTGACTGAGGAATTTTTTTAGCACAATCCTCACCGAGGAGAAAAATTCCATAGTGGCCACTGGGAAATGAGATTGTGTAGTTCAAGTTAGCAGTGGTTGGTGCAATGTGATGCCAAGGGTGGTCATTTCTGCACATTTTTCAGAGGCTAGGAGGACTGCGAAGCAGAGAGTCCTGGAGGCCAAAACTACGCAGTTCCTGAGGACAACGAGCTATGACTAAGGGAGGACACTAGGGGACACCTTTGCACAATTATGGAGGCCAAGTTAGGTTGTGCTCTATGCACACTGTGTGATTTCAACAAGCAAGGGAAAATCTTGAGGACTAAAAGTGAGAAATGTGCAGTTCAAGCGAGATTGGAAGGAATTGTTGCTTAATTCTAGGAATCATGGAAGGGTTCTAAACTCTAGAATTGTTTAGTGCAATTGCCTAGAGGATAGTGATTGCACAGTTCTAGTCATCAAGGTCACATCATTTAGGGCTGAGACTACACAGTGCAAAGCACGGACGGGGCATAGTGAACTTGATTTTCCCGGTCGAGAAGATTTCTGAAAATGGCTAAGTGTGAGGGTAAAGATGGACTCATGATGAGCTCAAAACTATGATGACACACTTAGAATACTTCGATGACATGGCAACAACAAACCATCGGAACAAAAATCAAATCATTACCCTCTGAGTGGCTATCCCAAGATAAGAAACGACAAGTGTGACACTTGAGATAGACTTTAGGATGACCTTGATGACACTTGTGTGACAATGCTCAAGACTTTGTTAGTGAGTGCGACATGTGTTTACATGGCTAGGATAATTCATATACACAAAGACCAACCTTCGAGGTCACCAGAAAGGTTTGCAAACATGACATAACAACGAAACATGCTAGAAGATGACCATTGATCCAACTAGAGAAAGGGAGCAAGATACTTAGAGGAATCACATGGAATGAATTTCAGTGCTTTCAACCATGAATGTCATTGAAGACATAATGATATGACAATGATAATCAACCCTTCATGCTACCCTAAGATATGTATTTCAAAAGATGTGCTTTGTTTTCCATACCTACCCTCCAAAGGGTTATGCATCAGATGGAAACTTCACGCGGTCTTGATCTTATATCATACCCTGGGCTCCTTGATCATATTATTTGATAACTATATTTTCTCCTAGGCTCCTTGAGAGTCATGTAGCATGTCCTTCTTAATATCCTTCTTCATCATCTTGTCATAGACTAGTAGAATTGTTGTATCTATAATCCACTCATGACACAACGACATCATCTTGATAAATCCCTAGTCTAATAAGTTGCATTTGGGTTCATAAACTGGGTCGAGATTGAGTGACTGGCCTAGGGAGAAGGCCCAATGAATGTAGAATTGCGTAGTTTAAGCAAACAAGGTTCGAGTTTGATCACTGATACTATGCATTGTGCAGCTCAGGCCAAACTGAGGGAAATTTTTGCACAATCCTCACTAAGGGAAGGAATTGCATAGTGACCACTGAGAAACAAATTTGCGCAGTTGAAGTAGGCAAGGTGAAATGGGCAGCTGATATTCTTGAAGGAAAAAACTACATAGTTTTTGGAGATAATGGGTTCTGGCTAAGGGAAGGACTCTACAGGAAGCATCTGCATAGTTTTGGATGCCAAGGGATGTTGGGCTTCCTATGCATTGTGTATCTCCAGCAGGAAAGGAGAAGGCTTCAGGTTTGGAGAAGCCGAGTGTGCAGTTCAGGGAAGATCGATGAGGCGAGGTTTCTAGGAATACTCTGGAATTTGGCTCAATTTTGGATCAGTGGAACCAATGTGAATAAGGATAGAACTTGACTATGATCACACACTTAAACACTTGGTGATACAATGTAGATCATCTATAACATATTTAAACATACTTTGCCTACTCCAACAACGTTCGTGGTAGCTTACGACAAGTGTGGCTCTGCTGATAGACTTTGTGAGGATAATGGCAACACTTGTGTAATAGTGTGTGAAACTTTAGAAATGAGTGCGAAACATGTCTATATGATGAGTACAACTCATTCTCACAAATATTTATCCTTGAAGAAAAGCAAACTTCCCTTTCCATGACAAGGGATAATCCCCATGCCCGAAGATGACACATGTTATACAAAGATGAAAGTGTGAATGACTCTTAATATGAGCTTACCAATTAGTGACTAAGGAACAACCAATCATAGGATCCATAATAGGCTTCAAAATTCAAGTGTAAGCCAAAATTTTGGACGGTGTTGCAACTGCTACAACACTTTGTGACACATTGGTTGAATCCATCTTCTCTGACTTGGTTCATTTTTAATGCAGGGTCTTAGTCCGTCACGGACTATTGATTCATCATGTAGATTAATTTGGCATCTCCACTTACCCCATGGGCGTACATGGTCCCATTTGTACCTTCTCAGTTGAACACAACATAGGATTCAACTAGATCACAGTGTTTCGAATTGGGAAGGGTAGTTTAGCTTGTGAGATTAAGATTTTTAGAGTATAGTTTTTCATGTCTAGTGTTACTCCATTGCTAGCAGGCATGGATAATACCTCGAAAGAGTCACACATGAACAAAAACATTGATCCACTGCCAGCGAGCCTAGATAGTACCTCAGTGGAGTTTCTTGCTTCACCTCTCTACACAGGAAGACTTTCTCTTCTTTCACGTTTATTTATTTATTTAAAGAGTAATGTGCATCGACACTTATTTATTTTTGGGTAGGAGAGGGATCCCAACTTATTAAGAGCAAGAGAGGTTGTTCCTTCAGAGATGAGGAGGGATCCCAACTTATTGAGAGTAAGAGAGGGTGTTCCATTTAAACTGGCACTATGATAAGGAGAAAATACTGTATGTAGAGGAGGATGATAAAAAAATCAAGACCATCGAAGATCATAATATTGAAAAAATTGAGAAATATGGAGTCAGTAACGAAGACACTCAAGCACATAATTAATAGAAACAGTGAGGATAGGGGAGTGGTGTGAGACATGCATGAATCATCATATCCCTATAGATGATACTTGCAACATTAAATTCCCACTTGCAAACATGAACTTGAATTATTTTATAGGATATCATAGGTGGTTGCTTAAGGATGGATGGCAACATGTCATGCCCTGTTCTTGGGGAGATGTTAGTTTCCGCACTGTCAGTGGCACATACATCCTCCCTTGTCACATGATGTAGTGTGCATGTAGCTCTTTAGTCAAGAATATAATTATATATTAAAATTTAAAAGAATAATGGTTTCTACTTTACTATTGCTCTTTTGTGAGGTAGGAGGACATTTTTACAGCATATACCTATTTATATATAAAAATAATAGAAACCCCTAGAAACCACATTATATTATTGCAATAATCAAAATTTTCTAATTGTTAAGCTTAGAAAGGAAAATGATAAAATCATGAGATATATAAAAGTTTAAAAAATGAATAAATATAGATTATTTATGTAAATGACCAAACTATAAATACTTGAATCATACCTTTCGAGAATATTCCCAATATCCATTGGTGGGACCCTTCATGGTGAGGGTGCCAAGAATGTTGAGTATCAAAGGGAGATATGAATAAACTTAAATTCTATAAACCTTTTCAATTTGAGGACTTCATTGTAGGGTTGGATAGATTGTTTTATATAAGGATCTTAGATAATTCAAATCAAATCTTAATCAAAGTTTGGGGATAAATCATGATCCCTGGAGCTTCATTCCTTGAAATCTGTGTAAAGTTGAAGCATAATAGAGTATATATATATATATATATATATATATATATATATATATATATATATATATATATAATGTGATTTTTTATTATATAACAAACATATAATAAATCCCCAATGGGGGTGGAAAATTAGTCAAAGAGAAGACTTGGTGGGCGAGCTCGCCACCCTATTGAGGAGACGTGCAGTAATGAAGGGGTTGACATGGATATACCCCTACATGCACAAGTATATGATCACCTAGTGGAATATGAAATATGGCTCCAATAAAATCATCTTTAACGTTTTGCATGTAAATGAAAAATAGGTTGTAGTGCTAGGGCAGGGGGGGGCTAAGCTCTTGCTATAGGAAGGAATGTGTAAGGATATTTCCATTACTATCGTGATTGAGTTAAAAGTGGAGAAATTGATGTGACCTTTATCTAGTGGAAGTGTGGGTGAGCCGACTTGTGTTTGGAAGGTTATACCAAGTTGTTTGGGTGATTAGTGAGGTTGAAACGAAATTCAAGGGGTCTAAAACAAGAGTAGAGAATTGGTGGAGTTGTAAATGTAGGAAGCTAGAAAGGGGGTCCTTGTGGTTGTTCTTAGTCAACATTATATATATATATATATATATAGATATATAATGTTTATTTTTTAATGTTATATTTATTATATATAACAACATATAATAAATCCCTGATGGGGGTGGAGAATTTGTTAGAGATGGGACTTGGGGGGCGAGCTCACTGCCAAAATGAGGAGACTTGAAGTCATGAAGGGGGTATAATGGATATCCCCATACATGAATAAGTATATGACCACCCAGTGGAATATTAAATATGGCTTGAAAAAAATCATCTTTGAGGTTTTGCATGTAAGGGAAAAATGGTTCTAGTGCTAGAGCTGGGGGCAGGCTAAGCTCCAACTATAGGAAGGAATGTGTAAGGATTTTTCTATTACTATCAATATTGATACAAAAGTGCAACAATTGACGTGAGCTTTATCTAGTGGAAGTGTGGGCGAGCCGACTTGTGGTTCCAAGGTTATGGTTGTGCTTGGTCAACTTAGTCAATGGATTTGTTGTTTAGGTATCTTGGTGAACCTACAACTACTCGGACAAGGGTAATTTTGTTGTTTCTCTATTGCTTGGTTAATTGGAATGGAAGTAAGTTGTTCGGCCTCATAAATTTAATTTTTGTTTTTCTAGTCTAACATGATGAAGGGCAGTTGAGGTCCCCACAAATTGTTCTATTTGATAGCTCTAGTACATACACAACTTCCATGTTAAGGGAATTTCTGTAGGCTATTAGCTTCTCTATGAAATTGCTTGATAGTGAGTTTACTAGACTCGATTATTTAGCTCATTTTCTTTGTTACGGTGTTAAGGCCCTGGTTGGTGGGTCATACTTCATAATTTGGCTTCGTCTAACGCCTATAGTGAGGACCCCATTTCTCAGCCTAGCCATTATCTAGTTTTTCATCTAGGCTCTTGCGCTTGTGTGCATTATTCCTACAACTAGAATGAATTATCTTACCTTCTTTGATACCCAGTTCTCTGTTGGGTGTGGAGCCTGATTATCTTATATATTCAAAGGTATCGCCACATTGGACCCCAGTTCGAAATGCCGCCCGTAAAATATTCACTGCAGGGGGGGTCCGGGGGGGGGGGGGGCGGCTGCGACCTTTGGGAGCCCCCCCTGGCAGGGTTTTTAGAGGGCAGCGCCCCTGAAGCTAAAAATAGCTGTAAAATTTCCTTGTAAAAGTATAGTAATTTCTAGTCAATCTGGGCCGTTCATTAGGCGGATGATTTGATGGTAGAACTTGTGTTTAGTTTAGGGTTTTTTTCCCTAGAAGGTAACCACTCTCTTTGTATGAGGGCATTGTATTTGAAGCTGTGTAATAGATGTGTATTGTGTGAGTAGGATATAGAGAGGTGAGACTGTGAGAGAAAACAGAGGATATTACAACGGATCTATTGTAGGTTGTGTCTCTTCATTTTGCTGGATAATAGAAAGGAAGGATTGGTTGTTCGGGGTGGATGTAGCCCAAACTGGGTGAACCACGTATATATGTGTCTCTCTTTTTTTATGTGTTTTCTATGTTTATATTTCTGCAATATTTTATGTGTTCCATTGCTCCATAATATATAATTTTCTAACAACTTGTGTCAGAGCCGAAGGTCTATTTGGCTGATACACTCGCAGGAAAGAAGGGTTCCTGGTTCAAGTGGGAGAAATGGTGGAAGATGGTAATTTTAGGGTCGAGAAATTTAACGGCCAAAACTTCTCACTGTGGAAGATGCAGATGGAAGACTATCTATATCAGAAAGATCTATACCTACCATTGGGTGGAAAACCAAAGATGCTGACCGGTATGACAAACGAAGAATGGAACCTTCTCGATAGAAAGGCACTCAGAAAAATACAGTTGTGCCTTGCTGCGTCAGTCGCCTTCAACATTTCGAAGGAAACCACGACAGAGGGTTTGATTCAAGCATTGTCGAAACTATATGAAAAACCCTTGGCCTCAAACAAGTTATTTCTTATGAAACAATTATTTAATATGAAGATGTCGGAAGGTGGATCTATTGCAGACCATTTAAATGATTTTAATACAGTTACAAGTCAGTTAAGTTCTGTAGGGGTAAACTTTGATGATGAAGTTAGAGCTCTGTTATTCTTGTGCTCATTACCAAAAAGTTGGAATGGTTTGGTAATGGCCATTAGTAACTTCGTTTCTGGATCTAGTACTTTAAAGTTTGATTATGTTGTCGATGCTATCCTTAGCGAGGAAACGCGACGGAAAAGCTTCGGTGAGACATCGGGAAATGCTTTGAATGCAAAGTCTAGAGGGAGAAAAATGGAAAGAGGAAAGAGCTCAAGATATCGCAGTAAATCAAGGAAAGGTAGATCCAAGTCCAGATCGGGGATAGTGTGTTGGAAATGTGGAAAGAAAGGACACCTAAAGAAATACTGTAGATCTCGGAAGGGAAAAGAAGGAGATGCACAACAAGAAAAAAATCATGAAGCAAATGTGACATGTGAGGTGTTACAAGATGCTTTGATTCTTTCTTTTGAAAATATTACTAATTCCTGGGTGGTAGATTCAGGGGCTTCATTCCATGCCACACCTGATAAGAAATACTTTCATGACTATGTTCAAGGAGATTTTGGACAAGTTCGTTTGGGTGATCATAAACCCTGTAAAATTGTTGGAATGGGTAAGGTTCTTGTAAAACAACTGAATGGAAACCAATGGCTACTAAAGGAGGTAAGGCATGTTCCAGATCTAAAGAAAAATCTGATTTCAACAGGGCAGTTAGGCAATGAAGGTTGTGTGACAACTTTCACAGATAAAGCTTGGAAGGTCACCAAAGGAGCCCTGGTAATAGCAAAGGGAGAAAAGGTTGGTACATTGTATTTATGCAATGGCATTTCTAACTTTGTTAATGCTTTAACTTCCAAAGGAGCAGATGCAGCGTTATGGCATCATACGCTCAGACACACGAGTGAAATGGGGATGAAGATTCTTCACTCAAGGAATTTGTTGCCAGGCTTGAAGAATGTTGATTTGGACTTCTGTGAGAACTGCATTTATGGAAAACAGAAGAGAGTCAGATTTCTCAGAGTTGCGAAAGAAAAGAAGAGAGAAAAATTAGAGCTTGTCCATACAGATGTATGGGGACCTGCTAAGGTATCATCTCTTGGTGGCTCTCGTTATTATGTTACTTTTATTGATGATGCAACTAGGAAAACATGGATTTATTGTATTAAGAATAAATCTGATGTATTTGATACTTTCAAGAAATGGAAAGCTTTAGTAGATATTGAGACAGGAAAGAAATTGAAGTGTCTTAGATTAGACAATGGAGGTGAATATTGCAGCAAAGAGTTTGATAGGTACTATTCAGAGCATGGAATTCGTAGAGAGAAGACAGTTACAAGAACACCACAAGAAAATGGTGTGTCAGAAAGGATGAACACAACAATCATGGAGCGTGCAAGGTGCATGAGATTGCATTCATGATTGCCTTTACAGTTTTGGGCAGATGTTGTAGATACTGTTGTTTATCTAATAAATGGAGGGCCTTCAAGTTCCTTGGATGGTGGTGTTCCAGAGGAAGCATGGACTAGTAAAAAGGTAAACTACTCTATTTTAAAGCCTTTTGGTTGTGAGGCCATTGTCCATATTGATAAAGAAAATAGAACAAAGCTTAAGGCAAAGTCAAAGAAATGTACCTTTATTGGATATGGTGTTAATGGTTTTGGTTATCGCTTATATGATTACAAAAATCACAAAATCATTAGGAGCAGAGATGTAATATTCAATGAAAAGGTCTTGTATAAGAATCAGTTGCAGGAAAAGAAACGGGAAAAGGAAAACAAGGAATATGCAGTTCTTGATGAAATCACTGAAAAAGTAAAGGTGCCTGAAAATAATAATAATCAACAAGCACAACAACAACAACCATCACAGCAACAACAGGCACCCCAAACACCTAAAAGTGGTGTTAGAAGATCTACCAGGATAAGTAGACCCCCTGAATGATACTCTCCTTCATTATATTATTTATGGTTAACTGATTCCGGTGAACCCGAATGTTATGAAAAAGCAATGCAGGTTGAAAGCAGGAAGAAGTGGGAGGTAGCCATGGAAGAAGAGATGGACTCCTTAATGCATAACCAGACTTGGGATTTAGTCAGGTTGCCTGCAGGAAAAACTACATTGAAGAATAAATGGGTTTATAGGCTGAAGGAAAAAGGTGGAGGAAAACAGAGGTATAAAGCTAGACTTGTGGTGAAGGGGTTTGCACAGATGAAAGGTATTGATTTTGATGAAATATTTTCTCTTGTTGTTAAAATGACTTCAATCAGAACTTTTTTAAGTCTTTTAGTAGCTGAAGATTTGCACCTTGAGCAGTTAGATGTAAAGACAACCTTTCTCCATGGGGGTTTGGAGGAAGAGATATATATGCAACAGCCACAAGGATATGAGGTGAAAGGGAAGGAGAAACTAGTGTGTAGGTTGAAGAAGAGCTTGTATGGCTTAAAATAGGCTCCAAGGCAGTGGTATCTAAAATTTGACAAGTTTATGTCTGAATAAGGTTATACTAGATGTCACTCTGATCATTGTGTTTATTTGAAAAAGAAAAATGATGGCAGTTATATTATATTATTATTGTATGTAGATGACATGCTTGTTGCAGGATCTAACATGCAGGAAATAAATGTGCTCAAAAGAAAATTGGCAAATTCATTTGAAATGAAGGATTTGGGAGCTGCAAAACAAATCCTTGGTATGAGAATAACTAGAGACAGGAAAAATCATAAATTAACATTGTCTGAGAATCAGTACATACAAAAGGTGTTGAAAAGATTTAACATGCACAATGCAAAACAAGTTAGTACACCTTTTTCTTGCTATTTCAAACATAGCAAGGAAATGTGCCCAAAGACCCAAGAAGACATGGATTATATGTCTAAAGTTCCATATGCATCAGCAGTTGGAATCTTAATGTATGCAATGGTCTGCACAAGGCCTGATATTGCACATGCAGTGGGAGTTGTAAGCAGGTACATGAACAATCCAGGAAAGGAGCATTGGATGACAGTAAAATGGATTCTCAGATATTTGAAAGGTACCACAAATCAAGAATTATACATTGGTGGTTCAAACATTTCCCTACAAGGATATGTTGATGCAGATATGGCAGGTGACAGAGATAACAGGAGGAGCACTATAGGATATGTATTTACTGTTGGAGGAACAGTTGTTAGTTGGGTTTCAAAAATCCAAAGCGTTGTTGCACTTTCAACAACAGAAGCAGAGTATGTTGCTTCTATAGAGGCTAGGCAAGAAATGATTTGGTTACAAAGGTTTATGGGTGAATTGGGTAAGGAGCATGATAAGGGCATGTTATACAGTGATAGCCAAAGTTCCATTCATCTTGCAAAGAACTCAGCATTTCATTCCAGGACTAAACACATACAACTCAAGTACCATTTCATACGATCAGTGTTGGAAGATGGAGAGTTGAAGTTGGAAAAGATACACACTAGCCAGAATCCTACAGATATGCTAACAAAAGTTGTAACTAGGGACAAACTGAGAATATGATCAGTTTCAATTGGTATTAAAGGATGACGATGAAGATGAGAAACAACCAGGTCCAAAGAGGAGTCATTGTCCAACAAATGGAGCAGCAGTGGAGTTGCTACAATCAGTCTCCAAGTGGGAGATTGTTGGGTGTGGAGGCTAATTATCTTCTATATTCAAAGGTATCACCACATTAGACCCCAGTTCGAAATGGGGGCGACAACACCGCCCGTAAAATATTTGCTGCAGGGGGGTTCCAAGGGAGGTGAATGCGACCTTTGGGAGCCCCCCCTGGTGGGGGGTTTTGGGGGCAGCGCCCTCGAAGCTAAAAACAGTTGTAAAATTTCCTTGTAAAAGTATACTAATTTCTAGTCAATCTAGAACGTCCATTAGGCGAATGATCTGACGGTAGAACTTGTGTTTAGTTTAGGGTTTTTTCCCTAGAAGGCAATCCCTCTCTTTGTATGAGGGCATTGTATTTGAGGCTATGTAATAGATGTGTATTGTGTGAGCGGGATATAGAGAAGTGAGACTGTGAGCGAAAACAGAGGATATTACAGAAGATCTGTTGTAGGTTGTGTCTCTTCATTTTGCTGGATAATAGAAAGGAAGGACTGGCTGTTCGGGGTGGATGTAGCCCAAACTGGGTGAACCACATATATCTATGTCTCTCTTGCTTTATGTGTTTTCTGTGTTTATATTTCTGCAATATTTTATGTGTTCCATTTCTCCATAATATATAATTTTCTAACATTCCCATTGCATACCTTCATAAGAATATTCGAAGAGTTCCACCTCTTTACAATATGTAGAGGGAGTAAATGCACAGCCACAGGGGAGGAGGTTGTAAGGTTCCATTGGGTAGTAGTTATTCCCAATAACAAGTAGAGGAATTTGTTCATACTTTCTGTTCTGATGTCCCCTTCGAGACCTGGAATGAGATCCACAACCTAGAGTCCTTGGTTGCTTTGGACCGACAAGATTTTTTTGACATAGATATTTTGGTAGAGGTCCCTCAATAGGTTCCTAACCCCCATCATAGTAGGGAAAAAGGAAATAACACCTCAATTCCATATCTTTACATTGGCAGATGAATACGTTTCTTGGTAGGGTCTTAAAAGACAAATAGGAGGAGAGATATAATATCTTTTCTTCTATGGAAGATATTAAACAAGCCTAGAAAGATCAACAAACATATTTGCACATCTAGAAATCCATATACAATGTGAACCCAACCCCCGAGAGGCACCAAGAACCCAATGCCTTTTATGTATTTGGATTCTTGAATGGTTGGAATATTTAGCGATGATATTTTGTATTAAAATTATGTTATAGTTTGGTTGTTTTTACTAAAAATGACAAATTTTTAGGCCTACATTTTATTACGTAGGTGGCTAAAAGCATCTAATTTCCCTCATGGAAGATTGAAACCACCTACACAGTACCATGGTTAAGCCATGATTGGTTGGATGATGCACTCTGTTTTGATGATATTATGAGGAAATAAAAATATTAACTTAAAGACAAAAACAAAAACATATAATAAAAAATGAGGTGAAACTCTTAAAAATGTGTAATTAATAAAAGAAATTGGTGAAATTGTGATCACTTGATTCCATAAAATATGGGAAAATTTAAATCATCAAAGATTATATTTATGGGCTATATATATATATATATATATATAATTGGGCTAATATATTATATACAAAAACTATATCATAAAAATAATGGAGCAAAACCCTAAAAAATGTGCAAATATTACAAAATTCTCCCATTAAAGTTTTAAACCATCGAATTTTTTCCTGTGAAAAAAAAATCACCCTTAAAATATTTTATGTGCTTGAGCATGTTTGGTCATGGTGAACATGACAATGTTTGGTCCAGGTAGAGTAGCTTGGACGAAGTTGAAAATGCTAATGATGTTTGACCATGGTCAACTATGGTTGGGTTTGTTTGAACATAGTTTCTCAACCATGTCTAATCATGGTTGAGCTTTCTTGACCATGTTTTAAAATGGTTGAGCATGTTTGACCATGATTGAGAAAACTTCTATTTCTCATTAAATTGTGACATGCGTGTTACTTATCAAATTATGACATCATTTGTTCTTTTTCACTTTGCAATGTCATTTATTGTTCAAAAAATTTCAATGCCAACGCATCGATATGTTTCTCTTGTTCATCAAATTATGATGTTGTTAGTTTTTCATCAGATTGTGATGTCATTAATTTTTCATCACATTTTGACAATGTTTATTTTTTGTCGCATTGTAATGTCATTTCATGTTCATCCCATTGTGACATTATTTTTTGTTTGTCAAATTTTGATATTTGTATCAAAGGCATGATGGATGGATTTTGCATCTTAGGTTTGAATAAACTATCCCTCTAAGTGATCCAACACCTCTCACCTACAAGACGTACACTCCTCACAGTTTATATCCAAGAAATTTGTTAATCATGCATGCCCCCGTATCACCTAGGTCTACCCCCATAATTTATTGTAATTTCCCAGGTGTATAGATGGAATACGGGGTCTTACACCAATATTACCAATTACACGTAAAATCTTGCAACTCCATCACACACACACACACAACACTGAAAATCTAAAATATGTAGCAATAAAAACATGATAAATCATCACATTGAAGCATTTCATTAAACGATTTTCATGCATCCTTGACATAAATATAATATCTACAAAATGTTTGGTATCGTTTTTCTTCTACACCTTCTTGCACATATAATTGGAACTCTATCATTTTCACACCTGATGGTAAAAACCCATTAAAAATCTCACTCATCCTTAAAACACACATTGAAAAATTGCATATGGTGGAAAAACCCCAATCCGAGGAAGAAAGAACTGGCTAACATAATATTCTAAATCGGTCTCGCAACCAGAACATGACCAAGTTGACAAAGTGATCCTTCACTGATCACATCCACGACACATTACAATGAAGTATTTCCAAGCCTTTTAAAGGCTTCATTACAAAGAAATCCATGGGCACAAAAACATCGGCTACCAAAACCATGTTCCCAAAACCACCACTATTGACCAAGTAAGTTTGACTTTTTCAATAGTTTAGGTTTACCTAACGTCATTCATTTTTGTTGCTACTAATGTTGTATCCACCTTTTATGCCACATGATGTGGGGATTACTAGGGTTCCAATGCAAGGAAGGTTACTTAGCATAAATATGTTACAAAATAACTCATCAAATAAAAAAACCATAAAATTTAACAATATTTGTTTGCACAGAAAAGGATGAAAATAACGTCATTTCCCATTTTAATTAATAAAAACATTACAATGCTTAAGATGTATAGTCTTTATACTCACACTGCAGGACTCTCAACCATTTTATTCCTATGCTTTTTTATGCTCTACATCTATTGAATCACTACTCTATAAACTCTATGATTCCTCTTAATGGCTCTTAGGGATACCATTTTATTTTCTTTCTAAATATTCCCTTCCTTTAACATCTATTTTAGACACATATCCTTATATTTTGTTGCAACTACTTGCCCGTTGATCTTCTTGGAAACACCCCTTAGTTTATGGCTCTTCATTATTGTTCCCTTTTCTGACTTTGTCCAACTTCTCTTGGTGTTAATGTATTTCCATCCTGCTTAAATAATCAATGCTTCCTTTTTTTAATGTTTCAAGTTCTCTCTAATTTGTTATGATTGTCAATATCTTGTATTCATGTCATTTGTTTTTCACATATTATTATTGTACATTGAATTTCATGATAATCCTTTCATATATTCCTTGATTCACAAATAATTTTTTTAGGTTATGAGTAAGGATTACTCTTGCATCTTGAGCATTTGTGGCTCCATACTCCACCTTTCTCTCTTGGTCCCCTCCTTATGGTTTCTTGAATCCATAAGGAGCTTGATTTTTTCCTATGCCACATGACTCACTCCATGATTATTCCCTCTACTTTCATTCTTTTTTTTTTCTCTCCTATAGCCTTAATCCAATCACATTCAACTTTTTCTCAACATACAATTGACAATATAATGTCGAGTTTGGGATAATGGAGTGCCCCTAAGACCTCCACACTATATTCACCTCTATCGAAATGACCTCTAATATTCTTTATAATAATACTTCACCTTCACATCATTGTCCAATCAACACATGACTTCCACATCCACTCAATTATTGCTACTTATCAACTTCCACATCCACTCAATTATTTCTACTTATCAACAAGATAATGCCACAACATCCTTCTCATAACTACATCATTATTTCCATAATACCAACATTTTCTATATCACCATTTAAGAATGCACAATAATGCAAAGGATATCGTCATTTAATTACATTTTCTCTTGTGTCAATACTCCAATCCTATAGAAATCATATTTAAGTAAAATAACAAAAGGTCTAGAGCATTAACAATCCTTAGAACCCTTAAGTAGTAAGAATTTATTTTTTGTTAAAGTTAAGAATTTAACACTACTCCTCTTAAAATCAAGTTCAATAATTTTCATCTAGTTTCACTTGAGTGTAAAATCTATCAACATAATTTCAAGTTTACTTATTTTCACATTATTATTTTCTCTCACATTTAGTATATTCTATATCATCTCCTTTCATATTGAATCGACATTAACGTTATCACTTTCCCTAGATTTTGTAGATGTCTTTGTAGAATGGGTTAGATAGAGGTGAATGCCATATCAATGCAGAAGAGATTGCCATTTTTCTCTATTTTCATTTAGTCATCTAGAATTTAAACCTAATACAATCACAACATAAATTAATTAATATTAAAATAAGATATATCTAGTTACCACTATTTTAATCAAGTTGTTGACTTGAATTTGAAATACAAATCCTTTGTCTCATATTAATGCGAGGAGACCTCCTTTCCCTCAAAATGCAAAGATTGTGAGTTGTATTAATTCAATTATTACATAGGACCTTCATTTAGTTAATGTATGACATAAAATATGCGTTCATGGGATATTAGATAATAATCTTAATTTCACTAAATATTGATAAATACTTCTCAAAATTGTCCTATCAAACCCCCCTCTAGATACATCTTTCATATAAAAATAAATATTACTTTTCCTAAACATTCCTTTTTTTTACTAAATTCACCCTTATATAGCTCCCAATACCTATAAACCCATTGATAGGAAGGATTAGAGCACTTGTGAGTGTTCTGCATATTCTTGCATTGGCCAACTATCTCATTTCTATAAGCAAGATGGACATATTCCATTTTGGAGCACTTATTGTAGTTCCTTAGCCCATAAACAGAAAGATCATAAAGAAATTGGTAACTTGGCAATAATAAATCCATAATTAATATAATAATAATAATATTATATATTATATTGATATTTTTATTTTCAATTTATATCTTATATTTACGCACCCCATCTACCCCAATACATATAATATATTGAGTTTATTTTTCACAATGTTAAAAATCCCTTTATAAATAAATATAATAAAATATTGATAACAAAATAAAACAAAATGAAAACTTATAAATTATTATTTATATAAAATATTTTAACTATATTATTTTATTCTTATCTTTAATTTTGATTATAAATCTTCTAATATTTTTATTATTTTATTATTATTCTTAATTTTCATTATAAATCCTTTAATGTTTTCTTTCTATTTTTAAATTAAATATAACATTAATCAATTATAATGTCTTACACTCTTAAAATGAAGTTATGTTTTTCCATTTAAAAGAATACAAATGTTAAATAAATATATATGAGAGAAGATAATTCTTTTAATTTTCCATTATAATTAAGTAGGAAAGATTTATAAAGATTTTATTATCATCTCGTAACATACCTATATTGATGGTTAGTGAGTTCCTAACACATTGCCCATTAGATACATGGATTTAAAACTTCTATCTAACCATCCAAAAACTTAAGGAAACCAAATGTATTAAGGTTCTTTCATAGTGTGAATTAGGAAAATTATAATTATCGAGAATATTAGTTAGGATTATGTTAGAAAAAGTCTCAATGTTTATTTATTGTTATGTGGGTTTTAGTGAATAAATCTTTAACATATAACATGTGTTCATAATATATTAAATAATAACCTTAATTTGACTATATATTGGAAAATACCTCTAAAAATTACATTATTTAACTTCCTACCAATATAAACTCAACACACTTTATTAATTTAAAAAACTCTTACTTTCACTAGATATGATAGGTATCCATTTTTCATTAATAATTTTTATACACTATATTTTTCATTAACTTTAAGCTCTATATTTTATGCTCACTAATATAAAAACTTTTTATTTTTACTACATATTCAATATTATTTCATTTTTTCCCCAGAATATACCCAATATGAACACAGGTTGTATAGTATTACTCCCTCCTATAACTTCATGCTTATGACATTTAACATTTCTTTCATCTCGAAACAGCATCCAAAAAGGTATAAACATTGTCCAAAGGTGGTCTCATCGCCTATCTATGCCATATATAATTCCTTGCCCCTTTAAATAACATCATTGTGATCCTCGACCAAAGCATATCTATGCCATATATAATTCCTTTCCCCTTTAAATAACATCATTGTGATCCTCGACTAAAGCATAAGAGGGACGTACACCGTATTCAATTTAATAGTGATATTCTAAAATAACATATTGTTGATGTCACGAGAATGTTTTCACTACAAAGGCTATATTAGGAAATGCGTGTCTACCATACACACCACATTTTGTCAATAATAGAGAGAATGTATAATTTGAGATTCTTTAACATTACAAGAAATAAATGGCCTTTTGATTTCTTTATTGATTATTTGGCCATTTTCTAATGGTTCTCATTAATGGGATAGGCTTTGTAATACTTTAATAGTCTATGCATTAACTTTTACATCATATAGTTTTTTTTAATTAATCTTTAATCTACCCACTTAATCATAATGTTTTAGGAAGGACAAGGTCATCTGAAATGACATCACAAATGTAAGATTTGTTTATTTTATTTAATTTAAGTTATTTAGTTATTTGAGGTTGTTTTATATTTGAGTTTTTTTTTAAGCAAAGGTTTCTCTATTTTATAATTAATATAATTAAATTACATTTCTTAACATAAATTCTATTCATAATTGTGTTTATGTTTATTATAATTAAATTTGGTTTTTTTCACTTTATAATTAATATAATCAAATTTCACTTCTTAACTTAACATGTATTCCTAATTAAATTTTGTTTCTTCATATTAAATATACTCGTAATTATGTCTTATCTTAAATGGCAACCAAATTCAACAGATTTAAGCTCAACCAACTCCAAAAACACATCGAAACATAGCCTTAAAAGATTTTAGCAATACTTTTATATTTATTCAATCATTTTACAATTTTTAGTTATAAAGATACAATAAGATAATGCAACATCTTACCTAAAGCTATATAACAAATATACAATGAACCTAGATCCTAATTCATTCAATCATTTTACAATTTTTAGTTATAAAGGTACAATAAGATAATGAAACATCTTACCTAAACCATATAACAAATATACAATGAATCTAGATCTTAATTGATTTTCATATTTAATAAGATAATGAAACATCTTATCTAAACCATATAACAAATATACAATGAATCTAGATCTTAATTGATTTTCATATTTAAGTCAAGCGGCTTAGTGTATTTGCATCCCCAGATGGCTGACTTTTTAACCTGTATCATATTCCGACAAGTTCAAATATAATTATCAACCAGTCCCATATGCCGACAACTTCAGATATAATTATCTTATAATTTACATGAAAAAATTATCTCAATTATGGGCAATTGAAAGTTAGTTACCACATTGTTATTTAATGATGTTCAATTCATCATTGTGTACGGTGACTCGTCCTCCATATGGACCCATCTCGTGAGAGATCAAGTGGGATCTTCATTACAATCGGACGTTATTTGTTTACTTAATATTTTATGCTATATTGCTTGATCTCCATGTCAATATCTACCCTTTCATGACTCTTTGGATTAAATCAATTTTGGAGGTTAGGTTGTTGTTGTTATGGCATCTATTGTAAAATATACTTAAGTAAACTATATAAATCGTTATTATATATATTTATATTTATTTATATATATGTTTTACATATTTTTATTTTTGATAACTTTATCTCTGGCTTCTCTCACAAAACTATTAATAATCATAACAATGTCATAGATATAAATAGATGTAATTTTGTTTTTTTTATAAAATAATTTTGTTTTTTTTCTAAATTATTAATATCAAAATAATTTTCTTTTTATAAATATTATTTAAAAAACTGAGTGAAATCTAAATAATAAATAAAATAAAATTATTAATAAAAAAATGAAAAACACATTTAAAATAAATAAATTAACTTTAAAATCATTAAATCTATTTTTAAATATATATAATGGGACAAAATTATAAAACATATTAAGTTATAAAAAATAAAATAAGCTTACATAGTAAAAATAATTAATAAATCAAAATAATTAATTTCAATTTATAAATTTAATAAATAAACATTAGTATTAACTATCTAGATTATCTTTATAATAATTTTTTAAGTAATATAGGTTTAATCAAATTATAATATATATATTTTTAATAAATTATGATGCATGATCTTTAATTAGTTTTATTTTTTCTTATTTATGAGAATAAAACATACGAAATTTTATTTTCATTAAAGCTTATCCATTGTAATTTAGTAAAACTTTTTATATTATAATGCATTAAATATAATTTTATTAAATCTCATTAAATCATTAAAAAAAATTATTACTAAATATTAAAGTACAAATAAAAATAAAAGTAAAAAATATTAATTTAAATTTATATATTAAAATTTATATTAATGGTTTAAATTATCTTCATCATCCCTTTTTATTACTTGTATTACATATCTAGATTATTATATATAAAATTTTACTAAACTCATTAACTAATTATTAAAAAATATTTATTAATTAAAATTATAAATAATCTACACTTTAGACATAATATTGAAATTTATATATTCAAATCTAAACCTGCACATCGATAGACATTATCCACATTGCCATCTTTACCTGAACGTTAGATAGAAAATATCCTCATATACTGATTTATTTGGTAAAAAGGGTTTAATTCATAATTCAAAGTTAGAAAAAGCTTGTTTATGTGTAGAATTGCAACTTAATTTTTATCATAGTTTCTATTTGTTACGGGTAAGGAATTAACTTGTGAAGATTTTGAAGTAGCTTCACCTTTCCAAATAGGGTTCTCTTTCACGAACACATATCACTTCACCATCCCGAACATGCTTGCCATCCACGAACACATTTATATGATACAACCATACAACTGAATTGTTATATAAATTCAGTCCAGATTCAAACCGGTAGTTACTACGATCTAAAACGCTAATAGTAGACGAGGCAAGTGCTGACAGCTATTTAGCAAAGTACGATATTGAAAGATGGGGCAAGAGTGGCCGCTACTGCGAACTTCTGGACGGGAAAGTGGTGCCAACTATTTAGCAAAGTATCATCCTGAATGAAAGGGCAGAAATTCCCGAAATAACTATCTAAATGAGAACGAAAACGATATCCACGGAAATTCCTCCGGATGCTACTGTGTTATTTGACTCTCCAAATCCAATTCTGCTATCTTGATTTTATTCTCATTTGCCATTTTTCCACCAACTTTTCTGTCACCCGCAACAATGTTATGGTTGCGACGAAGAATGACAGAACAGAAGGTAACCACCATAGATCACAGCGGAGTATATGAACGAAAGCTGTGATCAGCCCCACTTGAATGCTTCCATGAAACGTATGAAATTTAGGGACTTAAAGATTTTGGGTAAAATTTGTAAATAACAAGATATGAAAAACTATTTATCCAAAATTTCAAAATTTTCCTGTATAGTTGTAGGTGACTTTTATTTTCAGTATTCGTTTCCAGTCTTGCTATAATGTTCAACACCAAAATTGTTTTCTTTTCAATTGAATGAAATCTTACTTTTTGAACACCCTACTCTAGCTTAAGTGGACTCTTCTTTCCATGACGCCCCAAAATTGTTTTCTTTTCAATTGAATGAAATCTTACTTTTTGAACACCCTGCTCTATCTTAAGTGTACTCTTCTTTCCATGAAACCCCCAAATTGTAAAGATTGTATGAAAAGTGTGTAAAATAGGAAATGCGAATGAATCGTAACCTCTTTACTAATGGATTGGGGAGCTTTTAGATGACATATGGATTCCCCACTCCCATACAAAACCAAGTATAGAATTTAGCACAAAAAATATCAAAATTTCCACTATTTTACTATGAACATTTTTAGCATTAAAACAACCACCCAACAACCGCCCTTTATTTTTAGTATAAGGTGCTTTTCATGACCACCCTCTCTCTTCATATAGTATTAGTTAAAGATGCTACATGTGTTCTCATGCAAAATTTCTAACTATTAGTTTAATAATATATCTATTATTTACCTAGCCACATGTCTTTCGGTACATAACTTCTAATTAACTAATTAACTTAGAAGTATATTCCCAACTTTCAACCACCTTCCTATTTTTTCACTTATGTTCCCTCTTATATTTCCAACTCTTTGAGGAGTGTGTACATGATAATTGACTCTTAACATAAACAAAACCTATAATTAAGAGATGAATATTTTTTGTTAATGGATGTTTTTATTTTTATGCTATAAGGCATTCCCCTAAGAAATGAACTCTCCTAGCTTCCTTACTGTCCTAATCCTCACCGTCAGATCCATTGTTAGACAATTAAACAATGGTTTTCCGTCCAATTTAATTATAAAACATTAGAAAACATTAAAAGGAACCCTCTAATGTAAAATCCGTTAATT
This sequence comes from Pinus tabuliformis, assembly GCA_031772625.1. Taxonomy (NCBI): domain Eukaryota; kingdom Viridiplantae; phylum Streptophyta; class Pinopsida; order Pinales; family Pinaceae; genus Pinus; species Pinus tabuliformis. The sequence goes on along the minus strand of CM062819.1, from coordinate 1,743,832,200 downwards.
AAAAGTTTATTTAATTTTGGTCAGCCGGTTGGTTGTGCACGCGAATAGCCAGCTGCATTTTCTCGAGAGAATTGCAGGGCGCATACCTTCCTTGCTGGAGGAGGAGGGCCGCATTTCCTGTAGCATGAGGAGGGCCAGGAGGAGGATTCCTTTGTTGACAACTTTGTTCTGCATTCATATTTGGCACCCTCTGCATCATAACCGGATATGTCTGGTAGTTATTAGGTTATGGTATACATTCTTTCTGGTTATTGCTCATCTCTCATCTCATATTAGTATTTGAGATTCCCAACCTTCCGCAGATTTGCAACTTTCACATACAACCTTCTGCAGATTTATAGACTTCTGCCTCTGAGGTTATCAGGTTAGTTAAATTTCATGTTAAACTTTTCCTCTTGCTGTCCTTCGGCCATTGCAATGAATTTTTTTCTATGTTTTAGGGACAATGTTAAAATTTTCTTCTTGCCATTTTAAATATCGAGGGAATATATGGTATAATTGTACATGCATAGAAGCTAAATCAATGATGAGGATACTAGCGAGGTAGTTAAGGTAATCAACCACCCCACCGCAGCCCCAAACCCTCAGTGTTCCTGGTGCTTCCGGATGGCATGATTCTGAGGTCTAGATAATTTAGAAAACATTGGATATTCCTATACCGATATGCTTGAATATCGACACCCCTCATTAGATATCTCCAGATAAGTCTTTTGGACATGGATTCTACTAGCAGACAATACCTACTGATGTTTTCTCACATGTGCATACTTCCTCTGTGTCATTGTTAAGGTGTTAAGAACACTCAATTCCTTCCTCACTCGCCTTACTGTTCCATTAGTATTTTTGTAGCAATGGTAATTGTTTATTTGACAAGGGTATTGGAATTACCATCAATTTGATTTTTGAAGTTGGGGTTTTAATACTTTAATGGGGTTTCCTTACCTCTTAGATCCGGCAATGGGTTTCTCTTGGTGAGGGCTTAAGAAACTTTCCCATTTTAACCAGTTTGGAGTCTTCTCATTGCTTACCCGGTTCTACCACTACAAAGTTGGTTTCCGTTAAGACAATGGCTCAGGTAAATTCCCTCTATTTGTCAGTTAGTTAAGCGAAGTAAGGTCTGTTCAGAATTTCCATCTCAAAATTAAGTCTGTATGAGCTGCATATTGACTTTTTGTCTGTATAATTTACTACGAGGTTTTTTTTTTTTTTTTTTTTTTTTTTTATGGAGGTCAATTATCTCTTTTTTTTGGGTGACTTCCAACCATTCTCCAATGACTCATGCTTTGACATTAACTTCAATTACCTGGCTCCTTTTTCTAGGTTAGTACAGTACTTGTCATTAGATCCTCAGTGTTTAACTCTACTCCAGGGTTTGGCCCTTTATTAATCGTCTGTCGATTTAAGGGTTTCAGTATTGAGTTTCTTTGTATTAATTTTGACCTTCTAAATCTCGCAACTCTTCCTTGCTCAGCTCGGTGTTTGGTCACATCGACCCGAAGGATTTTGCGTCAACCCAGGCCAAAAAGGAGTGTTTAAGAGATTTCACTTATCACTATGAAATAAGTTATTCTCAACATATATACTATATTTTGTAAAGTTACACATAGTAAAATGTATTCGCTTTAACATTACTATCAGAAATTCTCTCCAGGTATTGTGTTTTCTTGAAATTTCTCAGTTTTTTTGGTTACAATTCCATAAGCGGGAAAAAGGCTCACAATATTTTACTCTAGGTTGTATGCCTATGGGTTTTCCCTCATGATTGGTGATTCTTTCTATATGAGAAGAAACTGAAACTTAACGATATTGTTTATTCTTTATTTCAAAAGAGATTTGCTGGATATATCATGTATTCTATCATTTTGTAAAATTACAAAATACACTACTATTGGGAGAACTTGAAGACTAACGACATGAGTTAGCAGTTGTTGACCCATTGTACAAATATTAGTTACTGGGTCAGATTCCTCGGTACAATTAATCAAAATGTAAATTCCCAGTCCAATCGAGATTATGGTTGCTATTAAGTTTTGTTTGCTCTGAACATAAGTTTTTTTGTTATAATTTAATTATTGCACAAATTTATAATCAAGTAGTATTTACATTATTCACGTTAAATATAGCCATGCTCTAAATTTGATTTGTTTTCGGTTCTTGAGTTTCCCTCTTGGTGAATTGTCCACTGCCAACTATAATTATATTTATTGACATGTACATATCTCAACTATTCTGAGAATCATAGTTAGATATAGAGCTCTATTCCAGTGAAATTCTTTCAGCCTTATAAATTATGAAAGTTATATTATATTACTTGCACATAAACTCCTGCCCAGTTTTCTCCTTGTTGAAGTTTAGGTTATGCTTGAATGTCGATACCCCTCATCAGATCTCTCCAAATAAGTCTCGTGGACATGGATGCTACTAGCAGACTCTACCTATCGATCTTTTCTCACAGGTGCATACTTCCTCCTTGTCATTGTTAAGGTGGTAAGAACACTCAGTTCCTTCCTCACTCGCCTTACTCTTCCATTCATTTTTCTGCAGCAATGGTAACTATTTATTCGACAAGGGTATTGGAATTACCATCAATTTGATTTTTGAAGTTGGGGTTTTAATACTTTCATGGGGTTGCCTTACCTCTGAGATTCGGCAATGGGTTTCTCTCTGTGAGGGTTTAAGAAACTTTCCCATTTTAACTGGTTTGGAGTCTTCTCATTGCTTACCTGGTTCTACCACTACACAGTTGGTTTCCGTTAAGACAATGGCTCAGGTAAATTCCCTCTATTTATTAGTTAGTTAAGGGAAGTATGGTCTGTTTAGAATTTCCATCTCAAAATTAAGTCTATATGACCTGCATATTGACTTTCTGTCTGTATAATTTACTACCAGGTATATTTTATTTAGGTCTCATTCTCTTTTTTTGGGTGACTTCCAACCATTCATGGATGACTCATGCTCCGACATTAACTTCGACTGCCTGGCCCCTTTTTCCAGGTTGGTACACTACCTTCCATTAGATCCTGAGTGTTTAACTCTACTCCAGGGTTTGGCCCTTTATTAAATGACTGTCGATTTAAGGGTTTCAGTATTGAGTTGCTTTGTATTAATTTTGACCTTCTAAGTCTCACAACTCTTCCTTGCTCAACTTAGTGTTTGGTCACATAGACCCGAAGGATTTTGCGACAGCCCAAGCCAGAAATGAGTGTTTAAGATATTTCACTTATCACTATGAAATAAGTTATTCTCAACATATATACTAGATTTTGTAAAGTTAAGGACGTTAAAATGTATTCCCTTTAACTTTGCTATGAGAAACTCCAGTTATTCTGTTTTCTTGAAATTGTTGAGTTTTTTTGGTTACAGTTCCACAAGCGAATAAAAGGCTCACAATATTTTACTCAAGGTTGTATGCCTATGGGTTTTTCCTCACGATTGGTGATTCTTTCTATATGAGTAGAAATTGAAACTTAACGATGTTTTTTATTCTTTATTTCAAAAGAGATTTGCTACATATATCATGTATTCTATTATTTTGTAAAATCACATAATACACTACTATCTTGAGAACTTGTAGACTCACGACATGAGTTAGGAATTGTTGACCCATTGTAGAAATATTATTTACCAGTTTAGATTCCTTAGTACAGTTAATCAAAAAGTAAATTGCCAGTCCAATTGAGATTATGGTTGCTATTAAGTTTTGTTTGCTCTGAACATAATTTTTTTTGTTATAATTCTAGTATTGTACAAATTTATAATCAATTAGTATTTACAGTATTTGCATTAAATATAGACATGCTCTAAATTTGATTTGTTTTCAGTTGTTGAGTTGCCCTCTCAGTGCATTGTTTCACTCTTGGTGAAGTGTTCACTACCGAATATAATTATATTTATTGACATGTACATATCTCAACTATTCCGAGAATTACAGTTAGATATAGAGCTCTCTTCCTGTGAATTTATTTCGCCCTTATAAATTATGAAAGTTATATTATATTACTTGCGCATAAACTCCTACCCAGTTTTCTCCTTATTGAAGTTTAGGTAGTTCGTTTTTACTAGGAAAGATAGGAAGTAAGGGCATTTACTTCTGAATAGTTTTATTCTTTACACAGATTTCTATGGAGATTCTTTTGAACTGGATTTTCTTCTTTGTTAAGGAAAGTAATTTTTGTCTACAAAAATGAACTATTTCCTATATATTATTATGGTTGTCTCTTCTTATTAGGAACTAGGGATTGTTCTTTGGTTGCTATTAACATAGCCGGACCCGAGGATTAACCCAAATTAATCGGACACTGTTTCAGTCTTGTTTATTATTCACACATGTCTACGAGTATTACTATTATTGCCTTGGATTTAGTTACATGGTATTTTACCATTTTGTTTCAGTACTTGTATTATTCTTTCTTCCATGCTATTATTTCTTATGCCATTGTATTACGACGTTTAGTTTGCAACATGTGGTGCAAATGCCAGTTTAGCTTCTATCTTATGTTTGCACAAAGGAATAAAAGATAATCTACCCATATATGTTTCCTCTACCTAAGTGTGTGAAAACTAATTATATGAACATTAATTTCAATAATCCATTTCTATTAAGTAAAATGTTCCAATATGTCAGGAAATATATTGTTTTTCACAATAGTAAATGTCCATCAATGGGAAGGATGAGGCCACAATTCTATAATTACTGTAACCCTTCTCAAACTATACCAATGGTGATGTCATCTGCATTGCAAACTTTCACATGCACACATTATCATGATGAGGAAAAAATGGCATATAATAGGTGTGACCTCAATAAATCTATTCCATTTACTCACGGTAAAAGACTAATTTCCATCAAGGAATCATTAACACACACCCTTATTACATGGCCTTTAGTTATTACTCATGAGTTACAAAGTATGCGACCTACCCTCATGACATCTTGTAACCCATTGGGTGAGAATATGAATCTCCATCTGATCACACAGATTGAGTTTCTAGTAGGTAGGAATAGGGATTGATGGATAGGTATATTTGTTTTATTATTATTGACTTTTCATAGATATGGGTGTTTTGGGGTTCATACATGCGTGGAGGAATTTGAATAAATTCATTGGGTGTCTATAAGCTCCTCCATTTCACATAATGATATAAGAGATAAACATTCAATTATTTTAACATGTACATAGAGGTGTTAGAGTATGTCTAAGAGTTGGTTTTAATTTTCATAAGAATGAAATATATGAAAATGTCTATTTGGAACTAACTCATCTCCCTCATGGAGTATTAGAAAAACAAATCTAAGAATTTTATGGAATGAGGGGCTTTCTAATAAGAGTGTGGATGTGTCTAATTTTTTTAGACTCTTTATTTAATTGTTACTACACTTTGATTTGAAAAAACAATCAATTTAATAATTAGTTTAAGCTTAAAATGATACCTAGTAAGTTCATCTAACAAATTTAGAGGTCAAAATACACCTAGATAATTTATTCATTTGGAATTAGGAGTTGAAACTCTACACATAGAGTCTCTCCATTGAAATTAGAGTCCAAAACCCATATAACAAGTTTATTCATGTAGAATTTGAGGTGGAAAATATAAAAAAACATTTTATCCATTAAAATTGAAGGTTGATACATAACCTAACGAAGAATAAAGTTAGATTTTAGGTTGAAGGCTTTAGGCGATAAATAATTTTTTATGCAAAATTATTCCTTCAAATCCAATGGTGGAGCACTATATTTTGAACATATATTAGATACAAAGATCCTTCTTTACAAATATTGTTGTAGATTTAAATATATTTGAAGTAAGACGATGATTTTGCATTGAAGAGCATGACCTATAAGTATTCTCATAGGGATACTGTCTTTTTCTAGTCATGTTATTGGGAAACATCATGAAGGAAATTTTGACAAGTGTGCTTCTTAGCACACATTATCCCCCTTGCATATTACTCATAATGATTTGTATGGTGGACTTTCTTATTTGAGTTGAACTACTTCTTAACATTCATTACTGAAATATTAGGACAAACTTTGATGTTTTTCTTACAATTGAAAAGTGAAGTTTTGACATGTTTCTTTTCCTACAAGGCCCTTGTAGAAAACCAAATTAGACATGAACAGTATAATTCAAGAGAAAATATTGGTGGGAAACATTTTAAATAAGACATTTACGAATTAATAATGTGCATAATTCATTTAGATGTAATAATATTATTCCATACACATTACAATGAAATGTTGTTGCTAAGAGAAGAAATATCACATGAAAATGTTGACATGTATGATCCTTTCAAGGGATTAACTCCATATTTTTAGTGAAATCCATTAAATGTGCTCATCAAAATATATTCTCATTCGCACAACTGAAGCAAGCATGCATTATCATTAAAATAGATGTAAGTCACTTTCATGCATTTCGCAGTAACATGTGAGGTTACATTGTTGATGAGAAAAAAAAAAGTATTTTAGCATAAGAGTGAGAAGTACATTTTTATAGTATAATTTGAGGTTTAAAAGTATATAGAATTCTTCATCCTGACTCAACATGAATTATTATTAGGAGAGATGCCAATTTTAATTAAGGTGTCTTAGATTGCATGTCGAACTCCATTTTTGTGCCATCTTTAACCTATAGGAATGTGTCATTTCATTTTCTCTTTTCTATTCCCAATTATTTTCATACTGCATATCTTATAATTTATCTTTTTAGAGAAGATGATATCAAGTTCGAAAATCCAAATCCACTTACTCAACCTCCTATAGTTGAACCATCGAACACGAACCTAAATCAACACAATAACGTCCTAGATTGGTATATATAGCACAAAATGGCCAACTAGTCTTACCTGAATTCCTAAATTACTATCAATGTATACATTCATATTTCCAACCATCCTCCTTCGTCTTGGATTAAGGTTCAAATACTCATGATTTAGAAACATTTGTAGAAGCTTCTAATCATCTGGATAGGACATTGTAATGAACAAGGAATTTTGTTCCTTATTAGTGATCGATACTTGGGATCTTATTCATCTTATTGAATAAATGATTTTTATTTGTTATATCTAAATTGATGCATAGGACAAAGTATGGAATAGATGGAAGTGTTGATACACATAAGGCTCTGTTAGTAGCCAAATTATTTTCATGAGTTGAAGGAACTCACTATAATAAAACCTTTTCCTTTGTAGTAACAATGAATTCTATTTTTATTGCTTTATATCCCTTCCAACATCATAAAAATCGGAGATTCATTAGATGGATGTCAAATATTCATTCTTGCATGGGGATTTATAAGAGTAAGCTTATATGAGAAAACCTCTTGGCTATATTGAAAATGATTTTTGTTTTGTTTTTTACTGTAAGAAATCTGTATATGGCCTTATTCAAGGCCTTTGACTTTGGAATTCCAAAATCAATAGCTTTCTTCTTAACACCATGGGGTTTCCACTCAATGTGACATAGAGCATACATTTCTGGGATATTATAGAATACCTATAATTTGATCAAATATTGGTAAGTACCTCAAAAATTCATTTTGTTCAACCCCCCTCTTAATATATCATTGCAATTAAAATTACCCCTATGTTTACTAAATATCCCCCATTTTTACTTGATACCACATTTCCTATAACCCAATACCTCTAGACCCCCATGTACCTCTGCCCTATCCTATAATACCTGGAATATATTAACTTTATCTTTCAAAATTTTATAAAACCCATTTATGAATGATCGTAATAATATATTGATAAACAAGGTGAAGCTCCCATGTTTGACATAGGCTTTTCTAGATATTCATTGAAACTAATGTTTATATTAAGGTTGATCATTTTGTCATAATTTTTCTCTATTATGATTACCTTATACTAACTAGTAGTGATTTTAAACCTCTATCCATTGTAAAATCCAGCTTCAAGAATAAATTTGACATCACGAATTTAGGATATTTGCACTAATATTAGCTTCAAACTATTTAAAACCAATGAAGGGATTTCTCTTTCTATAACTAAGTATGAATGTGAACTTCTTGTACACATTCACATGAAATATTGTAAACCATCCCCATCTCCCTTCCAATATGGACCTGATCTTATTGACACTTGTACCACACCGAAAATATATGGGAATTTGTATTACTGATTAGTTGGTTCCCTTTTGTATCTAACTTATACCTATAAATGTTTTCTAGTACATGTAAGCACCTAATGAGAGCCATTAGTAAGAGACGAATAAAATAATTGTGTATATCTAATACACAATTTGGTTTAGGAAACATTATAGTTCAGGTGGGGCTCTTTTGTTGGTTAGTTTTAATGTATTTCAATTCTGATTGGGATTCATAGAAGAAAAGTGTCATTTTTTCTTTTCATTTGTAGAAATATAATATCAAGCAATATTTCATTCAAGTAAAGAGGCATGTGATTTTCGCAGATATATTTCTAGAATCCAAGTATTAAAAGTTCATTTTAGATGTTTCAGAAGTTTACATTAAGGGGTTTCAACCTTTAATTCCTCTTTCTATCTCATATTGTGTTAACTTTCCAAATCGTTGAAGTTCAACATGTTGGATATTTAGAAATTTAGGAGTTCTATAAGATCAATTTGGTTTACTATTTCATTAGGTAAATATTGTTTTGTTATTTTTCTTCCGTATATAACTAATTAGTATCTTATCTTCTTTACTTTGCTTATTAAATCTAATATACAACTTAGAATGTTTTTTTTGCTAAAAATTGATGAACAAACTCACTTCACTATGTGATCCTTAGAATAAATGAAATGGTGTTTTTCTTAAGAAAAAACATATATATTTCTATTAAGCACAAATAATTGAGTGCAAAACACCATCCTACATGTCTTTCTAACTAATTCAATCTATTTTTTGCATTTCATAGAAGTGATTAAGCTGAGCACTTCTACTTTCAAATATATTATATTAACATTGTTAAAAGTATTATTACAATGATATATTAGATAATAAGTTTGAACTATTATAAAATATCATTAACTAAAATTTCAAATTATTTATTCTTTATTATTGCTAGTTTGAAAAAGAAAATAACAAATCAATTCATATTAGAAAATTTACACAATATTCATTTAGAATGCTTTCATCAATTAATCTAGTCACTCAATCCCTGGGATAGTCCTACCCCAAAGTAACATAGCCTTAGCTTAGGAATTTAGAGCATATCCATCCGCCATCATGGAAAAAGAACTTAAAAGAATGACCGACCAAGGGTAAGCTTTCCATGTGGCTTCTTCTTCACAATAATCAATGAATTTATTTAGTTGAGGAAGGTGCAGTTTATGAAAAATTACAATTATAAAACCACCATATTTTATTGTAATGACCCTTCTAAAGAAATGTATAAAATATTGAAAAAGTCTATAGGTACAAATAGCTCTTAATAAGGATCCTTTAATAAGGAAGTTCTAAACTCATGGTTATCCATCCAAAGCGTAAAAGCACATTAATGCACTTGCACTTATTGTCATTTTTGGTATATGACTAGCTAGAAAGAACTCTATTTTGCGGATTCTTTTCTTTCCCCTACTCATTGTGCTCTTCATAGCCTTTCTATTATTGTTTTCATTTATACTATAGAAAAAAATTATCCCTAGGATTTTTTCAATAGAACAACATAAGGAACCCATCTCAGGAAGCGAAGAGTATTTTCGACATACATAAAGAAGTTTATGTTTCCTTCTCTTTGGGTTTTGGCTTAGCTACCAATGAATATAGTGAATTGATAACCCGAAAGCTTACCCTTCCATTTGTGAGGTAGAAAGGAATTCCAAACCCAAATAACTATGGTAACTCATTTCTTACCATAAACTAGATGTTAGTGGGGTAATCGTTGTAACATTCTAGTGTTTCTCCACATACTCAATACATCAAAAGTTTATTTAATGTCTTCGCCTGTGTATCTTTCTCACATGTATACAGAGACCAAAATCAAAATGAAAATGTACTCTCAAAAGGTGGTATGGGAATGAACTAAGAATCTTCAATAATATTAAAAAAAATCTGAAGGTGACATCTCTAGTCATTAATTCCATTTTCATGATGGATAGTTTTGTATTTTTTTTGTTAACAATAATCTAAGTTCTTGCATATCCATATCTACATCTGCATGACTTGTTTGATTAAATCAATTTTGGAGATTAGATTGTTTTTGTTATGACCTTTAGTGTGAAAGATGCTTAAGTAAACTATATAAAATATTATTATATATATTTTATTTTGAAATATTCTTTCTTTTTTATAACTTTATCACTCGCTTCTTTCACAAAAATATTAATAACAATGTCATAGACATAAATAGATGTAATTTTGTTCTTTATACAATAAAATTGCTTTATTTTAAAATATTAATATCAAAATAAAAATTAATTTTTATAATTTTTATATTAAAATAATAAATTGAATAAAATATAAACCATTTAAGGAAAAATAAATAAAGTTAATTTAATAATTAAAAACATAAAAAACACATTTAAAAATAGTTTAATTAACTTCATGATCATTAAATCTATTTTTAATATATATAATATGACAAAACTATAAAACTTATTAACTTATAAAAAATGAAATAAACGTACATTATTAAATCATAAAAGTAAATCCAAAATAAAAATAATTAATTTAAATTTATAAATTTAATAATTAAACATTAATATTAAATATCTAAATTATCTTTATAATACTTTTTACTTATATTACATATATTTAACCAAATTATAATATAATTTTTTTTACTGAAATAAATTATAATACATGAAATTTAATGAAAATAAAATTACACACATTAGCCAAAATTACAATATTAAAAATATTTGAGATTACACATATTAGCCAAAATTACAATATTAAAAATTTAACTCAAATATAATGCATAAGATTTAATGAAAGTAAAATTTCATAGGTTTTATCCTAATGCATAAGAAAAAATAAAACTAAGTATACTAAAAGCTAATCATATAATAAATAATATATGATTGAAAACATAAATAAAAACATTAGATGTTATTTTGAAATATAAAATCATTAAATGTTATTAAATTATTAAAAATATTTACATTAATAAATATTAAATTACAAAAATACATATTAATTATTTAAATTACTTTACAAAAATATATATTAATTATTTAAATTACTTTCATTTTTTTTTTTATTATTTATTAATTATATGAGTTGAGTCAGTTTAATAGTTAAGAGTATGTATTTCCTCTTAAGAGGTTAAAGGTTCAAAACCAAAAAATTAGAGTATGTATACCTTACTCTATTGAATAGTGAAATCACTTTAAAAATCCCTTTGTCCCACAAATAAAAAAACCTCACCCATAGTGCTTTATTTTCTAAACAGAATTTAATTCATAATTTAATGTTAAACAAAAATTGTTTATGTATGCAATTACAACTTAATTTTTATCATACTTTCTGTTTGTTACGGGTTAATCTAAACAGAATTTAATTCATAATTTAAAGTTAAACAAAGATTGTTTATGTATGCAATTACAACTTAATTTTTATCATATTTTCTGTTTGTTACGGGTAAGGAATTAACGCACTCGTGAACATTTTGAAGTCACTTTGCCTTTCCAAACGAACACAATCACTTCATCATTCCGAACATGCGTACCATCCACGAACACATATTTATATGGTACAACCATACAACTGATTCGTTATATAAATTCAGTCTGGATTCAAACCCTTACGTTACTACGACCTAAAACGTTAATAGTAGACGGGGAAAGTGGTTACAGCTGTTTACAAAAGTACGATCTTGAAATAAGAAGTGGTACCAACTATTTAGCAAAATATCATCCTGAATGAGAGGGCAGAAATTCCCGAAATAACAATGTAAATGAGAACGAAAACGATATCCACAGAAATTCCTTTGGATGCTACCTGTGTTATTTGACTCTCCAAATCCAGTTCTGCTATCTTGATTTTGTTCCTTATTTGCCATTTTTCCACCAACTTTTCTGTCACCCGCAACAATGTTATGGCTGAGACGAAGAACGACAGAGTAGAAGGTAACCACCATAGGTCACAGCGGCGTATATGAGCGAAAGCTGTCATCAGCCCCACTTGAAAGGATGCATGAAACGTCATCAATTGCATTATATCCTGGTTGAGAGTTTTGATCCAACTTGCAGGTTGGATTGTATTGACTGTAGGGAGGGTTTCCTGAAACCCTATTTGAGCAAATCTGTAGATGAAAGGAAAATAAAATAAAATCCCTTATTTATGGTTTAAAGAGATTTGAAAATTTTGTTGGAAGGAGTATTTTTTTTAAGGTTGGGTGGACTATATTTTTATGATGTCTAATAGTAAAAAAAAAAATGAAGAATTGACTTCATATCAAAGAGTACTTTAACAAAAACATCTATCGCCATTTATTTAAAACACATGAACTTAAATAAAAATAATCTTAACAATATATTTTTATATCTTCTATTTCTATTTTAACGATATATGAACTTCCAATTTTTAGTATAGTATCTTTGTGGTGTTTCAAAATAGTTTTGATATTACTTTATTATTTTTAGACAAACTATTCAGCTCTTCATCCACCTAAAAATCGAACGATTTCCTAGGTGAGATACCTCATCCATATCGCAGGATTCATCCGATTGATTGCAAGCATGCTTTGTTGAAACTCATCTCCAACAGACCTGCACACAAACACACAAAAAAAATGAATATGATCAGAGTGAGAATCTTGGATTTAAAGGTTGCATCAATCATTCCCGAGTGATCAAATACCTCATCGAACGTGCAGGCTGGTGCGTATTAATTCCAGAGATCATCATCTGAAATTCAACTGGAACAAACTGTAACACAAGAATTAGTATTTAACCAGAAATCTCACGGACAAAGCAAGTGGATCAGTCCACATTATTTATTTCCAGATCCTCCCATTCGCACACGTCTTTTTTCACGACCTTCATGCGTCATCACTCGATTCAAGGCTGAGCTACGAGAAGGGGATTCTGCGCGTGCCGATCATACTTTTAAACGGAAAATATTAGGTAGTGGTCGACAAATATTCCGACATAGAAAAAGATAACATACAAATAATCCATATCTGGTAGTACATAATCTTACTGTTAACAAAGATAGTCAAGAAATATTATCTTTTCTATTAAAAAAAGAGTAAGTGGTTCGTCGGACATTCGACATACAATATACAAACAATTTGGACGAGGTAAGTGCCTTCCTCAGTAAGTTTAGCATATATTATTTGAAAACCTATGCCTCCCGCCGACTTTCGTTTTTCAAATCCCACGGTTGACGCCTATTTAATAAATCAGAGTTTTCAATTCAGAGCAGGAAAAGATTTACCAAACTTTTGACTGCTGAGCGTTATGGTGGTCCAGGTGTTGGATATTTATATGTGGTAAGGGAATAATTACAACTTTATTATCGTTATTGAGCAGATACAATGAAAAGGTTTAAGGTGATATTTTGGTCAATCGAAGATTCATTTTATCAATTATTTATCATCATTTGACGCCGTATAAACATGAGCCACTAACCCTGGAAAAAAAGGACTTGAAAAAAGAAGAGCAGGATGAAGTGGATTACAGCGTTAAAATGTATGATAATATTAATGAGGTTGATAGGCTTGTTTATTTTAAATAGAAATTTCAGAATTTTAAATTAATTTATAAAAAATTATTATATAGATGGTAAGGATTTAATTTTTTTGGAAAATTTTATAATATTATTAATAGTATAATTAAATCAAAAATTGAAATGCTTTTTTTATTTCTTTTAATTAAATTGATTAATTAAAAATGTTATGTACCAATTTTATGTGATAAGAGTTATAGTTTTTTGAACATATGGTATTGATAAACCATGGTGTTGTCCCATAGTATTGTAACATTCTCTTTACATATTAAAATATCCATGGTAAAGTGGGAATATTTTTTTACCCATAAAAATATTCTTATTATAATTAAAAAAAAATAGTTAGTTTTATGATATATGTATTCAACATATATATTAATTCTTTTTTATAATTAGTAATAATAGTATTAATTTAAAATAAAGTTTTAATTTAGTTCGTTTTATGATTTTTTAATTGTAATCATTAGAAATGTATTATAAAATAAGTGTTTTAATATTTATTATGGATTTAATTTTATCGTTTATTAGTTAGTTATTTACTTTGTAAAATTACACTAATTATATCAATTTAAACACATTAAATTGAGGTAGTTTGATTAGTATTCTTTAATATAGATTGCTTTTATATTATTTGAAATAAAATTTCATTTAAATACATTTTCTAATCGAAATGGTTTTATTTTGAATTTTTTATATTATTGATTTGATTAAGTTGTTTGAATTTTTATATTCTTTATAATTTTTTTATATTATTTAAAATAGAAATCCATTTAAATACATTTTTTAATTGAGGTGGTTTGATTGAATTAGGTTGTTTGAGTTTTTGATATTCTTTAATATATTAATTTTGGATATTCTTTAAAACAAAAATTGATTTAAATGATTTTTTTTATATAGAGATATAGATATGTTTTATATTATTTTTAGGTTAATTATATTTTTTTTTGAGATTTTTTGAAATAAAGATTGATTTATCTTTTAGAGGTATGGTATGTTGGTTATCAGATACAATGCTAAGGTATTTGTGCAGTTGTGTACGTCACAAGTTCAAACCTCAACTTATTCTTGTATAGTTGCATTTGGAGATTATAGTAGATTTTTTTATTTTTTTGAAATTTCTTACCTTTTAACTTTTAAAAAATAAAAATAACACATTATTGAATTATTAATAAGAAATATATTTGTTTGGTGTTTCAAATTTATATTAATAATATAAATATAAATATTATAATATATTATAAATTTTAATTTTAAAATTTGATTTCTTTATAATATTTTAATTTTATGTTATTTTCTATAATATATTATAATTTTTTTTGAAATTTAATATCATTAATGTTTTTAACACTATTTTTTTTTTAATGATGTCCTTTTTTTCTTTATGATTTATTTGTGAATCTAACATTATTATGTCACTTTCTTGTAAGTATGATGAATTTCATTGAAGTTGGAAGTTAGGATAAGAGCTATGACTTTTATCAAAATTAGAAATTATGATATGAATTATGTGACTTTTTGTATGAATTATTTTGTGTTAATATAATAGGTATTTAGTGATACAATCATTTCACTTTATAGAAGTCAAGATAAAATTTTAAAAGAAAGATGAGTGATGATGGATTATTTTTAATTTAATTTAAACATATATATATTTTTAATAATGTGATTGAAATTTTATTAATTAAAGTATATTAAATTATATAGATGAATTTATTATAAAAATATTTATTTTGATGTCATGTATATATTTACTATTGAGAGGGATCAAATTATCAAAGATTAATTTTTTTTGTTTGAGTATAAAACTTGTGGAAATATTTATGCTTCAATAAATTTAAGTTCAAAATCTTGGTGTTTTCAACACCTTAGCGACTAGAGCTTCAAGAGTTTTTGATGAAAACCATTTCAGTGAAGAGAAAGCACATCCCCTAAGTGTTTTTTTTAATAATGGGTATAATAGACACCAATGTACTTAGGCTTTCTTCATAGCTCAAAAAGGTCCTAGTGCTAAGAAATATATCAAGGATTGATTTTCTAGTGTTCATATTCCTTCTATCCAAGTGACCACTCACAATATTGCGAGGATCCTAAGGAAGCGTAAGGTGGCTTCAACTTTTAGGGCTTTAAATACCATCTGGAGCTCTCTTAGATCTGTAAAAGACCCAGGTGACCCCAATAATATGAAGGGTGTTTAAGTTATCCCATGCTCTTATGGGTCTCCCTACATTGGTGAGACTGTTTGCTCGATTAATCAAAGGATTTGTAAGCATGCCATTGACATCAAGCATGGCAGGACCCGCTCCTCTACTTTGGCAAAGCATGTAGATAAATCTAAGCATCACATTTTCATTGAGGAAGCCCAAGTCATTGCTAGGGTTAGTCATTTCCATCATTGTAAATTGAGGGAGGCCCTAAGAATTGAAAAAAGACCCAATAATTTGAATAGAGATGATGGTTGAAATATTAGTAGAAGTTGGGTCTTTGTCTTGTCCGCCTAATTTTTTACGCTTCTTTTTGGGATTTATTTTGTTTGTTTGTTTATGCTCCTACATTTTTAGGCTTCTTTTTGAGATTTATTTTGTTTATCTGTTTATGCTCCTAGTTTTTAAGGGTTTTTTTTTAGATTTATTTTGTTTGTTTGTTTATGTATGTAGGTATTAGTGTCCTTTTTATAGTATTTGTTGTTGATTTATTCTTCATTGGAGTTTAACTTCTTGATCCTTGGTGTTTCTTATGTGTTTCATCATCCTTTTAGTTCTTAACTCATTTTAGTATTTTTTTTTTATTTGTTTAATGGGCCTCAGCCCCATATTTTATTTTGACCCTATTTTATTTATTGTTTTCTTTTCTTTGAATATATATATATATATATATATAATTTATTATTTATATATATCTTTGTTTTCATTGGTGTATATTTTTGTTATTGAATTAAGGCTTCTCTGATCCATATTAGGTTTGAGATAATTTTTCGGCGTAAATGACATCATATTTCTTTTGTCAATGCCTTTCAAACCAACCAGTGTAGTTCATCATCAGGACAAGTTGAAGAATCAGATCCATCTTTGCATGTTAAATAGTTAGAGCAGAACCTCCAGTGGCTATAATTCTAGATCAGGTAATGGTTAAAAAGACTAGCGTCTAAAATAGACAGGGAAACGATTAAATGGAAATGACCAGGGGCATAATCATACTTAGTAAAGAACTAAATATTAAAATATTAATTAATCAAATGGATATATTACCCAGAGGTTTCACCCATTATAAAAATTATTTATATATATATATTAATTAAATTAATAGTTAACTAAAATGGTCATAATTACATAATTATTTAATGAATATATATAAAAATAAGTATATATAAATATATATTAGAAACTATTTATGTGGGGATACACGAAATTACGAGGTTAAAAATAATAAAATAAAAATTTTAAATAAATATATCAATATATAGATAAATATATTTAATAGTTAGTTAAAGAAGGTCTTAACTATTTAATGAAAATAAATAAATGTATAAATATTAAATATATACATAAATATTATATATATATATATATTAATTAAATTAATAGTTACCTAAAAAGGTCTTAATTATTATATATATATATATATATATATATATATATATATATATATATATATATATATATATATAATTATTTATATGGGGATATATAGAATTACAAAGAGGTTATTTTTTTTTAATAAATATATCAATATATAAATAAATTTATTTAATAGTTGCTTAAAGAAGGTCTTAATTATTTAATGAAAATATATAAATATTATAAATTATAATAATTTAAATATTTATATTTAATTAAATGTTTATTTCAATTGTTAAATCCTAAAATTAATATTCAATATTCAAGTAAGAATTTTTCTTAAAAAAGAAAACCCTTATTCAAAGAGCAAAGGCCAAAAGTTACAAGTACAAGCTAACAAAGAGGGAGGGGAGGAGAGGAAGAAAACGACTAGTAAGAGAGTGCTGGGACCTAGCAACTACTGATCTTCCAACCATCTTCTCTATTAAGATTTCTTGACCTTTTCTCAATCTCCAGGACTTCCCTAAATTTCCAGTGATGGAACTGAGAAACTCTAGCAAGAACACTAGCCTCCTCAATATGAACATGATGCTTGGTTCTCTTAGCATGCTAAGCTAAAGTAGAAGACTTGGTTCTCCTATGTTTAAGGTCAGTTGTGTGTTCACTAATCCTTTGAAAGCTTTCCTCAAAGCTGCCAAGAATTCGCGAACAAAAAGAGAACTGAAGGACTGGGTTCCTAGCATCCTTCTTCCGTTTGTTTAGGGGACCACTGATAAGATTGCAAGGATTCTTAAGAAGCATAATGTCCCCTCGACCTTAATACCCCTTAACACCATTCGTAAATCCCTCAGATCTGTGAAGGATCCCATCGACCCTAAGGATATGAAAGGAGTATATATGATCCCTTGTTCCTGTGGGACCCCCTATATTGGTGAGATGGGTTGCTTCATTAATCAAAGGATTAGTGAACAGGTAGCTGACCTTAAACATAGGAGAACCAAGTCTTTCGCTTTAGCAGAGCATGCTGAGAGAACCAAGCATCATGTTTGTATTGAGGAGGCTAGTGTTCTTTCTAGAGTTTCTTAATTTCATGTTTGTATTGAGGAGGCTAGTGTTCTTTCTAGAGTTTCATCACCGGAAATTTAGGGAAGCCCTGGAGATTAAGAAAAGGCCGAGAAATCTTAATAGAGAAGATGGTTGGAAGATCAGTGGTTGCTGGGTCTAGCACTCTCTTCCTAGTCGTTTTCTTCCTTTCCTCCCCATCCTCTGTGTTAGCTTGTACTTGTAACCTTTGGCCTTTTCTCCTTGAATAAGGATTTTTTTTTTTTTTTTTAAGAAAAATAATTGCTTGAATATTGAATATTAATTTTAGGATTTAACAATTGAAATAAACACTTAATTAAATATAAATATTTAAATTATTATAATTTATAATATTTATATATTTTCATTAAATAATTAAGAACTTATTTAACTAACTGTTAAATAAATTTATTTATATATTGATATATTGATTAATTTTTTTTAACCTCTATGTAATTTCATATATCCCCATATAAATAGTTTCATATATATATATATATATATATATACATATATATATTCATTAAATAATTATGACCTTTTTATCTAACTATTAATTTAATTTAATTAATTTATTTATATATATTTCTCTCTATATATTATATTTATGTATATTATATTTATTTTAATATTTATATATATTTATTTTTCATTAAATAGTTAAGACTTTCTTTAACTAACTATTAAATAAATTTATTTATATATTGATATATTTATTTAAAAATTTTATTTTATTATTTTTAACCTCTATGTGATTTCATGTATCCCCATATAAATAGTTTCTAATATATATTTACATATACTCATTTTTATATATATTCATTAAATAATTATGACCTTTTTAGTTAACTATTAATTTAATTATATATATATATATATATATATATATATAATTTTTATAATGGGTGAAACCTTTGGGTAATATATTCATTTGATTAATTAATATTTTAATATTTAGTTCTTTATTAAGTATGGTTATGCCCCTGGTCATGTCCATCTAACCGTTTCCCAGTTTATTTTAGTTGTTAGTCTTTTTAACCGTTACCTGATCTAGAATTATAGCCATTGGAGGTTTCTCTCTCACTATTTAACATGCAAAGCTGGATCTGATTCTTCAGCTTGTCCTGATGATGAACCACACTGCTTGGTTGACAAAAGAAATATATTTTTGTTTTATTTATTTTTCTATTAATTATTTTTAATTTAGTTTATTTTATTTCCATTAATTATTTTATGTATTAAATGTTATTGTGTGGATTGGGGTTTTGACTCTTTTTTATAATTTTTGACTGCTGTCCTTATTTAGAGTTTCACTCTGATTTTTTTTTAAGAAATTAATTTAAATGTTATTTTTCAAAAACTAGCTATTTAATATACGGGTTACTTATTAATATTTGTTTTAGTAAATTAAAAAACTAATACCATAATTTAAATATTTACTTTTAATAATATTTGGTTTTAATAAATTAATTTAAATATTATTTTTAAAAAACTAGTAATATTTGGTTTTGATAAATCAATTTTAATATTATTCCATTTAATATAGCGGTTACCTATAATAAATTAATAAATTAGTAAACTAATACCATTATTTAAATATTATTTTTCAAAAACTAGGGGTTACTTAATAATATTTGTTTTTAATATATTAATAAATAAATATCATAATTTAAATATTATTGTTCAAATATATTGATTCGAAATGCGTCCACCAAAAATTTATCTTATATGATTTCTACGGCAAGACTTTGCTTAATAAATTTGATTCCTCTCATTGTTTGATAAATCTTTAGTTAAAATAAATCTACATGATTTATAATAATTCTCTATATTAAACCAGACATAAGACCTTACACTGTAACAAAAATTTATATATATGTTAGTGATTAACACAATTCATTATTTTTTGGTTTCTTTCATTATTTTTTGGGGTCTTTTGCTGGGACATACTAGAGTTATATGAAGGATTGAATCCTATCTTTTCTAGCCTAGCTACTTGGGCATGAAAATTACTCCCTCGACTGGAGTATCCTCACGTATATGCTTGGCGTTTTAACACCTCTTTTGATCATAACCCATAGTGGTTATAAACGATAAGACCTTTTGGGCTATACAATACTTCATAACTCTAATTTAATGTGTGATTGTGATATCATGTGCTATATTGGAGTGTTGTTCGATGATTAATACTATAACCATTTTGGTGCCTCCCAAGACTTTTGACTGCTGAGCATTATGGTGGTCCAGGTGTTGGATATTTATATGTGGTAAGGGAATAATTACAACTTTATTATCGTTATTGAGCAGATACAATGAAAAGGTTTAAGGCGATTCATTTTATCAATTATTTATCATCATTTCACGCCGTATAATCATGAGCAACTAACCCTGGAAAAAAAGACCTGAAAAAAGAAGATCAGGATGAAGTGGATTACAGCGTTAAAATGTATGATAATTTTTATGGAAAATTTTATAATATTATTAATAGTATAATGAAATTAATGTTTTTTATTTATTTTTAATTAAATTGATTAATTAAAAAATGTTATGTACAAATTTTATGTGATAAGGGTTATAGTTTTTTGAACATATGGTATTGATAAACTATGTTATGGTCCCATAGTATTGTAACAATCTCTATTTACATATTAAAAATATCCATAGTAAAACAGGGATATTTTTTTGACCTATAAAAATATTCTTATTATAATTAAAAAAAAATTAGTTTAGTTTTATGATATATATGTATTATATATATATATATATATATATATATATATATATATATATATATTAATTCTTTTTTATAATTATTAATAATAGTATTAATTTAAAATAAAATTTTAATTCAGTTAATTTTATGATTTTTAAGCGTTTTAATATTTATTATGTATTTAATTTTATTGTTTATTAGCTAGTTATTTACTTTATAAAACTACTCTAATTATATCAATTTAAATACATTAAATTGTAGTAGTTTGATTAAATTGTTTGATTAGTATTCTTTAATATAGATTGTTTTTATATTATTTGAAATGAAATTTCATTTAAATACTTTTTTTAATCGAAATGGTTTTATCTCGTTTGAATTTTTGATGTGGTTTTATCTAATTAGGTTGTTTGAATTTTTGATATTTTTTATTTGATTAAGTTGTTTGAATTTTATATTTTTTGTATTATTTAAAATAGAAATTCATTTAAATAATTTTTTAATTGAGGTGGTTTGGTTTAATTAGGTTGTTTGAGTTTGTGATATTCTTTAATATATGAATTTTGGATATTCTTTAAAACAAAAATTGATTTAAATGATTTTTTTATATAGAGATATAGATATGTTTTATATTATTTTTAGGTTAATTGTATTTTTTTATATATTTTGAAATAAAAATTGATTTATCTTTTATAGGTATAGCATGTTAGTCAGTAAATACAATTGTAAGGTATTTGTGGAGTTGTGTATGTCACACGTTCAAACCTCAACTTATTCTTGTGCAGTTCTATTTAGAGGTTATAATAGAAGTCATTGGGTTTTCGTTTGGATTTTTTTTATTTTTTGAGATTTCTTAAATATATTTGTTTGGTGTTTCAAATTTATATTAATAATATAAATATAAATGTTATAATATATTATGAATTTTAATTTTAAAGTTTGATTTCTTTATAATGTTTTAATTTTATGTTATTTTCTATAATATATTATAATTTTTTTCTAAATTTAATATCATTAAAATTTTGAATAGTATTTTTTTATTAAATGATGTCTTATTTTTCTTTATGATTTATTTTATAAACCTAACATCAATATGCCACTTTCTTGTAAGTATGATGAGTTTCATTGAAGTTGGAAGTTATGATAAGAACTATGACTTTTATCAAAATTAGAAATTATGATATGAATTATGTGACTTTTTATATGAATTATTTTGTGTTAATATAATAGGTATTTAGTCATATAATCATTTCACTTTATAGAAGTGAAGATAAAATTTTAAAAGAAAGATCAATGATGATGCATTACTTTTAGTTTAATTTAAAAAGTTTGTTACTTTTAATTTAATTTAAACATATTTTTTTAATAATGTTATTAAAATCTTATTAAGTAAAGTATATTAAATTGTATAGACGAATTTATTATAAAAATATTTATTTTAATGTCATGTATAGATTTACTATTGAGAGGGATCAAATTATCAAAGATTAAAACTTTTTTTTAGTACAAAACTTGTGGAAATATTTACGCTTCATAAATTTAAGCTCGAAAGCTTGGTGTTTTGAACACCTTAGTGACTAGAGATTCAAGAGTTTCTGATGACAACCATCTCAATGAAGAGAAAGCACATCTCCCAAGTGTTTTCTTTAATAATGGGTATAATAGACACCAATGTACAAAGGCTTTCTTCAGAGCTCAAAAAGGTCCTAGTGCTAAGAAAGATATCAAGGATCGATTTTCTAGTGTTAATCTTCCTTTTATCCAAGTGACCACTCACAAGATTGCGAGGATCCTAAGGAACCATAAGGTGGCTTCAACATTTAGGGCTTTAAACACCATGTGGAGCTCCCTCAGATATGTAAAAGACCCAGGTGACCCAAATAATATGAAGGGTGCTTACACTATCCCATGCTCTTGTGGGACTCCCTACATTGGTGAGGCTGGTCGCTCGATTAATCAAAGGATTCGTGAGCATGCTGCTGACATCAAGCATGGTAGGACCCACTCCTCTACTTTGGCAAAGCATGTAGATAAATCTAAGCATCACATCTGCATTGAGGAAGCCCAAGTCGTTGCCAAGGTTAGTCATTTCCATCATGGTAATTTGAGGAAGCCCCTAGGAATTGCAAAAAGACCCAATAATTTGAATAGAGATGATGGTTGGAATATTAGTAGAAGTTGGGTCTCTGTCTTGTCCACCTAGCTTTTTAGGCTTCTTTTTGGGATTTATTTTGTTTGTTTGTTTATGCTCCTACATTTTTAGGCTTCTTTTTTAGATTTATTTTTTTTATTTGTTTATGCTCCTAGTTTTTAAGGGTTTTTTTTTAGATTTATTTTGTTTGTTTTTTTATGTATGTAAGTATTGGTGTCATTTTTATAGTATTTGTTGTTGATTGATTCTTCATTGGAGTTTAATTTCTTGATCCTTGGTGTTTTTTTATGTATTTCATCATCCTTTTAGTTCTTAAATCCTTTTAGTATTTTTTTTATTTGTTTAATGGGCCTTAGCCCCATATTTTATTTTTGACCTTGTTTTATTTATTGATTAGTTTTCTTTGTATATATATATATATATATATATATATATAATTTATTTATATATATCTTTGTTTTCATTAGTGTATATTTATGTTTTATTTATCTTTATATTAATTATTTTTAATTTAGTTTATTTTATTTCCATTAATTATTTTATGTATTAAATGTTATTGTGTGGATTAGGGTTTTGACTCTTTCTTATAATTTTTGACCTCTCTCTTCATTTAGAGTTTGACTTTGATTTTTTTTAATAAATTAATTTAAATGTTATTTTTAAAATACTAGCTATTTAATATAGGGGTTACTTATTAATATTTGTTTTAATAAATTAATAAACTAATATCATAATTTAAATATTAGTTTTTAGTAATATTTAGTTTTAATAAATTAATTTTAATATTATTCCATTTAATATAGTCGTTACCTATTAATAAATTAGTAAACTAATATCGGTTGTTATATCACAGGATTTGGGACGAGCAAACAGTGGACAATACTAGAGAGATGAAAAAATAGGGTTTACAGTCTTTAGCAGGTGTTGAACTCCATGGAAGGGCACAAAGGAGGGAGCTCCACTCCCTCCTACAAGCTGGCCATGGCCATCCGAGGTAAGAAACCAATACAAAATGTCAGAGGTCCTGCAAAATAATGGAAAAGGAGCATGCAAGAGGAGCAAGAGGGAAACAAATCAAGGGAGAATAATAGCACAAAAGAAAAGGAGGAAGAAGACAAGGAACAAGGTGCAAAAAACAAAGCACAAAAAGGACGATGTAAACCCAAAATTGAGGTCACACCCGGAGTAGTTCTAAATGATCCTACTATGCAGGCACACAAGGACCACATGCACACATATACTATCATTTGTAAATTCATGGGATTATGGCCCACTAAAAAGGCATTACAGACATGGATCAAATACCACTGGAAACCAAAAGGAAGCATTGACCTACATATTGGGTCAAAGGGATTCCTTACTTAGTCTTCACAAATATTGAGGATAAAGACAGGGTGCTTGAAGGAGGGCCCTACTTCTACGCAGCAGTAGGCCTCTACATGCGGTTGTGGATGATGAACTTTGTTCTGGAGCATGAGACTTTCACTTCGGTTCCGGTCTGGGTAATACTCTACTCCCTCCCTCTTGATTATTGGCAAACAAAATCATTAACTGCCATAGAAAATAAATTAGGGTGTTTTGTCAAGCTTCTGAGGCCACCAGAAGGGGAAAATATACTTCCTTTGCACGAATTTGTGTGGAGATGGATCTCTCTGGAGCTCTACCGGATGAGGTTATCTTGGAAGTTTTTGATGAAGAATGGGTGCAAACAGTAGATTATGAACATATTCCATTCAGATGTCACAAATGCCATGAGCATGGGCACCTATTCAGGGATTGCCCTCTCAGTAAAATAGAGAACAAGAGTAAAGCTACCACAATGAAAGACACTAAAAGCTTTCACAAAGTGAGTCATAGAGGAAAAGGGGGCAAAAGGGGACTAAAGCAACATCAAGCAGAAGGGCTACAGGCCAGTCTGAACAGGTACCAAGTACTCGAAGAAGAAGAAGAGATAACAAAAGCTGATTAGGCAATGGAGGGAAGTCTAGTGGAGAAGGAGAAAGAAGGAGACAATGATCAAACAAAGGATAATAATAAACAGAAAGAGACTATGATGGGTGATGTAGAACTGGAGATGGATCCGGAAATGACCCAGAGTGAGATGGAAATGGAGGACCAGGAACTACAAGAGATTCTTGATAGAGAACACCTAGATCTGGAAGGGTTCTTGAAACAGGGAACCATGGGAGGGGTAAACTCGTTACCTCAAGAAGAGTTCACTAGATTACAACAGTTGTACATATGGAAAAATTAGGCTAAAGGGCTGGATAGGCAAAGAAACACTGAAAGACAGGGTAACGAAGGTGTGAAAACTATGAAAAACACACCAGGATTAGCACCTAGAAACCCAGGAAAGAAAAGAAGCAGGAAAAAGCAGAATGAGCTATTGATGGAATGTGTAAAGCGAATGATAGATTCAGGTAAGATGAAAGATCTAACTAGCTACTCCTTTACAAATCTTTAATGATGGAGTTCACTTCATGGAATATCAGGGGTCTAGGTAGTAAAATAAAACAAAGATTACTTAGTAATAGAATGAAATAGGAAGCTTTGGATATGATCTTCATCCAGGAAACTAAATGTTCCATTCAAAGGATAAAAGAAATATATAGCAAATGGCTCAATCGATTTGAGTTTCTAGAAGTCAAGGCAGAGAATACAACAAGAGGCATACTAACTCCTTGGAACCCCCAAAAGATTGGCATAATAGATGCCGAGGCTTCTAGGAATTATTTATCAGTGGTTATCCAGCCTGTGGGGGATAGGGAGACCTATCTTGTCACGAATGTTTATAGCCCCATAGAATGGATGATAAACTCAGGTTTCCAGATTCTCTCGTGGATCTCAGAGAGAGACATGTAGGAATACCATGGATCATGGGTGGGGACTTCAACATGATCAAATCACTTTCAGAGAAAAATAGGTAACCAGAACTCTAAACAAAGACTCTTTAGCATTTCAAACTTTTATGGATAATATGAAGCTAGTTGACATTGATTCAAGTAATGGTCTCTTTACTTGGAACAATAAAAGAGGAGGAGGGTCTCAAGTAGCCTCAAAGTTAGATAGATTCATCATCTTAGAGGAAATTATGCTCATCGATAAGGAAATGGTATCGATAATTCTTCCCTTTGGAGGCTCAGATCACTTGCCAGTTCAATTGGAGGTTCAGGGCATTGGTACCCCCAGGAATAGACCTTTTAGATTTGAGAATATCTAGCTCACCCATCCATATTTCATCAACAACATTGCAAATTGGTGGTCTAAAGATTTGCATATTCGGGGCACAAGAATGTTCCTTCTACACAAAAGACTAAATAACATCAAGCCCAGGCTTAAAGATTGGAACAAGAATGAAGTTGGCAATATTTTTGAGGGAAAAAAATCTGTTGAAGATAAATTGCAGCAACTCAACCAAGCCCTTATCACAGTTGGCTTTGATAAATTTAGAAATGATCAAGCCACCAAATATCAGCAAGACTGGGAGAATTTATGTAAACAAGGGGAAATATTTTGGAGACAAAAATCTAGAGTTCAATGGCTAAAAGAAGGAGAGTGAAACACTAGATTTTTCCATAGATCCACCTTGGCAAACAAATCTCATAATAGAATCTCTTCGATCAAGGATGAGGGAGGGGAACTTCTTAATTCCCACAAAGACATAGAGGCTGTGTTAGTTTAGCACTTTCGTGGTATAGAAAAGGAAACCATTTCAGATAGAGAGCATTTCATCAAGGACTTAACAAGACATATACCTTGGCTGGTGTTTAGAGAGGATAATTTCAACCTCAATAGGCTAGTGACTGAAGAGGAGGTTAGTGAGGTCCTCAAGGAAATGTAGAATGGTAAAGTGCCAGGCCCTGATGGTTTCAATGTGGATTTCTTTAAAGCTTGCTGGAATATTGTTAGACAGGATATTCTGAATGTAGTTGAAGATTCTAGGATAACTAGAAGTATTTTGAAGGTGCTCATCACTTCCTTCATCTCCCTGATCCCTAAATAGGACATTGCTCAAACTCCAGATAAGTTTAGGCCCATAGCTTTGTGCAATGTGGTTTACAAGATAATATCCAAAGTTGTTGCCAATAGACTCAAGCCTCTTCTTCCTACTCTAGTGTCTAGGGAACAATCTGGTTATGTTGAAGGCAGGCAAATTCTCAATAATATCATTCAAGCGCATGAGGTGGTACACTCACTAACTAGCAATAGGAAGGCTGGAATGATCATGCAACTGGACCTAGCCAAAGCTTTTGATAAGTTGAATTGGATCTATATCAGGAGGGTTCTTATTGATTTTGGGTTTGATCATAACTGGGTTAGATGGGTCAAGGCCCTGGTAACTTCTTCCAGCTTTTCAATTTTGGTTATTGGTTCTCCCTCCGAGACTTTTATTCCTTCAAGAGGCATCAGGCAGGGAGATGCACTCTCTCCCTTTCTCTTCATCCTCATGATGGAAGGACTTGGTCGGTCTATCAAGCATGCAAAAGAAGTCGGTAAAATCAAGGGTCTCCAACTTTCTGAGAATGGACAGGCCTTGACTCGTCAACAATTTGTTGATGATACCATGCTGCAGGGAATCCCCACGGTCAAAGAATCTCTTGCATATAAAGAAATCCTGAGTGACTTTGCCATGGCTACAAGTATGTAGGTTAATCTTTCCAAATCTAAGAATTTTTTCTTTAATACCAATTTTGCTATTCAAAGGAATATCTCCAGAATTATGGGCTTTCAGAGGGATGCCCTTCCTTCAAAATATTTGGGAGTTCCTCTAACTGCTAAACCTTTGCAAAAGAGCATTTGGGAGTCGATGATTAATAAGATGCAGGATAAAATTAGGAACTGGACTATTAGATCTTAAACTTGGCTGGTAGGTTGGTGCTTACAAAGGCTGTTCTTCAATCAATCCCAGTTTTCATGCTATCAGCACTCCTAGCACCAAAAGGAGTCTTACAATAATTCAAAAACATTCAAAGAGACTCTCTTTGGGATAAGGGGGAGAAAAGAAAGAAATGGGCCTTGGTAGCCTCGGATAAAATTTTCAAACCTAAAACTCATGGGGGTCTTAGATTGAACAACCCAAAGGTTCTAAGCAAGGCTTTAGGGGAAAAATTATGGTGGCGTTGGGTTAAAGACCCAAAGGCTCAGTGGGCTAGTATCCGGAAAGACAAATATGCCAGCACTTGGAAAAGTAATGATCACATAAGGATGTCTGGAACTATAAAGGGATCTCACATCTGGAATAAGGCCTAGGAGAATAGAGGTTTAGTACAAAAGTAGAGCTTCTAGGAAATCAGAGAGGGAGATCTTGCATTATTCTGGGAGGATAAATGCCAACAAGAACCTATACTATTAAAAGAGGATTTTTTGGACCTCAAGAAAGAGATAGATACCATAGGGTTATCTAAGGTAAAAAAAATTTGGGATCAAACCAATAGTGTAGGAAAATGGAGAACTTAGAGGAATATTGACTACAGGGATGACAGCCCCTTGAAAGAAAAAGGTAGAGGCTCTTATGGAAATGTTTGAACAAAGGAAGGTTCTAGTAACAGGGGGGCATGACCAACTTAGATGGGTCAAAAATAATGTGGGTACCTTTAATCTTAAGGAGGCAAAACGCATACTCCTTGAGCTGGATTCTCATGTTCCAGATATGATTTGGCAGAACCTATGGAGGCATCAAGGCTGGATGAAGATTAAACTCTTCATGTGGTTGGTTCATCATAAGAAATTTCTGACTTGGGTTAACATTCAGAAGAGGAGTGTTTTGGGGCCTTCTAGATGCCAGCTTTGTGAGGCCCAAGAGGAAACTATGGAGCACCTTCTCAGTAATTGCATCTTCACCTCCAGGTTGTGGGATTCATTTGCCACCATTTTCCAATAGACCGACAGGGATAGAGGGAGTATTGTCAATACCCTAAACAAATGGAGGTGAAACTTTTTGGATAACGAATTTCTTAGCTCATCTTGGGCTCTTACGCCAAGCTTCATTATTTTGAATGTCTGGAAACAAAGGAACAATATAATCTTCAAAATTTTGAAAAGAGGCCCTACCAATGTCTTTTGAGCAGCTCTTAAAATAGTTTAAGGAGACGGTGAGCACTTTAGTGCAAAATCCCCCTAAGAATCTACCTTCAGAGGCTAAAATTAGGATACTCCGACAGTTCGGTATGTAGGAGCTTATTCCTCAGGGCCTGAGTAGGAGGGTTAGGAAAATGGATACTGAGCAGGATTACTGGTATCCTCCCCCTCAGGGTTTTTTGAAATATAAAATTGATGGGGCTTCAAAAGGCAACCCGGGCACTACTGGCTTTGGAGGGGTGTTAAGGGATGAAAACGGAAAAATCCTTTTCATCTTCCACTGCCATTTAGATAGAGCCACTAACAATATGACGAAATTAATGGTGATGGAGCAATGTTTAGAACTCCTAGAGCAGGATAATCGCTAAAATGTGATTGTCGAAGCTGATTCTGAGTTAATCATTAACTTAGTCAAAAGAATTAGTTGTGGCACAGAGCCAGAGAAGGTCTCAAAACACTGGAGGCCGATCTAGGTCTTTCAACGGATCTAGCTCCACCTCCTTGGCTTTTGCACAGTAAGTTTTAACCATGTGAGAAGGACGACGAACGGGCTAGCAGATATTCTGGCCAATCAAGGAGTGTATTGTACCGTCAGCAGGATCATGATGGGTTGGCAAGGGTTTCCTCAGAACAGACTCAAGGCACATTGTCATGACCAGGCAGATGAAGACATGATGTTGTTTCGAAATAGAGCCATGGAGGTGGAGTCTAGATGATTTGGAATCATTATGATTTGCTATTTTTTCCACAGTCTGGTCCTTCATGGGTTGATCAGTAGACTCTGCTTCTCCGGTAGTTGGCCGGAGGGATGGAGCTTCATTCTACATGGGTTCATGAACTAGTGCAGAGGGGATGGAGCGAGAGGCTGGAATTTAGGCTTTCTCAGTGGCCGGAAAACCCTAGATTTTATTCATATGGACACAATACAGCTCACGGGGTGGTATTTCAGTTTATTGCGAGCCTTTCAAGTTGGAAGTCGTTTTTATGAATTGGGAGCGATTCCACTCACCGCACTACACGTGGCCAAAGGGAGGGAATGAATATTGCCCTCATCACATGCTAATTATTGGTGCTTTAGACCCGTACAATATGATCCTCAGCTGTTGGATCAAGCATGATAGATCTATGGTTAGGAAAAAACGAGCATGTAAGTGGGTCCAAGAAGTTAATCATCAGGCTTCTAGGCACTGCGATGTTTTCCTTAGTAGTTGGATCAGGTGAGGAGTTTTGACGGTTGCGATTAAAGGATGCAAGGTTGAATGTGGATTTTTTTTCGTCTTTTGGGAGGATTCGATGATTTTGAGTATTCCAATTGTTCGCGGGTTAGTCCCCCATTCAAACCCGACTTTATGTAATTTTGGTCCCTTTTTCGGATTTCTGTGGGTTGACCGTATGGCCTCTGCACTGTCTGTCTTTTGAGGGTCTTGCGGTTTTGTTGGTAGGGTTAGGGGTTTTTGCCATTAAGTCGATGCCCTTGCTCCACAGTTCCACATGGACGGTTGTGTTTTATGTAATTTATTTTTCGATCTAATGATAACAAAAGTACGACTCTTGCTTCAGCAAAAAGAAAATTAGTAAACTAATATCATTATTTGAATATTATTTTTCAAAGACTAGGCGTTACTTAATAATATTTGTTTTTAATATATTAATAAATTAATATCATAATTTAAATATTATTGTTCAAATATAGGCATTACTTGAAATTATACCACACATGTTGATTCAAAACGTGTCGGCCAAAAATTTATCTTATATGATTTCTAGCACAAGACTTTGCTTAATAAATTTGATTCCTCTCATTGTTTGGTAGATCTTTACTTAAAATAGATCTACATTGATTTGTAATAATTCTCTATATTAAACTAGCCATAACACCTTAGATTGTAACAAGACTTTATATATATATAAATATGAGTCATTAACCGCTTTTTTGGTTTCTTTTACTTGGGCATACTAAGAATTATATGGGCATATTGAGAGTTATATGAAGGATTGAATCCTATCTTTTCTAGCCTAGCTACCTGGACATGAAAATTACTCCCTTGATTGGAGTATTGGAATCCTCACGTATATGCTTCGCGTTTTAACACCTCTTTTCATCATAACCCATAGTGGTTATAAACGATAAGACCTTTTGGGCTATACAATACTGCGTAACTCTAATTTAATGTGTGATTGTGATATCACGTGGTCTATTGGAGTGTTGTTCGATGATTAATACTATAACCATTATTAACCTATGATGTGGCTTCACTGCCAGTTGGCACATGATTGTTCACAGTACAATGATCAACGATGGAGATTTCCCTTTGGGAATGGATGATGAGGATGGCATGGTGGGTGGTTACGGTAACCACCTACTATCACCTTGTCACCGAGCTTCCATTTTCGTCGACGTTTCTATAGGAAAAAGCCCTAGTGCCCGACGATTTTGGAATGTGTAGTGTTTTCCTTCTCTATTTTTCCCCTCTGGGTATGTCGACTTCACCGGGCATACCGACTATTTTGTATAGGTAATGGCCCTTTTTTCTTTGTGTGTATAGTTTAGGGTATTTACAATTTTAGCTTACACAATTAAAAACATACATTTTACCCTCATGGTTTTATTTTGTCCCAGGTGACAAGAGATAACAGTAAGGCGCTGGGGTTTTTCGGCGGGTTCTCCACTTCAAATTGAGGTAGTGTTGCCCATTGGAGTAACCCTCACCTCGACAAATCACAGGTAATGTGCACATTTCATATGATAAATTTGTTTTCCATGCCCAACTATCTTTTCTTTCCAAACTTCGCTCTCTATTAATTCTGTGTATGAGTAGCTTAGGTTCCAGATGTGGAGCAGTCATGGCCTCCGCTTATGTAAAGGGTTTCCTTCCTTTTGCAGGGGTTTTGTTAATCTAAACATATGTCCCTTCTTTATTTTCATTCAGTATCAAGGGGCTTGTCATTACTTCTTCCTCATTGTTAGTTTCTGCCGCTGTTGACATGTAGAACAAGTCATTCCTAAGTCTGGGTTTTTAAAGATTTTTCCGAACCAATAGACTATAATGTACTACGGCTTCATTGCTCTTCTTCCAGTTTGGCATACTCACTTATAGCTTAGAATAGTTATGAGCATAAGGGAACCCCAAACCAGGGTTTGGCCTCTTGTGTTCGGCTTAGGCTATGATTTGCTAGCAGTTGTTTGGTCAGTTCTTACATAGTTAGTACTTATACTTGCGCGTACCTAGTGTGTATGGGTTATGTAACATTTAATTGTCAAGTCTTTCTTGCCTAGACCGCATGACCTTTGTTACAGTTTGACATACATAATTTCTTTTGTTTATTTTTTTCCGATGTTGGGATTATAAATAGGAGCTACGATGTGAAGGATATTTTTCTGTAATGAATATCAAATCCTCGAAGGGTTCTCATTCATATATATATATCATTTTCAATTATAATTTTGGTGCTTTTTTTTCCAGGTTTCTCTATTAAGGTTTATGAATAACTCAACTTTTTTCTTTCAAGCAGAAAGAACAATGTATAGATTCTTTCTTACAATAAAGATTTCTTTTATGTATATGTGTATAACTATGTTTGTGCTAAGACTTTTATAAGAATGTTATTTCTATTTAATTTTCAAGAAAAAAGGAAGGTAATAGAAACCTTTATAATTAATCTGGCATGTATAAGTATATTTTTTCAACAATACATTTTCTT
Organism: Pinus tabuliformis; assembly: GCA_031772625.1. Lineage (NCBI taxonomy): Eukaryota > Viridiplantae > Streptophyta > Pinopsida > Pinales > Pinaceae > Pinus > Pinus tabuliformis. The sequence goes on along the minus strand of CM062819.1, from coordinate 1,743,799,265 downwards.
TTCTAGATTTTATCAGAGCCTGGATTCAATGAAAAGAGTGCAACATAAAAGCTTTCTCTAGGTTTTTTTCTAATACACAGAAAAACAAAATAAGGACTTATTAAAGTATTGATTAATCTCGCATGTATAAGTATATTCTTTCAACAATACATTTTCTTTTCTAGATTTTATCAGAGCCTCGATTCAATGAAAAGACTGGAACATAAAAGCTTTCTCTAGGTTTTTTCTAATACACAGAAAAACAAAATAGGGACTTATCAAAGTAAGCTTTCTCTAGGTTTTTTCTAATACACAGAAAAACAAAATAGGGACTTATCAAAGTAATGCAATTTGAGTCTGCCACAGGAACGAAGTAAAGAAACTCCTCCCAACCAACAAGATTGATTCCTTTGCAATCAATCTCTCCCTTGTTAGAGTTAACATAGCGGAAAATTTAAAACAAATAAGACACACACAACATTCAACCATGAAAAACAGAGATTTTAAGGTGGTTCACCTAACCAATCTGGGCTCTGTCCACCAAACAGAGGCATCAGCAATCTTATTACTCAACAAGAGATTACAACAATAGATTTTCACATCACCCATATCCTCTACGGGCTTACATTTTTATAGCTGGGAGAAAAAAACTAAATCATAAATTCACTCACAACAAATATAGGATGCAATAACTCCTCATCAGAAATAAATGGAGTTAATTTAGCAACAAAACCTATTGTTGTCACATTCATGAGATTTTCTCCAAATTTGATTAACAGAAAATCTCAACAATCTCCACCTTGACAACAATTAGCTTGATACCCTATTCCATTATTATTTTTTATCTTTTCTGCAAGCTAAGAGAAGCCAAATACCATCGTAGCTTCTCTAACAAAATTGGTTTCGTGAACATGTCTGCACATTTTTCCTTTGTATGCAATTTTTCAAGAGAGACTCCCCTTTCAGTGATAACCTGTCTTACAAAATGGTACTTGATAGGTATATGGTTTGATTTACTATGATAGGCCGGATTCTTAGCCAAATGAATTGCACTTTGGCTATCACAAAATAACTTGATGTTGTCCTGTAACATACCAAACTCACCAAACAAACCTTTCAACCAAACCGCTTCTTTGCAAGCATGTGAAGCAGCTATGTATTCTGCTTCAGTAGTGGATAAAGCAACAATGTTTTGTAGCTTTGACATCCAGCTAATAGCTCCACCTACAAGAGTAAAGACATACCCTGAAGTTGACCTTTTCTTATCCAAATCACCTGCAAAATCAGAATCAACATATCCGCAAACAAATTCACTACTTTTGTTATAAGTGATACGGTAATCACTTGTGCTTCTCAGATACTGAAGCACCCATTTCACTACTGACCAGTGTTCTTTTCCTAGATTTGCCATATACCTGCTTACAACCCCAACTGCATGCGAAATATCTGGTCGAGTACAAACCATCGGATACATCAAACAACCCACTATATTCGAGACATACATTCCTTTTCTTCATTAGTGTTAGGACATAAACTTGAAGAAAGCTTAAAATGGAGAGCTAAAGGGACTGAAAGAGGCTTCACATTGTTGATACCAAACCTCAAGAGTATTTTCTCAATATACTTATGTTGTGATAGCCAAAGCTTACCATTTCTCCTGTCTCTGAAAATCTCCATGCCCAAAATCCGTCTTGCTGCTCCTAGATCTTTCATATCAAACGTCCTAGCCATCTGAGCCTTTAACCTATTGATCTTTGTTATGCATTTGCTTTCTGAAAGCATATCGTCAACTTACAACACTAATATAATGAACATGCCATTACTTGATTTTTTAAAGTAAATACAATGATCATATTCACTTCTTATATAATTTTGACTCATCATGAAAGAATCAAATTTCTTGTACCATTGTTGAGGAGACTGTTTCAGACCATACAATGATTTCTTGAGTCTGCAGACAAATTTCTTGTTGCGATCTTGAACAAACCCTTCCGGTTGTTCCATGTAACTCTCCTCATCTAAATCTCCATGTAAAAATGTAGTTTTAACATCTAGTTCTTGTAATTCTAAAACAAGTAAAGCAACTAATGCTAACATAATCCAAATTGAAACAATTTTTTCAACTGGTGAAAATATCTCATGAAAGTCAATGCATGCTTTTTGGGAAAAACCTTTTGTGACCAGCCTTGCTTTATACCTATCGTCTGTATCATCAACACCCCTTTTCAATTGTAAACCCATTTACATCCCACAATTTTCCTATCTTTAGGAAGTTCTACCAGATCCCATGTGGCATTCTTAACTAATTCCATCATCTCGTCCTTCATAGCTTCTTTCCACTTATCACTTGTAGAACGTTCTACAGCTTCCAGATAGCACAAAGGTTCATCATCATTAGCGGTTAAAGCAACTGAGGTAACATAATCATCATACCTTTTAAGAGGACGTTTGATTCTCGTGGACCTCCTTAAAGATGTTTCTATTAATTCCACAATTTGTTGATTATTATCTATAGGAACTTCTTCATGATCTGCATCTAAAACATGTTCATGATCTGCATCTGAAACTTGTTCATGATATGCATCTGAAACTTGTTCATCTTGACTATCATCAGTATTTGAGTTGGTTTCAAACTGAATATGTTGAAACTTAGGTACATTATCCTGTTTCAATTTATCATCTACATCTCGATTATTGAGTGAAGATTCATTGAATTTAACATCTCTGTTAATGAAGATCTTGTGAGTAATAGGATCCCACAACCTGTATCCTTTAGTCCCATCACCATATCCAACAAAGATATATCTTTTTGATTTAGGATCTAATTTAGAATGTCGATGTTTTGGAACTAGAGCATATGCATCAAAACCAAAAACTTTCAGTATAGAAAATCACATGGATAACCTTTCCATACCTCTTGAGGAATTTTTCATCCTATCACAGTTGATGGTGATCGATTTACCAAGTAACAAGCTGTAGAAACCGCTTCTGTCCACAATTCCTTCTGCAAATTGGCGTTACTAAGCATACTTCTTGCTCTCTCTAAAAGAGTCTTGTTCATGTGTTTAGCAACTCCATTTTGTTGAGGAGTATATACAGTGGTTTTATGTCTTCCGATCCCAGCATCCTTGCAATAATTATCAAAGTCCTTTGAAGTAAACTCACCACCATTGTCAGTTCTTAAACATTTAATGGTTCTTCAAGTGATGTTTTCAACTAATGCTCTAAACTATTTGAAAACTATGAATACATCAAACTTCCTCTTTAACATGTAGACACACACTTTTCTAGAGAAATCATCAATAAAAGATACAAAATATGACGATCCTCCATATGAGGTTGTAGGAGATGGACCCCAAACATCAGAATGGTTATAATCAAGGATTCCCTTACTAGTATGTTTTCCATTTTTAAACTTATGCTTGCTTTGTTTCCCAAATAGACAATGTTTGCAGAAATCTAACTTAGAAGATTTTAAACTAGGATGTAACTTACGATCAGATAAAATTTTTAATCCTCTTTCGCTCCTATGGCCCAACCTTTGATGCCATAAAGGAATAGAATTACTGTCGTTTTCAGATACTGTAGAAGCATGATCTGGCTCTGTGCTCCTTTCTAACTGAAAAAGATTTCCAACCTTCTTTGCTTTCATTACTAGTAAAATTCCTTTATAAACTTTCAATACTCCACCTTGAATAAAGGTTTTATATCCATTAGTGTCTAGTACTCCTAGTGAAATGAGGTTTTTTCTTGGTTCAGGTACATGTCTTACATCAATTAGAATTTTATTTGTTCCATCAAACATTTTAAGCTGGATGCTTCCGATTCCCACAATATTACATGAGACATCATTTCACATGTAAACAACTCCATCATTGATTGATTTATAAGTTTTAAACCATTCTCTATGAATGCACATGTGATTTGACGCACCATAATCTAATAGCCAATGTTGATCATGATTAGACAAACTAACTAATAACACTTCATCACTCATACTTGGAATGGATGTCGAACCTCTATTTGTCGTGTTTGCTTCTTTTTTCTCTGTCGAAGAGTCTTCTTTGGATGTTTGATGTCTCTTCCAACAATCCTTTTTCAAATGTCTTTATTTGCCACAAAACCAGCACTTTACCTTACTCTTCATCTTCCCTTTCGATTTTGAAAGCAAATTGTTGTGCTTACTGAAGCGTCTTTCTTTAGAACGACCTCTAACCATCATTGCTTCTAATGTAGAGGTTTCTGAATTTGACCTCTTCCTTGTTTCTTCGGACAACGGAGCTCGAACAAAATCATCAAATTCAAAGGTTTTTGATGAACTAAGACTTATAGAAGTAACAAAATTATCCCATGACTCGAGCAACGAGCATAATAAAGTTACAGCTTTATCTTTTGATTCAAATTTTACTTCTATACTTTTTAACTGCACCAGGAGAGTATTAAAGGTATTCAGACGATTAGTTATTATCGTACCTTCCTTCACGTGCATGCTCTATAACTGTCGCTTCAGAAGAATCCTATTGGTTAAGGATTTTGTCATGTATAGCTTTTCAAGCTTTGTCCACAAACCAGCAGTAGTTTTCTCTGACACGATGTTAAACAAATCATCATCCGCCAAACACAGTCGAATGCCACTCAGTGCTCTTTCATCCAAGTCACTCCATTCATCATCTGTCATGGTGTAAGTTTGTTTGGCTTTTCCCAACAAAGCCTTTGCCACTCCTTGTTGCGCGAGTAGATCATAAATCTTCACTTTCCAGATCTCGAAGTTGTTTTTGCCATTGAACTTCTTGATCTCAAATTGACCACTTTGTGTTTTTGCCATGTTTAGTAGCTCGTGTCAGAAAAAGCTCCACTTTCAAAAGGAATTAGTTTCGATTAAAAAAGCCCTTGCCTTATAATATCATGGCATATTACAATTAAAAATAAAAACGAAATATCATATAGTTATAATATCATATATAATTCAAATCGAATTTTTTATGTAAACAAGAGACCCAATTGAAATCATTTTTTAAGACCCATTTCAAAAAACGTTCCAAATCAAATATCGATTTTTTAATGGTTCAACATGGAATTTTAATAATCGATGTTAAAAAAAGACTTGAAGTCCACCGTGCAGCTCACCTTTCACCGCTGCAAATTCACCAATCGATTTGAATCTCAGCTAAAAAATAAAACGAAATCATCGTGAAGCTCACCTTTCACCGCTGCAAATTCACCATTCAATGCTTCTTTTAACACAGTCTTAACGAGCCAGAAATCACCGTGCAATTCAACACGAGTTAATAACCTTCTCCAAACTCTGCTTTGCATAGCTCTGGTCTTTGATACGCAGATCTCACTTCAGCCTATGTATGAATCCAAAATCGACACTTCCTGAGTCGTTAAACTATTCAGTTTATGGTCCATGGCATACGCCCTCCAGCTCATAGTTTACTCCTGGCTTTAGCGTAATGTTTGAAAAAAAAAACAACAGCAGTCACTGCTTTCATCTACGTGAAACTCGATTGGGCATTCATGCAAGCTGCCTTCCTTCACGCTGCAGATCAAGCAGCTTCCACGTAGATGAGCAGAATTCAACACTATATCCACAGCGGGCCACCGATTAGCACCTCAAGGATTGTCACCACAACACCTTTGAAAATGCTGTCAAATAATCACTGCAACAGAGCAGCTCAACTAGCTCTGATACCAAGTGTTAGAGTTAACACAACGGAAAATTTAAAACAAATAAGACACACACAACATTCAACCATGAAAAACAAAGATTTTAAGGTGGTTCGCCCAATCAATCTGGGCTACGTCCACCAAACAGAGGCATCAGCAATCTTATTACTCAACCAGAGATTACAACAACAGATTTGCACATCTGGAATTCTTTTTCCTCACACCTTGTCATCAACCATATCCTCTACGGGCTTACATTTTTATAGTTGGGAGTAGAAAACTGAATAACAAATTCACTCACAACAAATATAGGATGCAATAACTCCTCATCAAGAATAAATGGAGTTAATTTAGCAACAAAACCTATTGTTATCACATTCATGAGATTTTCTCCAAATTTAATTAACAAAAAATCTCAACATCCTGAGCTAGTTAACATCTGAGGCACTTCCGACATAGAAAAAGCCAACATGTCTAATAATCCATATCTGGTTGTACATAATCTTACTGTAAACAAAGATAGTCAACAAATATTATATTTTCTATTAAAAAAACAGTAAGTGGTTCGTTAGACATTCGACATACAATACACAAGCCCTTCCTTAGTAAGTTCAGCATATATTATTTGAAAATCTATGCCTCTCGCCGCCTTTCGTTTTTCAAATTCCACGGTTGACGCCTATTTAATAAATCGGATTTTTGAATTCAGAGCAGGAAAAGATTTACCAAATACTTGTTGCCTTTCAAAACTTCTGACTGAAGAGCATTACGGTGGTCCAGCTATTTGATATTTATATGTGGTAACTGAATAATGACAACTTTATTATCGTTATTGAGCAGATACAATTTAAAGGTTTGAAGAGATATTTTGTTCAATCGAAGATTCATTGCATCAATTATTTATCATCTTTTGACGTAGTATGAATATGAGCAACTAACCCTGGAAAAAAAGAGTAGGGTCATTTGTATTATAGGGTTAAAATGTATGATAATATTAATTATGTCGAAAAGTTTATTTATTCCAAATAAATTTGTTTTTTTTAAAGATTATTTCTTTGGATAATTTTAATTAAGATATTTTTAAAATTTTTGAGTTTAAATGGTTTAATTTATATTTTTTTTGGATAATTTTAATAAGAGAATTTTAAAAATTTGAGTTTAAATTGTTGTTTAATTTACATAATTTGAGGGTTCAAGGGATTTTTCAGGGCTTGAATATATTTATGCATTCAAATCTATATTTTAGCAACAAAAAACCTTGTTTTGTAGGGTGCTCAATATATTTATGCATTGAAAACTACATTTTAAACAACAAAAACTCTTGAAAGATTTTTTAGGGCCCTGAATATATTTATGCAGTCAAAATTATATTTTAAACAACAAAAAGTCTTGAAGGATTTTTTAGGGTGCTAAACATATTTATGCCTTCAAAACTATATTTTAAACAACAAAAAGTCCTGAAATTATATTGCCATATTTTGAAAAAAGCTATTTTAGTAAAAAAGGCTACTTAGTCTATAAGTTAGACTATGGCCTAGAGATTTAACTTTTATAGAAAATTATATAATACTATTAATAACATACACAAATAAAAAATGTTGACATTTCTTTTAAACATGATATTGTCTTTTTTACTTTAATTAAGTTTATGAATTAAAAAAATGTTATATGTACAAATCTTATATGATATAAGTTATAGTTTTTTTAGCATGTGGTATTGATAAGATATGGTATTGGTCCATGTTATTGTAACAATATCTATTTACATACTACGAATATCGATGGGAAAGTGGGGATAAATTTTTATGGATAAAAATATTCTTACTATAATTTTAAAAAAAAATTTGCTTTTGTTAGTTTTATGATATATATGTATTCAACATATATATTAATTCTTTTTATAATTAATAAAAATAATGATTATTTAAAATAAAGTTTTAATCTAGTTCGTTTTACGAATTTTTTAAATTGTAATAATTTGAGATGTATTATGAAGTAAGTGTTTTGATGTTTGTTTTAAATTTATGTTTATTAATATTTACTAACTAATTATTTAATTTGTATAATTATACTAATTATATTACTTTAAATACATTAAATTAATTTGATTTGATTAAATTATTTAAATATTTATATTATTTAATATATAATTTTTTTTATTATTTAAAATAAAAATTTATTTAAATACATTTTCTAATTGAGGTGGTTTGATCTAATTAGAATGTTTGAGTTCTTGATATTCTTTAATATATGAATTTTCAATATTATTTAAAACAGAAATTGTTTTTTTATAGAGATATTGATATGTTTTATATAGTTTATATATTTTTAAATAAAAATCGATTTAAATATATATATATATATATGTTTTCCTTTTTTAAGATCGGTTGGATTTATTATCCTTTGAAATAGCAATTCATTTAACTAGATTTCTTACGCTTTAATTCTTAAAAAATCACAAATTATTGAGTTATTAATAAAAATATTGTTTTGGTGTTTCTAATTTATACCAATAATATTATAAATTTTAATTTTAAAATTTGAATTTTAATTTTAAAATTTGATTTCTTTACACTGTTTTAATTTTATATTATTTTTTATATTATATTACAATTTTTTTTAAATTTAATATTATTAAAGTTTTTAATAATATTTTTTTGTTTTTTAATTATATGCTTTTTATTTATAATTTATTCATGAATCTAACATTATTATGCTACTTTCTTGTATTTATGAGGATTGTCATTAAAATTGGAAGCTATATAAGAATTATATTTTTATGGAAATTGGAAATTATGATATCAATTATCTGATTTTTTATATGAATTATTTTGAGTTAATATAATAGATATTTAATCAAATCATCATTTCACTTTAAAGAAGTGAAGATAAAATTTTAAAAGGAAAATTAGTAATGATGCATTATTTTTTATTTAATTTTAAAAAGAATTTATTTTTTTAATAGTGTGAATGAAATTTTATTAATTAAAATATATTAAATTATATAGATGAATTTATTGTAAAATATTTATTTTAATGTCAAATATAGATTTCTTATTTAGAGAGATTAAATAGCTTCTCGAGGAAATATTTACACTTCGAACAAAAACATGCTAGAGCCTAACCAGACTATATATATATATGAACCATTAACAACCATTCCTTAATATATATGTGAACCATTAGCAACCATTCCTTTTTTTGGTTTCTTTTACTTGGGCATGCTAAGAGTTATATGAAGGATTGAATCCTATCTTTTCTAGCCTAGCTACTTGGGCATTAAAATTACTCTCTTGACTGGAGTATTGGAATCCTCACGTATATGCTTGGCCTTTTAACACCTCTTTTGATCATAGTCCATTGTGGTTAAAAACAATAAGACCTTTAGGTCTATGTAATACCGCATAACTCTAATCTAACAGTTATAATGCTAATGCGTGATTATGGTATGTGTTATATTGGAGTGTCGTTCGATGATTAATACTATAGCCAATATTAACCTATCGTAATCCTATTTGATGTGGCTTCACTGTCAGTTGGCACATGATAGTTCACAGTACAATAATCAACGATGGAGATTTTCCTTGGGGAAAGGTTGATGAGGATGGTGGGTAGTTACGGTAACCCCCTACTGTCACATCGTCACCGAGCTTCCAATTTCGTCGACGTTTGTAGAGGAAAAATGGAATGTGTAGGGTTTGCCTTATCTCTAATTTTTCCCGCTTGATATGTCGACTTCACTGGACCTATGTGATCCAAGGCCTGTGCTATTAGCGCAGTCTTCCATTTTGGACCAGCATACCGACTATTCTGTATAGGTAATGGCCTTTTTTTCTTTATGTGTAGAGTTTAGGGTATTTGCAATTTTAGGTTACATAATTAATTACATAAATTTTTCCCTCATGGTTTTGTTTTGTCCCGGATGACAAGAGATAGTAGTAAGGCACTGGGGTTTTTCGACGTGTTCTCCACTTCAGATTCAGGAGGCAAGTCCGCCCATTGGAGTAACCCTCACTCCAACAAATCACTGGTAATGTGTAAATTTCATATAATAAATTTGTTTTCCATATCCAATTATCTTTTCTTTCCCTTAATCTCGTTTCCTAACTTCACTGTCTATTAATTCTGTGTATGACTAGCTTAGGTTCGAGATGTGGAGGGCAGTCATGGTCTCCGCTAAGGCAAAGGGTTTCTTTCCTTTTGCGGGGGGTTTTGTTAATGTAAACATATGCCCCTTATTTATCTTCATTTAGTATCTACGGGCTTGTCATTACTTCTTCCTCATTCTTGTTTTCCTGCGGTTGTTGAAAGGTACAACAAGTCATTCCTAAGGCTGGGTTTTTATAGATTTTTCCAAAACAATAGACCCTGAACTCGGGTATGTACTTACGACTTCATTGCTCTTCTTCCAGGTTGGAATACTAACCTGTAGCTTAGAATGGTTATGAGCATGAGAAATCCCTAACCCGGGGTTTGGCCTCTCGTCTTCGGCTTGGGCTATGATTTGCTAACAGTTGTTGGGTCGGTTCTTATGTAGTTAGTACTTATACTTACGCATACCAACTGTTTATGGGTTATGTAATATTTAATTGTCAAGGCTTTGTTGCATAGACCTCACTACCTCTGTTGCAGTTTGAAATACATAATTTCTTTTGTTTATTTTCTTTTGATGCAAGGAGTACTATGTATAATGTGTATTTTACTGTCGGGATTATAAATACGAGCTATGAACTGAAGGATATGTTTCTGTAATGAATACCAAACCCTTGAAGGGTTCTTTTATATGTATATCATTTTTAGTTATGGTGTTTTTCTTTCCAGGATTCTCTGTTAGGCTTTACAAATAGCTCAACATTTTTGTTTCAGCAGAAAGAAAAATGTATAGATTCTTCCTTGCAGTAGATATTTCTTTTATGTATATGTGTATGACTATGTATGTACTAGTTATTTTTTAAGAATGTTGCTTTTATTTAATTTTTAATAAAAAAAAGGATCGTAATAGAAACCGTTATAATTAGTCTCGCATGTATAAGTATATTTCGTCAACAATACATTTTCTTTTCTAGATTTTATGAGAGTCTCAATTCAATGAAAAGATGAACATAAAACCTTCCCTATTTTTTTTTAATACACACAAAAACAAAAATAAACGTTTTATTCCTATTGTAGGCACTTACTAGAGTACTGCAATTTGAGTCTTCCACCAGAAATTACAACGGACCAAGGAAACTCCTTCTAACCAACAAGATTCATTCCTTTGCAATCAATCTCTCCCCGAGCGAGTTCACATCTCATGAAGTCATCATGGCAGTAGCCAACTTGCCACAAACTCATGATTTTCTATGAGACAACATCCTACATTTCCTTTGACAATGTTTTTTAGCAGAGAAGGAAGCCCACAAGAAGTTCTTAATGGGGCCTCTTCCAACAAGTTCCCATTCTCCAAGTTTGCTTCATGTTTTCCCCTATCACCATCTTCTATCCTTCTTTCTCCTTCTTGGGATAACTATCACTGAGGAAAGGAAATATGGGCAGACAACTAGCTCTACTCAGTTGCCCATAACTTCCTAAATTGTGAAGTCATATTTTTAGTATCTTTTCCCCTTGTAATTCATGTGACTCACTTCGCATTAAAATTCCTTATATTAATATTATAATCAAAATTATTTATCTACGTCAAAATTTCTTATCTGATCCTCAGCATGGCTCCATAGTTTGTAAAACAAGTCTAACAATATAAAGAAATATTTACATATTTATGAGGGGGTGCTACATCTCTCCCCTAGTCCAAAGACCATCCTCAGTGTTTCTTAGCCCCTAGACTAGTTCAGGTTATGCCTCACACATGATATATTCATACTGCTAAGTGGCTTCTTCCGGGGTAAAGTACTTCCGTTGCACTTTAAGTTGGGTGATTGCTCGCTTCCATAGAATAGTTTCTCTCTAGTTTAGGATGCACAATGGCTCGACCATGAATTCTCTATTTGGCGCGACCTACATCCACAACCATATATCAAATATTAGTTTCTCTTTTCAATACCATTAAAATTAAAACTTACATAACATTATAGTTACATGTCCTGTTTGAACATTATCCTAGTCAATAACATGTTTAGGGTCATGGATATCTTTTCTTAGCAATGAAACATAAAAAACATTATGTAAACTTATATGACTTGGTAGGGCTAGTTGGTAAGCTATAGGACAAACCCTAGAAATTCTTTTGAAGAGGCCACAATAACGGGGGAAAATTTGCACAAATTCCCCATATTAAGGTGTTTTTCTTTGAATTGACTCTTATGTATACATGATCTCCTACTTGAAAATCATTGTAGGTACGTCTATTATCAACATAAGCTTTCTTCCGGTCTTGGGATGCCTTTATATTTTACTCTACCTTCTTTATAGTTTGTTCCACTTCCTTTAACATGTTGGGTCCCAATATTAATTGGTCTCTAGGATGACTCCAATTAAGAGGGATCCTGCATTGTTTCCCATATAACACTTCAAAGGGGCTCATCCCTAATGAAGCATGATAATTGTTATTCTAAATATCTTCTACTAAATGAATGTATTCTTCCCACTTGTTAGGTTTTTGCATGACATACATCCTTAGCATGTCTTCTAATACTTGATTCACTCTCCCCATTTTCCCATCAATCTAAAGGTGATATGTAGTTCTAAATTTCACCTAGGTACCCAATCCTATAAATAAATCATTCCAAAAGGCTAAATTAAACTTAGATCTCGATTAGAAATTACTAATTTTGGTATGCCATGTAAGCGAAAAATCTCTCACATAAATATATCAGCAATTTGGACTACTTTATAAGTAGATTTTACATGAATGAAATGTGAAGTTTTGCTCCATTTATTAAGTACCAGCATTATTGAATCATTTTGTCTCTTATGTTATGTAGGATAGTTATAAGGTCTAGAGTGATAGTCTCCCATTTCCACTTGGGAATAGAAAAAGGTGGAGAAAACCGGCTGGAAGTTGGTGCTTCTCTTTTACTTTTCAGCACTGCAAACATTTTTCCAAGTATTCAATTGTTTCTTTCTTCATACAATTCTAAAAATAATCTTCCTTACTACTCTAATTAATTTATGATACCTCGATTGGGAAACATAATGAATTTTATGATATTCATCCATAATTAATTGTCTAATAGATTGCTGATCTAGTACGTAAATTTTATTTTTATAAATGAGAAAACCATTTTTATCATATTCATAATCCAGCTTTCACTCAAAACTATTTTGCTGCTTAATTTTTTGTAATAAATATTGGTACCCTTGGTCTTTTACGGTTGCGTATTTAATCATATCTAAAACATCAATTTTTGTTTGGCTCGATGAAATTTCATAAACAAAGTTTAGCTCTCTACTCAACACATCTTATACTCAATTTTATTTTCCCTCCAAATGGTTAATGTTAAAGCCAAACTTACGTAGAAGGTGGTCTATCGAGATTGCCTAACAATAACTGTAGGCTTCTTGAAAAACTTTGTCAAACTACTATGGTTAGTCATCAAAATAAACTTCTTCAACAGAAGATATTGTCCCCACACCTTTAAGGCATGAACAATCGCTGTCAACTATAGGTCATACGTGGAATGCCTTTGCTCGTGCTCCTTTACTTTTCAGGACTTATAGGCATCCTTGAACCAAAACACCGCCTACAGCCTCTTGACTAGTATATGTACAAATTATGAACTCCTTTTCAGGATAAACAATTTTGAAGCAAGACCTGAAGTCAACAAATGCTTCAGCTTATCAAAATTTTCTTGACATGTTGGGGTCCAATTCAATGAATTTCCTTTCTTTTACAGTGAGGTAATATGGTAACCTACATTCGAAAATCCTACTATAAAGCGATGATAGTAGCTCGCTAAGCCCATAATTGACCTAATATATGTAACATTCATGAGGATGAGCCATTTCATATTTGTTCTTATGTTTTACGAGTCCACAACTATCCCTTTTTGGGTGATGAAATGCCCCAATTATATTATTTGGTCCTTAAAGAATTCACACTTACTGTATTTTTCCTACAATTGATGGTCTCGCATAGTTTGTAGTATTATTTGTAGGTGTCTTTTATGCTCCTCCAAACACATTGAGTACACTAGTATGTCATCAATAACAATTAACACAAACTTTTCCAAGTAAGGGTGGAATATGATGTTCATTACATGCATAAACATGGTCGGGACATTAGTGAGCCTAAAAGGAAAGACAAAAAATTCATAGTGCCCATAATGTGTCTTGAATGTAGTTTTACAAATGTCCTCTTCTTATTTGTATTTGATGGTATCTTGAGAGAAAATTGATCTTTTAAAATATGATATTGCCCTTAACTTGATTGAACAAATCATCAATTTGAGGTAGTGGATACTTATTTTTAATTGTTAATATATTTAGTTTTTGATAGTGAATACATAACCTCAATGTGTCAACCTTCTTTTTAACAAATATACAGAGGCTCCCCATGGTGATACACTAGGGCTACGTTGAAGCCCCGAAAATCGGGTCTACAACAAGGGGGATACCCACCCGGTCCGGACCTTGGTTAGCAGCTCCTTTTCCATTTGGTATAGTGGGTCCGACTGGCGATATGGGATGAGTTTCCCAATTTATGTGTGTGTGTGTGTGTTGAGATTTGATATTTCCTTTCAAAAAGTTCCCAAGTGAAATGCTTTTGCTTTAACTCTAATCTAATAAACAAAAATATCTAATTCTACACTAACCTCGGGTGTAATCTTTCTGTTATGCGATCTAAAATGATTTCAAATAACAATTTGTAATAAAGATCATTCAACTGTTATAAGAAGAGAATTCAATAGAGATAAACCACTTCGTATAAAAAGTTAGACGAAACAATTGTGAAAAACATATCACATAATAAGCTACTCATACATTAAGCATAAATGAATAGCTATCACTGTACAGAAGTGCCAAATGATAACTCAAGCATTCACGCATCAATATATAAACAACTGAACATAAATATCAATTTAACACAAAGGCAGAAAGAGTTAAGAGATAGAAGTACCATTTATAACTAGTTCTACTCATGAGCTTCAAGCAATAATGATTTATCTCTTCTTAATCCAACATCCACTAAGAGTATGGAAGTGAAACATTAGTAGTAGATATTAAATGCAGATATTAATAAATCTTGTTCCATTCATTCATCAAAACCTCCTCGGAGGGTGAAAAAGTGCGTGTTCTGAGGACAAGTTTTTGACAAATTTCAGGACCCTTCTCTAAATGCATGAGAAGGGTTTAAATACTACTAACTAAATCTAAAAATAACTTATTACAAAAATGTAGGACACAGTTTAAATGGCCGTCCTCATTTCAAGAAAAAATAAAGCAAAATTAATACTAGCATTGAATCTAAAATTAAAAATAACAACTAATTATTTCTGTATCTGTTCCTTGAAATCGCAAGTGTTCAACATTTGTTTGAGAAGAGTCGCGTGGCTGACTTCCAACTTTAACTGTCCTGCGAACACGCCATCGGCAAGTGCTGGCGCCATCTTCTGAGCAGAATTGATGATACATTTGAGAGTCATGCACTGGCTGTGTGGTTTTACCAATTGTGCCCAGTAACAATCCCAATTCAACTTAGTCAATCTTTTGATCGATTCTGCCTTTTCTTGAGCTTTCTGTCTCCAACCTGTCTGCAGTTGTTGTGCATATATACATACCATTTTGAAGATATTTCTGACAAATACCACTGGTTTTAGGATTCAAGTTTTACTTTTTTACCTCTAGCGTTGCTTTCTTACAAATTTCTGGGCTCACAGGTGACTGAGCAATTAGAGGCTTTCCCTTCCAATAGGTTTTTCTCAGTGATCATGCATTAGGAACTGCCTCCGTTTCTTGATCCAGGCTTCCCTGGTGCGATTTTTTGCCTCTTGCGCGCTTTTTGTTAGCGGATATAAAGCTTAAATTTTGTGAAAATAACGATTCCGTAAGTTGCTGATACCGAGTCTTAAATTGTCTGTTTGAGATGTCAGCATTGTCAAATACCCATTTAACCATGTCCGTGTATGGAAGAAATTTTTGCCTCGCCGCTATCTGGTGTAAGAATGAGCAAGCTATCTCTGCAATAGATGCCTCAGAAGACCCATGTGAGCTTGCAGTAGCTGTAACCTCCATCATTTTGGGATTCTCTTCCTCAAGTAGACTATACATGCCTTCCCAAGTAGTAATACCAGCGTCTTTGTTACAGGCGGTGTCTGTATACAAGGGAGTCATTTCTTGATCTTCAGAACTCGGAGCTTTGCCTTTCTTTCCCATAGTATCTTGAATACTAATTTGTATAGTTTTATGTTCTTCGTTCCTGCAGTTTACAAATAAGGTGAGAATCATGATAAGGAAAAGGTGACGGGAAAGCTTTAAATGCCGAAGACATGTAAAATATACTACCTTATGTGAAATGGCTCTTTGATAAACATGAAACCCTATTTCATTAATGATTGGCAACTAACTCATTAATTAGCATTAAAGCGCATAACCAGGTCTCGATTTATGGAAAATATTTTTTTGAACAACGAGCCCAAAAGATTTGCGATGAAGCGATTTTGCGATTTGCTTCACAATATTGCAGATCGCAACATCGCAATATCTCTCTATCGCTTTATCACTTTATCGCATTATCGAAATATCGCAATATCGCAATATCGCAATATCACAAAATCGCAATATCGCTGGAGAGTAGCATATGACAATCATCTGTTAATGTGTTTTCTGCGAAATGCGATTTGCGATAAGTGATATTTGATGGATGTGATGCGATGAAGTTTCGCATCGTGATCTTGCAACCTTAGAATTGTGTTTGTAAGGAGGTATCCATTATCCTTTTGCGATGCGATATTTCTTAAGGAGTGATTTTATCCTACCTTATCATAAAACTTAAGTTTTTTTAGATTTTGCAAGGGTATTCTACTAAGTTTTTGATGGTAAGTTTTATTGAAAAAGGAAATTCAAGCACTAATTGATTTTTTAAATTTTTGACAAAGGGTCCCCACTTATTTAGTATTAGTAATAACACTAAATAAGAAGGGGGTTGTTGCTGGCCACAACAATTGGCGATTCCCTTGGAAGAACCGGTTATCTCTGCTTTTCTTTTGAATTTGCTAAACTTCCAAAACAGAAAATTTTCCAGAAAATCAAACTTTATTATAAAAAGACAAAGTACATTATGCTTTTACCTATAAATGATATTTCATTTCTTCTATTTTTAATTTTGATTATTTACTCCCTCAAGCTAGTCCTTGTATCTACATCAGTCACTAATTGGTTTATAAAAATAAAAACAAAGCCTTCTTTGTAAATCAGTTTTAAATATGCTCATTTGTCGTAGGTAGAGCCTCTGCTGCTAGTAGGCATTTATAGCCTCGACAGGGTTACCTGTTACCCAGCAATGATCCTGTATCCCACTTGGAGAAATATACAATTTTCAAAGAGAAATCCATATTCACACTTATTGGTTTCATTTTTCTTTTTTACCCTTAAAGAAAAATGTCTTGGTTTGGTAGCCAATTTATGACAGTGTCATTCACTTGATTTATAACTTTGCTAAACAAGCTGGCTCGTGATGTGACCCCTTGTATTTTGATTGCAACAATCTTTGAGTCATTGCCCTGTTGTGGTATGCAGTATTGGAAAAGTCAGAAAGCTATAATATCTATGATCATGATAAGTCGGCTCTTGATGAGACCTCTTACTCTTTTAGTTAAAGTGTATCATTGGATTATTCCTTGAACGTTGTAATTTCCTAGGTGGGGAGGAAGTCATTGTTTCCTTAAGATAGCTCTGGACGACAATGGTAGAGTTTTTTGGAAAGAGCTTGTCTATAGAGAATCTTTGTTTTGTTATTGATACCTTTCATTGGACTGATATAAAACAATTTCTCACTAAAGGTCGCTTTTCATCAAAATTTACAAGGTTGAAACTAGTATCATTTCTAGGCCTAGAGCCTTTAACTGTATCTTTCAGTGATAACGATCAATTTTCTAAAAGAATTATATTTATACAAGTGAAAAAAAAAAAATCTAACAGAGAATTTGTGTCTTTTCGTGAATTCCGAATGTAACCATTTACAACTGGTTTTATTATGAAAAAAAAAAAAAAAAAAACTAATCTACAAGATAGAAGAATGATCTCCTATGGAAAATATTTTTGAGGATCTGTTCGTTAACAGGTAAAGGTTCTCTTTTTCCTGTTAAATCCTATAACATAAAAGTAGACGGACCTATGACTTCTGTGATTTGAAAAGGGCCAAACCACATTCGTTGAAAATTCGTATGTTTCCCTTTTTCCTCATGATCCTTGTCCCATTTTAGACTAGATCTCCCATCTGAAAGTCCTTTCTGGATATTATGTTTGAATCAAAAGAAGCTTTTACTAATGCTTGGTGATGAGCATGCATTATTTTGGCTTGTTCTTGTTTCTCTTCTAACTTAATTATTTCCAGTTGCCTTAGTTGTAAGGAAGAAGTTGGTGCTTCATCAATATATTGAACTAAGGCCAAAGGGGGAATTGCTAAATGAGTTGGAAGAACCACTTCTTTCCCATAAACTAAATTAAAGGGAGAAGTGCTAATGGAGGCTTTCGGCCTTATTCGATCTACCCATAAAGCATATATTAAAGACTTGTGCCAATTTTTGTGATTTTGATCAATGGTTCTCTTAATGATTCCAATTAAATTTTTATTTATAGATTCAGCTAATCCATTCCCTTGTGGGTAATAATTGGCAGAGTATTTAAGCTTGAAACCCCTTTTGAGTGCAAATTCAGTCATCACATTACCAGAAAAATATGATGCATTATCAAACATTAAAGTAGAAGGCAACCCAAACCTGGTGATTATGAACTGATCTATGAACTCGATGATGTGTTCGGCATTAGCCGTCTTAAGAGGGATTGCTTCTACCCATTTAGTGAATTAATCTATTGCTGTAAGGATATATCTATGCTATTTAAAGGAGTGAGGAATGATCTCACCTATTATGTCCAATCCCATTGATCAAAAGGCTGCTCAATGTTGACCGGTTGCAGCGGCAATGATGGTTTCTTTTGTCTCCCAAAAACGGTTTGACAAACTTGACATTTCCTTGCATAGTTATGTTAGTCTTTGAATAATGTGGGCCAGTAATAGCCTGCGCATAATATTTTATGTGCAGTAGCATCTCCAGCATAGTGTTCGCCTGCTGGCCCATCATGGAGTTCCTGCAAGACTTTTTCAGCTTCAGATTTCTCAAGACATCTAAGGAGAATATAATCATAATTTATTCTAAAAATAACATCGTTCACGAGATGATATTGTTTAGCTTTCAACCTTAGAGCTCTTTTCTTGGTATGATCAAGGTTTGAAGGAGCATATCCATTCTTTAGATAAAATATGATATCAGCAGATAATGATTCAACATCGTTTAGGCTTACCTCATACATTTGTATCTCTGTAGATGGAATTTCGGAAATAAGCGATGCTCCAACTAGCATTTTGCAAAAGCCTTGACCTTTTAAATTACTTGCTGGTGTGATTTCTACGTCATATTCCTGTAAGGCAGTAACCGAATTGGCACTTTTCTCACCCACATCTTTCTGTACTAAGAGATTTCTTACCACTGGAAATGGTACTATGATTTTTGTATGGGTCTTAAGTAGAAAGGGTTTGAAATATTTAATTGCTTTGAAAACAGCATAAGCTTGTTTCTCTACATCTGAATAATTTAACTCAGTCCCCTGCAAATTTGAACTGAAAAAAGCAATTGGAGCTTCTGCCTTGTCTTGATTTGCTTGAGTGAGTATCGTAGCATATGATCTATCAGAGGCAAATGTATATAAAATAAAAGGATCAAAAAAATTTGGAGTTGCTAAAGATGGAGCATTAACAATTTCTTGTTTGATTAGATTGAATGCCTCATATTCGTCTTGGCCCCATTTGACGTTTGAGTTCTTTTTAATCATTGCTTGTAAAGGAGACATGATTCTTGAAAAATTTGGAACAAATCTCTTTACAAAATTAATCTGGCCAAGGAAAGATTGCATAGATTCTTGTTGTGAGGTAGGGGTATTTCGGAAATCTCCTTGATTCTTTCAGGAACAATATGAATTCCTGATTTTGACTTTATGAATCCAAGAAGTTTTCCTTCACTTAATGTGAAAAAACATTTTTTCGGGTTAAGTGAAATTCCATACCTTTGACAACATTGGAAGATTTGTTTTAAATCTCTAAGATGATTGCCTCATTTCTTGGAATATATAGTTATATCATCCAAGTAGACTACCACTGATTTGTTAACTAATCCCTTGAATGCGATGTCCATGGCTTGCTGAAATGTGGCACCAACATTGATCAGACCAAAGGGCATCTTTTGATATGCGTAAGTGCCCCATTTGGTTGTGAATGTGGTTTTTAATTGATCATTGGGATGAACCAACACTTGGTTGTATCCTGAAAATCCATCCAAGAAGGACATTAATTCTGATCCTGCGACTGCCTACAGTATTTGCTCCATGGGAGGTAAAGGAAAATTATCCTTTTGACAGGCTTTGTTAAGGTTTCGAAAGTCAATGAAAATTCTAATGTCTCCATTTTTATTTCTAACGGGAACCATATTGGAAACCCATTTGGAATTTCGAACGAGAAAAATGGTTTTGGCTTTCAATAACTTATTGAGTTCAGATTTGATTTGGTTTTCTATATTGGGATGGATCTCTCTAAGCTTTTGTTGGACAGGCTTTTCATCGTTTAGCATTGGGATAGTATGTTGGATGATAGAAGTGTCATAATTTTTGAGTTCATCATAGTTCCAAGCAAATACACTTTTGTATTGTCTCAAGAGACAAATATACGCTAATTTTCCTTCAGGAGCTAGGCCAAGGCCTAGGTTGATATTCTACGGTTTGGCATTAGTTCCTAAATTTTCTAATTCATAGTTCAAAGTTGAACTTTGCAGTTTTGAATTGGTAGATATTTTGAATCGATCTTTCAAATCATAAAGGTCTTCTAATTTGATTACTGATTTTGGCATAGCATTATTAGTGCTATCTTGTTGCAATTGTCTATCATGTTGGTCCTCATCAATTATCTGATTGGTGTAAGATCCTTTGGATGTGAGAAAGCTCACAATATCAGGATCATCATTAAAAATCCTCCAATTGGTAACGTTATCAGGAATTGAGGGTCCACAGATTAATTCGATTGAAAATCAATTAGGGCTATAGTCTTCTGAAGGAATGAGATTGGAAGCTACGTTAGCTAGGAGGTCTGCACTAGCATTCTAGAGTCTGGGAATTGATGAAACATTAAATGCTATAAAGTGTTCAGTTAGATTTTGAACTAAAGATCGGTAATGCTTTAAATTACCCGATAAACAATGTATAGTATTCCGTACCTGTCTGATTACAATTTCAGAATCTCCAAAAACTTGAAGATATTTGATGTCTAATCTGATTCCTTTGTATAATCCTTAGACTAAAGCCTTGTATTCTGCGGTATTATTGGTGCAATCAAATTCGATTCTACAAGTTAGCATAGTTTTGTTTCCCTCTGGACTGATTAACACGCATCCTGCTCCTGCTCCTTTGTTAGACTTAGAACCGTCAAAAAATAACTTCCAAAATAAAGATTTATTTACACGACTATCTATAAAATTAATACATTTAGAACTATCTGTTTGAGACAAATTTTCTACTTGAGATAAAACAAAACGTTCTAAGTAAGGTGAATTATGAGCATTAAAATTTCCTAAGAAAGAATCTACTGAGTAGTTGCCAATGATGTTATTGTTGTATGCTACTTTTTCATTCTCTCCTTCCAATTCCGTTACTATGTATTTCTGATGTCTTTCTAGCTCAAGTTTTATCTGATTTCGTTTACCATTGTAAGGGAGCCACATGTGCGACCAGTCAGTTGCAAAGTATCCATGATTTTTTTCTGACCAATCTCTGCTAAGAATTAAGCCATAAAATTCTGGAATATCAGCAACTAAAATGTCAATAGCTTGACATACCTTTGGATTGGATGACAGCCTTATGGTAACTTGATTTAATTCGTCGATCACATCAACTTGCGATTGATCTAGATGAACTATTTGCACAACAAATTTTTGCGGTTGAACGTTCAACTTTGCACATATTGATTTTGGTAGAATATTAGATGAAGCTCCAGAATCCACTAAGAAATTATGCAATTTCTTATTGAAAATTTCATAAGTAAGAAGAAATGGGGGAGTATGAGATCTCAACCTTCCTCCAATTAAAGCGATGTCATTTGGATCAACTTTATTAATCACATTAGTTGGAGGTCTTCCCATTTCATGGGAATCTTGAGAGATTACAGCAATGGGCAAAGGTGCAACTCGTATAACATGTAATTCTGTCAAAAGTACCTTTTGCTGGTGTTTTAACTTGCTCTATTCGTAAAAAGTGATGTTAGCCCTAGTCTTTTTCATGTCTTCTATGATATTATACTCCATTTCATCCGAAACGATCAGCGTTTTTGATGGAGTTGATGAATCTGTTTGGATTGGGTTGGTTTGAGTCACTTTAGGTGTCGTTTTCTTGGCTGCAACTTTATTCTCAGTCATTGAGCTTGCGCTCTTTGGCTTAGGAGTGGGTTGAGGAGGATCAAGTTGATTTCTACTTCGAGTACTAACCAGGGATGCCTCTTGGTCCTCTTCATCTGGGAGGATGAAGTCCCACATACCTTGTACCTCTATAACTTCTTCTTCATTGGTATGTTCTTTGGTAATGATTTTCTCTTCTTCTTCTTCTGATTTAGCACTTGTGATAGAATTTGGCGGTTTTGAATCGGTTGAAGGGTTTCTTCTATAAGGCTTGTACAGCTTTTTAGAATAAGTTTTTGCCACTTGTTTCTTAATGTCAACCATTTCGTTAGACATGGTTTTCAAAACTTTTTGCAATCCTTCTAAATCGAATGGATCTTTCGATTGTTTTTTCTTATGGTCTTCCTTGAAAGTAACCTCCTTGGATTTTTGTTCTTCTATCGCATTTTTCTTTTCTAGAGCTATGATAAGTTTCTCTACCACTATTGCTTCTTTTATATTGTCGGCTAAAGTTGTTTTGTTAGCCCTATCAATGAAGATTGCTATGTTTGATGGTAAAGCAGAGATGTACCACTCACTTCACACTTCTTCGCTAGGCTTGGAAGTAGTAGGAATTTTATTTAACAATTTATTGAAACGTGAATTAAAATCTTTGATAGGTTCCTTTGACTTGGCCCTGAGGTTAGATAGGTCATTGATCAATGTCGCCGTAGACCTGTCATCACCGAACTTAGTCAGGAATTTTTCTTGGAAGATATCCCAACTAGTGATAGATCCAGACGGTAATGAGAAATACCATGATCCGGCTGCTCCTTGCAGAGTATAAGGGAAAAGTCAGATGACATCATCTTCATTGGTAACTCCATTGAGATTTATGGATAACATAAAGTTATTAATATGTTCTTCCGTTAGCATGCCTGCTTCAGGATTAAACTTAGGCAGCCATTTTTTATGATGGGCTGGTATCTGACTCAAGGGCTTAGGCATTAAGACTACCCCTGGGTTGTTCCATGGAGATTGGGCCATCGCTGAACTACTAACAAAGGAAAGTGCAGAAGATGATCCTTGCGATTGAGAAGATAAGGATATTACGAGTCTAGATGATTGAGAAAAAGGTGTGGAAGTTCCTGTGGATTGGTGGACAATAATTTGAAGTGGAGGAGTGGATGGTTGATTTTGCGGTGGAGATGGATGATGATGATGAAAGAGTCTCTCTATCGGACCCTTTAGGCGATTTCCTTGCTCTCTTTCTTGTAGGTAGAGGTAACTCGGTTGGCTAAACACTAAGCTTTTTGCTCTTTAATATGGTAAGAGGATGAGCAGGGTTATATTATGAAGTCACGTTGCCTTGTTGTTTATCAGATCTCTGAGGTGATATAGAAAATCGCTGAAGTTTATGGATCAAAGATTCAACTTCAGGAGGTCCAATAGTAGATTGTTTTGAAATGTCAGGGTTTGTGGCAGTGGCTGTTGTTCTTTCGACTTCTGGCTCTAGATTTAAAGATTCTAAGTGCGATGGAGAAGTCTGGGGAGATGGTGAGGACGATTTACTCTCAGAATGGTATTTAGATTTAGACTTACTTGCCATTCACATATCGGGGGCCTCCTTCTAGTGCCAAATATTTTGAAGCCTCAAAAATCGGGTCTACAACAAGGGGGATACCCACCCGTTCTGGAACTTGGTTAGCAGCTCCTTTTCCATTTGGTATAGTGGGTCCGACTGGGGATATGGGACTAGTTTCCCAATTTATGTGTGTGTGTGTTGAGATTTGATATTTCCTTTCTAAAAGTTCCTAAGTGAAATGCTTTTGCTTTAACTCTAATCTAATAACATGCAATTGTGTTCTAATAAACAAAAATATCTAATTCTACACTAACCCGCGGTGTAATCTTTCCATTATGCGATCTACAATGATTTCAAATAACAATTGGTAATAAAGATCATTCAACTGTTATAAGAAGAGAATTCAATAGAGATAAACCACTTCGTATAAAAAGTTAGACAAAACAGTTGTGAAAAACATATCGCATAATAAGCTACTAATACATTAAGCATAAATGAATAGCTATCACTGTACAGAAGTGCCAAATGATTACTAAAGCATTCATGCATCAATATATAAACAACTGAACATAAATATCACTTTAACACAAAGGCAGAAAGAGTTAAGAGATAGAATTACCATTTATAACTAGTTCTACTCATGAGCTTCAAGCGATAATGATTTATCTCTTCTTAATCCAACATCCAATAAGAGTACAAAAGTGCAACATCAGTAGTAGATATTAAATGCAGATATAAATAAATCCTGTTCCATTCATTCATCAAAACCTCCTCGGATGATGCAAAAGTGCATGTTCTGAGGACAAATTTTTGACAAATTTCAGGACCCTTCTCTAAATGTATGAGAAGGGTTTAAATACTACTAACTAAATCTAAAAATAACTTATTACAAAAATGTAGGATACGGGTTAAATGACCATCCTCATCTCAGGCAAAAATAAAGCAAAATTAATACTAACATTGAATCTAAAATTAAAACTAACAACTAATTATTTCTGTATATGTTCCCTGAAATCGCAAGCGTTCAACATTTGTTTGAGAAGAGTCAGCTGGCCGACTTCCGACTTTAACTGTCCTGCGAACACGACATCGGCAAGAGATGGCACCATCTTCTTGGCAGAATTGATGATACATTTGAGAGTCATGCACTGGCTGTGTGGTTTTACCAAATGTGCCCAGTAAGAATCCCAATTCAACTTAGTCAATTTTTTGATTGATTCTGCTTTTTCTTGAGCTTTCTGTCTCCAGCTTGTCTGCAGTTGTTGTGCATATATACATACCATTTTGAAGATATTTATGACAAATACCATTAGTTTTAGGATTCAAGTTTTACTTTTTTACCTCTAGCGTTGTTTTCTTACAAATTTCTGGGTTGACAGGTGACTGAGAAATTAGAGGCTTTCCCTTTCAAGAGGTTTTTCTTAGTGATCGCGCATCAGAAACTGACTCTGATTCTTGATCCGAGCTTCCCTGGTGCGATTTTTTGCCTCTTGCGCGCTTTTTGTTACCGGATATAAAGCTTAAATTTTGTGAAAATAATGATTCCGTAAGTTGCTGATACTGAGTCTTAAATTGTCTGTTTATGATGTCAGCATTATCCAGTACCCATTTAGCCATGTCCATGTATGGAAGAATTTTGGGCCTCGTCACTATTCGGTGTAAGAATGAGCAAGCTAGCTCTGCAATAGACACTTTAAAAGACCCATGTGAGCCTGCAGTAGCTGTAACCTCCATCATTTTGGGATTCTCTTCCTCAAGTAGACTATACATGCCTTCCCAAGTAGTAATACCAGCGTCTCTGTTACAGGCGGTGTCTATATACAAGGGCGTCATTTCTTGATCTTCAAAACTCAGAGCTTTGCCTGTCTTTCCCATAGTATCCTCAATATTGCTTTGTATAGTTCTCTGTTCTTTGTTCCTGCAGTTTACAAATAAGGTGAGAATCATGATATGGAAAAGGTGATAGGAAAGCTTTAAATGCCGAAGACATATAAGATATACCACCTTAAGTGAAATGGCTCTTCGATAAGCACAAAACCCTATTTCATTAATGATTGGCAACTAACTCATTAATTAGCATTAAAGCGCATAACCAGGTCTCGATTTATGGAAAATACGTTTTTGAACAACGAGCCCGAAAGATTTGCGATGAAGAAATTTTGCGATTTGCTTCGCAATATCGCAGATCACAACATCACAATATCGCTCTATCGGTTTATCGCTTTATTGCATTATCGCAATATTGCAATATTGCAATATTGCTCGATCACAATATCAATTTATCGCTCGATCGCAATATCGCAATATCGCAACATCGCAATATCGCTGGAGCGTAGCATATGACAATCATCTGTTAATGTGTTTTCCACGAAATGCAATTTGCGATATGCGCCATCGCATATCGGCAGTTTGAGGTTTTTCAGCGTAAGTGATATTTGATGCATGTGATGTGATGAAGTTTCGCATTGTGATCTCGAAACCTTAGAATTGTGTTTGTAAGGAGGTATCCATTATCCTTTTTGTGATGTGATATTTCTTAAGGAGTGATTTTATCCTACCTTATCATAAAACTTAAGATTTTTTAGATTTTTCAAGGGTATTCTCCTAAGTTTATGATGGTAAGTTTTATTGAAAAAGGAAATTCAAGCACTAATTGATTTTTTAAATTTTTGACTAAGGGTCCCCACTTATTTAGTATTAATAATAACACTAAATAAGAAGGGGGTTGTTGCTGGACACAAGCGGCCAATGTAATTTTTTTCAATAAGTCTTGAAATTTCACCTTAGGTTCAATTAGTTCTCGTATACTAATGTGATATGGGGCCTTAGATACTAGCATTACTCCTGGAACTAGTTTGATTGTAAAGTTGATGTATTGTTTAGGGGTAGCCACATAATCTCCTCAGGAAATACATCTGCGAAGCTTCAAACAACATGAAGATTTTCTAGGGTTGATGATATTTCTTTGTAATTAGCATATCCCACCTAGATTGCAAAAGTATGGAAACATTTTCTAATGCATTTCTTCAGTTTTCATATTGAAATTTGCCTTCATACTATAAGTATTACTATTCCTTGAATCTATTGCCTAACACCTCCTTCTATGACATAACTAATAATATTATCCTTATAATTTATGATGGACCAATGCTCCTCCAATGAGTCCATACATGTAAGATTTTCATAAGAACGCAACAACAGGATATTTAAATTTAACTTTAGTTGGATTTCCTACCAATTCTATCAAGAATTTTGTAACCTTTACAGTCACATTCCTCTTTGCTCCATTGGATAATTGAACTCACCACAAATTATTAAATTTATTGACCCATAGTTGACATAATTCTACTAGTTTGGGCCTAATATAACTCAGACCTGCCACAAGGTCAATCAAAATTGAAACCACATGGTTACAAATTTTACCTTCTAATTCAATCATTGTAGCTTGATGCTCAGCTTGTTAGTCCTCAATAACAACATTAATTTTAGGCATGAATCCCACTACATATTTCGTGTGGACGCCTCTTTAAGGTTTACTACCTGCTCCATCTTTTCCTGGTATGGATATTCTTAGAGATATTGTGATTCTCCATAGCCCTGACCATATATTTATGGTTTCTATTGTCTACTCGCTTTAATTTTCCTACTAGTTCAAGTTGTTTAGAGCCATTCTAGGTTTTATACAAGCCCTACCTAGAAATTTTACTTTGTTGTCCCTTACTAACACTTTTAGTTCCAACAATGTTTTTTACTATTTAGTGAATACTTATGCCCTTTCTTCCCTATCCATGTCTTATTATTTTCCCCTTTCTGTTTTGATTGCTGATAGCAAATCCGTTCTTTACGGATATCTTCATCCATAGTCTTGGGGTTATCAAACTTTAAGCATTATTTCATTGACTTCAACATGTTTCCTATCAAACGTGGTACCTTAGATTTTTCTTCCTTAATGTACAGTACATATCTTAGCAATGAAGTAAATTTGGCAATGCATTCATCCATCACCATTTTTCCCAATCGAAGGTCATGCAACTGTTTAACCTTATCAATGTAATATCATTGAGTAAGATATTTATCCCTAATGTGCTCATGAAAATTTTCCCAAGTTATTTCTTGCTTATCGAACCCATGTATAACCTTGACCTGTTCGCACCATAATGTTAACTTCCCTTGAAGTGGATAAATTACTAAACAAGCCTTCGAGTTACTGTCATATCCATATATCTAAAAATATTTATTAATATTTATTACCAAGGTCTCCACCCCCTTCTTTGATTCTCCGTTGAACGTTGGTTCTATTTTCTATCTTTTGACTAGCTTAGATGATTTTCCCTTAGGGACATTCTCAGATTCCTATACTTCTATTCCCTTATCATCTCCAGGTCCCATTGTAGGACTCTTTCAAGAGCACTCTCTTCCCTTTGTCTGTACGAATAATCTCTATTTCCATTATTTGGGGTTGGGACTGAGGTTCTATGGTTTTTCGAGTTAATTAAACACTTTACAATTCTCTCATGATCTCTCATCAAGTGTTCATTGTCAAGACTTAAATTAGTGACTTCTTCCCTCAATCTCTAAAATGCTTCAAAAAATATGGTAGATATAGACTGAGGTTATTAACCTATCTACACCCACATTTCAGGATTTAATTTAAATAGGGGTGAAGAACTTGGTTCGGTAGGTGGGGTAGTCAATTTCCAAATCTTCTTCTCTATGAAAAACAACCTAGTTTGTTATCAATTTCTCTTAAATAGGTCGAGTGTTGAACCCTTTATCTCTAATACCACCTATAATGATTCTCCCGATTAAACTAACACTAACACGTTAGAGTCTACAAAACACTTTAAAAAAATACAACAATTACTTTTTTCCCTATTTTTTTTACTTGGGCATACCAAGAGTTATATGAAGGATTGAATCATAACTTTGTTGGCCTTGGGCATTAAAATTACCCCCTTGATTGGATTATTGGAATCCTCACATATTTTAACACCTCTTTTAATCATAGCCCACTGTGGTTATAAACGACAGGACCTTTCAACCTATAAGATACCGCATAACTTTAATCTAACAATTATAATGTTAATGTTTGATTATGATATATGTTATATTGGAGCGTTGTTCGATGATTAATAACTATAACCATTATTAAACTATGGTATTCTTAATCGATGTGGCTTCACTTCTAGTTGGCACATGATTGTTCACTACAATGATTAATGATGTAGATTTTCCTTGGGGAATGGACGGTGAGGATGGACGAGTGGGTGGTTAGGCTAACCACCTCATCACTAGGCTTCAATTTTCGCTGAAATTTCTGTACGAAAAAAACCTTGGTGCCTAACAATTTCAGAATGCATAGGGTTTTATTTCCCTATGTGTTCCCTCTTGGTATGTCAACTTCACCAGACCTTTGTGATCCAAGGCCACTGGTATTAGTGCAGTCTTCAGTTTTGGAACAACATACTAGTTATTTTGTATATGTAATGGCCCTTTTTTCTTTATGTGAAATGTTTAGGGTATTTTCAATTTTAGCTTAGACAATTGCTAACACAATTTTATCCCTCATGGTTTTATTGCGTCCAGGGTGACGAGAGATAACAGTAAGGCGCTGGGGTTTTTCGGCGGGTTGTCCACTTTAGATTGAGGAGGTAGGGTTGCCCACTGGAGTAACCCTCACTTCGACAAATTGTTGGTGATGTGTACATTTCATATAATATTATTTTTTCCATGCTCAACTATCTTTTCTTTCCCTTAAGCTCATTGGCTAACTTCACTCTTTGTTAATTATGTGTATCACTAGCTCAGGTTCCAGATGTGGAGAGTAGTCGTGGTGTCTGCTCAGGTAAAGGGTTTCTTTCCTTTTCGGGGGGTTTTATTAATGTAAACATATTTTCCTTCTTTATCTCTGTTTAGTATCAAGTGACTTGTCATTACTTCTTCTTCATTGTTGTTTTCCTAGCGCTATTGATAGGTACATCAAGTCATTACTTCTTCCTCATTGTTGTTTTCCTAGCGCTATTGACAGGTACAACAAGTCATTCCTAAGGATGGTTTTTTCAAGATTTTTCCCAAACAATAGACCCTTAACTCGGGTACGTACTTACGGTTTCATTTCTCTTCTTCCACGTTGGCATACTTACCTATAGCTTAGAATGGTTATGAGCACGAGGGAACCCTAACCTAAGGTTTAACCTCTCGTCTTCGGCTTAGGATATCATTTTCCACCAGTTGTTTGGTAGGTTCTTACATAGTTAATACTTATACTTACACGTACCTACTATGTATGGGGCTTTGTAACCATCCATTGTCAAGGTTTTGTTTCCTAGACTGCATGACCTCTGTTATAGTTTGACATACATAATTTCTTTGCTTATTTTCTGAGGGAGTACCATGTATAATGTATATTCTACTTTTGGGATTATAAATAAGAGTTGTGAACTAAAGGATTATTTTCTGTAATTAAAACCATACCCCCGAAGGGTTCTTTTATATATATATACAGTAGCCATTGTGTTCTTGTTTCCAAGATTCTCTGTTTGGGTTTACGAATAACTCAACATTTTTTTAGTAGATAGAATAATGTGTAAATTACACCTTCTTTCTTACAGTAAATATTTATTTATTTATGGTATATGTGTATGACTATGTTTATACTAATATTTTCTCATAACCCTGTTTCTATTTAATTTCCATTTCAATAAAAAAGGACTGTAACAGAAACCCTTATAATTAGTCTCGCATGTATAAGTATATTTTGCCAACAATACATTTTCTTTTCTAGATTTTATCAAATCACAAACTCAAAAAAAGACTGAAACATAAAAACCCCTTCCCATTATTTCTTACAGTGAATATTTACTTTATGTATATGTGTATGACTATGTTTATACTCATATTTTCTGAGAGCACTATTTAGTCTCGCATGTATAAGCATATTCTGCCAACCATACATTTTCTTTTCTTGATTTTAACAAATCCCAAACTCAAAGAAAATAATGAAACATAAAAGCGTTCGCTAAGTTTTTTAGTTGCACAAAAAAAACAAAAATGAAACAATTTATTCCTACTATAGTCACTTATCTGCGTACTGCAATTTTAGTCTTCCACGGGCAGTTACAATGGAGTAAGGGCACTCCTAACCAACAAGATTGATTCTTTTGTAGTGATGCGCAAAAAATTAAAAATGAAACAATTTCTTCATACTATAGGCATTTATATAGTCACTGAGTACTCCAATTTGAGTCTTCTATGAGAAATTACAATGGAGTAACGACAATTCTCTCAACCAACAAGATTGATTCCTTTGCAGTCAATCTTCTCTCGATCTAGTTCACATGTCAAGTAGTCATCTTGACAATGGCCACCTTGTCTTAAACTCATGATAATATTTATATTATATAAATTTCACATCTCTATATCAAAAAGTATTCTCATTTTTTATTTTATTAAAACCTTGATTTAATGTCTATGAAATCCTTACGAACATTTCTTAGGATAGAGGGTTTAAATTATTTATGTAAATCAAAAGTTATGGTTCCACAATTTGTAAAACAAGTCCAACAAGTCCAACAATATCAAAAAATATTTATTACTACATGGTCCTTCATAATAATATTTATATTATATAAATTTCACATCTCTATATTCAAAAGTATTCTCATTTTTAATTTTATTAAAACCTTGATTTAATGTCTATGGAATACTTACTGAACACTTAGGATAGAGGGTTTAGATATACCTCAAAAGTAATTATAACATTTTTCTTTTAGATTTAATTAAAAAAATGAAATGAAAATAAAATATTTTAATATTTTGATTGTGAAATATAATGAGTTAAGGTTTTTGGGCATGTGGTATTGATAAGCCATGGTATAGTAACAAAATGGATGATTAAGAATCTTGTTGTATTTTAAGTATTAAGCCTTTATGTGTTCAACAATTAAATTTAAATATGGTTACGAAATCATTACTTTAATTTATATTGTAAGATAGATCTTAATTTATAACTACTATTTATATCTTATATACTTTAGTGTGATATGTATATTATGATTTCTTTTAGTTAAGAAATTGCTAGTAATTTTATTAATAAAAATAAAATTACAATAAAACAAATTATATTTTATTATTATTACTACTTTTAATTTTTTATTATTAATTAAGCCAACATTTAAATGTTTACACTCAATTATGAACACAACAACATCACAACATCTCTTTCATACCAGACTTTACATTACTTTTAACATTTTATTATTTTTTAATTGAATTGACATGTAAATGTTTAAAAATATTTACACCACAACAAAATTTATATCTTTGTTAATCATTTTATTAACATTATATTTCTAATTAATCTTGTGGTGAAAGTCAAATAATTATTTATGTAATTTAAAATTACAAAATAAATAGTTTAGATTTTCTTACTTCCCAAACCAATGTCAAGATAAAGAAGAAGGATGATAATTATTCCAACTAGGTATTACTAAGATAATGTTAGTTTTCAAACATCCTACTAACTTATTGATACAACTATAGAGGATATGATATATCTACACATATTTGGTAGAGGTGGGGTAATAATGTCACTTTATCATTATTATGATTAATATTATTGTTTATTTATTAAATACTCTACTAAGTTGTTAAATTTCTTAATTTTAGAAAACTGGAAAATTAATTCCTAAGAATTTCCTAATTCATCGTTGATATTTTTAAAAGATAAAAATAAAAATTCCAATGGAAGCATATTTTTAAATGTCAATATATCTTGATGGGACTAGCCCTGTCCTATAGTCTGGACATGAATATTGATTAATGAAATTATATGAATGTTGATTAATGAAATTATTAAATGTGTGATTTGAGGGCGGATAGATATTATGTTGATTCTTTTGTTTGATTGTTACGCGTTGGCTGTGAGGGGGACGCCTGTCTCTACCTCGGATTTCGTCCTTCCACCTTGTATTGTGCTATGGAACCCTACTGGCTCTGTTTATCCGTCTTTGTCACTTTCGCTTGTCTGCGCAGTGCTCTGGTTCACATGGGTCTTTGCAAGAGGTTTTGTGACCTATCTGTTGGTGCTTCCCTCCTTGACTCGGCTCTATCAACTGGATTCTGTTTACACTATTCAGTCATGGCTTTGTTTTGCTAGCTGGGTTTTATTGATATAATGGCACTGTCTATTCTCTTCTATCCGTTGGTTAGCTCGAGGGTTTTGAAGCTCGAATCTCTGTCATCTGCAAATGGGTTCCTTGGCCCTACAGGTTTTGTGGGTGCTATCTACAGTTGCTTCTCATGAGTACATTTTCTATTGTATTGTTTTCTTTGCTCACTGTGTTTGTTCCACGGTGTAATTTGTTATTTGGTTCGGTGATTTCAGGTCACAACCACCAGGTGACCCAACATTCGACCTCAACTCGTTGGCTACAAACAGTAAGTCCTCATTCTTTAGTTTTGTAGTTGGATTTTTCTGTTGTGTTAAGGGTCTTGCTCCTTTGTGAGCAGGGTTCCCTTGCGGTTGGCGACCTGTCGATTCCTTCCTCTGGCTCGACACTGCTCCGAGGTAAGTGTAGGCTTACAAACTCTTGATGTTCTTCAAGTGGTTAAACTAGTATGTGGTCGCAGTTCCAAACTTGTTGGTCAGTGTTTTTAAGTCAGAGTTCAATCGTTCTTTAGCTTTTACAGTTTGTATGTAGGGTTTTTATGTTGGGGTTTTGAACTCGGCTCCTTTGTTGACATACAATGTATTTTTGGTTCTGTCTTCGGGCTGTAGCACTTGGACATTCTATGTATGGACTTGAATATGCTTGAAAAGGAAAGAAAAAGGTGTATTCAGTTTTATATTGTACTTGTAAATTCACGTAGTCTCTTTGCTGTGATTGTATTCAAGGGTGCTCTGGAACCCTCCTTCGTTTAGCTATAGTTTCCTTTTTCAAAACCCTTTATCAGATGTTCATGAACTGTATTTATTTGTTGTAAGTCGTATTCGATTCTCCAACTGGTTGTTCGTAATTCTTGCTTGGTGTTGGTGCTTTCACGAGACCTCGTTTGCTTGTTGGGTCTGATATTGTCACTGTCTATTAAGAAACAAAAAGGTCATTTGCTATTTCGTTACTACTGTTAGGAACACATTCAGGATAGTCTTTAAACAGGAAAATATATATGTAATTCGATGTTGTGATGGATTTAGATGTTCACAGGAAATTCGATAATGCTATTCTTATTTTTATTATTCTGTATCACAACCCTACAATGTTTCATGTTTTTTTTTTGTAAGATCTGTTGAACAGTTTCAAGAACTATCAATCAGTTACATGTAGTTACATTTAATAACTGTTCTCTCATCCAAATTCGGTAATTGATTTAAAACAGTAACTAAAAGAAATTAAAAACAAAAGTGAAGCATATCCTGATGCTAAGTCCTAAATGCTAGAAACTAAAGAAAATTAAAATATTTAGGTACTAATGACCTGTCAACCTATCAATCCTATGAGACAAACACTTTCATTTTGTTCACCCTGAGTTGGATGCTCTTGCATCAGGCTCCCGGGGTAGCAAAAATTCATGGCTCCGTTCCATGAGCTCCTCGATAGAATATCCTGCACATTGTATCTGTGCCGCATCAAGCCACGAATTGTCCTCAATGGGACGGTTCTTCCACTTGACAAGGTACTAAAGGTACTCCTTCCTATGAGTCCGCTTAGCCACCTGTGTGTCGAGAATTCTCTTGATCTCAAGGGGCTAAGCCAAAGGCATTTTCCTCATCCAAGAACCACTTTCCGCCTGGGTGTCTTGTTTTGGCCATGCTGAACTGTCGTCTTCAGGATTGGAAGTGTATGGAAACAAATTTGCCATGTTGAAGATGGGTGATATGCCTATCCCTTGAGGCAGTTGTAATTCATAGGCATTTGCAGAGAATTTACGCAGAATTTTGCAAGGGCCAATCTTGTTATATTTCAGTTTGTGGTATTCACCCTTAAGGAATCATTCTTTGCGCGAATGTGCGAGGACTTCATCCCCCACATTTTATTGTAGCTCTCGTCGTTTTAGATCTGCTCGCTATTTATACTTTTGACTATTGTCCTGCAAATTCGACTTTACCTACTCGTGTAGGTCATTCATTGCTTGGCGAAATCTTCCCCGTCAGCACTCTATCTTTCCAGCTGTCCCAGATCCCGTAAGTCATGCACTCCGCGAGGATGCATGCCATACAAGATCTGAAAAGGACTTTACCCCGTGCTGCGATTTGGCGAATCGTTGTAAGCGAATTCCTCTTGGGCAAGTACACGA
Source organism: Pinus tabuliformis (assembly GCA_031772625.1). Classification (NCBI taxonomy): domain Eukaryota; kingdom Viridiplantae; phylum Streptophyta; class Pinopsida; order Pinales; family Pinaceae; genus Pinus; species Pinus tabuliformis. The sequence continues at coordinate 1,743,764,168 of CM062819.1, read as the reverse complement.
TCCCACATCCATGAATTTTCTCCAATCAAGCTCCGTAGCAGGTTTCCCAAGCTCCAGTTCACCACCTTCGTCTGCCCATTAGTCTGTGGGTGATAAGCAGAGCTGAAGTTCAACTGTGTGTCCAACTTCTTCCACCTGGTGGGCCAGAAATGTCCTATAAATTTCACATCCCCATCGGAAACAATGAACTTAGGCAAGCCGTGCAGTCTGACAATCTCCGTGAAAAACAAGTGTGCTACATGAGTGGCATCATTGGTTTTTCTACAAGGAATGAAATGTGCCATTTTTGAGAACCGGTCCACTACCACCATCACAGAGTCATAACCGCATTGTGTTCTTGGCAGACCCAAGACAAAGTCCAAGTTGACTGAGTCCCACGGTCTACTTGGAATAGGCAGTGGTGTGTAGAGTCCCGTATTCTGACTGTGTCCTTTCACCAACTGACACACTTTACACCTAGTTACAAATCGATGCACATCTCTTCACATCTTTGGCCAGTAATAAAAGTGACTGAGCTGATCTAAGGTCTTGTCAATGCCGAAATGTCTGGCTAGACCTTCACTGTGCTTCTCCCAGATGATGTTCTCCCTCATCAAACAGTCGGGAATACATAGCTGTCCTCCTTTAAATAGCAGCTTCTCCTATAAGTTATAGTCCAGCCATGGACTATTATTCCTCAACAAAGGGTTTTGGGAGGCTTCATAAGCCTCCTTGAAATCCGTATCTATCTGATACAAGTCTGCTAGATGTTCAAAACCTAGCACTTGTATTGTACTCTCTTGTAGGAGCAAAGCTCTTGTGCTCAATGCATCTGCTACCTTGTTGGCCTGTCCCTTTATATGTTTAAAAAAAATGTAAAATTGTACAAGTACTCAACCGACTTCGCATGCTTGCGGTTCAGCTTATGCTGCTGCATAACATACTACAACATAAAATTGTCAGAAAACAAAACAAATTCATTACCTAGCAAAGAGTGTCTCCAATGCTTCAATGCATGGATGACACCATAGAACTCCTTGTGATAAGATGAGTACTTCTGCCTGCTTTCATTCAATTTCTCACTGAAATAAGCAATAGGTTTGTCTTCCTGGCTAAGTACGGCCCCAATGGCTATACCGCTAGCATCACAACGAACTTGGAAAAGTTTGTTAGAATCAAGAAACCTCAAAATTGGCGTCTCAATGATCTTCTTCTTCAAGGTCCAGGAGCTTTTCTCTGCCGCTCCAGTCCAACAGAAAGGTTGAATTGCCTTTTTGATTGTGTCCAACATAGATGCGCAAATCTCACTAAAATTCCTTATGAACTTACGATAGAAACTTGCCAATCCATGAAAACTACGAACCTCGAACAAACTCTTTGGGGATGGCCAGCTAATGATAGCTGCAATTTTCTCTGGGTCCATTTTCAGCTCATTTTCTGCAATTACAAAACCCAAGTAAACTAATTCCCTTTGAAAAAAGAACAGTTTTTCAAGTTTATCAGCAGCTTGTTTTACTGCAATTTCTCCAGCACACTTCGAACATGTCAAAAATGTTCCTCTTTAGTCTCACTGAAAATCAGTATATCATCAAGATATAAAATCATGAACTTCCCATTGAATTATTTCAACATCTCATTCATCAGGTGCATAAAGGTACCAGGGGCATTACTTAACCCAAATGGCATCACCAGCCACTCATACAGTCGTTCATTAGTCTTGAAAGTTGTTTTCCATTCGTCCCCTTCTCTGGTTTTGATTTGGTGGTATCCACTCTTCATATCAATTTTCGAGAAATACGCTGCTCCACTTAAGTAGTCCATCATGTCATCCATCTATGGCAATGGAAACCTATACCTGATGGTAATCCTATTGACGGCTCTCAAATCTGTGCACATTCGCCATTCTCCACCTTTCTTGGGAGCTAAAACTGTCAGAACTGCACAGGGGCTTAAACTCTCCCTTATCAACCCCTTGTCCAACAATTCTTGTACCTGTTTTCTAATCTCCTTATTGTCCTTATGACTCATTCGGTACCTTGCCTTGTTTGGTAAACTAGCTCCGGGTCTAAAGTCTATGTGATGACTAATACTTCTCTTAGGAGGTAATTTATCTGGAAAATCATCCACTACAATGTCGCTGAACTCCTGCAACATGTCCTAAATTTCTTCAGGAAAATCTGCAACTTCAGTGTGTAACAACACTATTTTCGGCCTCCTTACAACATCATATTTTATCTCGCTATTTTCAATCTGTTTCAAAAATTCCTTTCTTCCCACCAACAATGCTTTGGTTCCACTAGTTTCTGTTGTTTCTTCCTCCTTGATGGGTACAAGCATGTGCTTAATCCCATCCTTGACAAACTTGTAACAGTTTGTCTTTCCATCATGCACTACCTTTCTGTCATACTGCCATGGTCTTCCTAGTAGTATGTGACACACGTCCATAGGCATAACATCACAAATAACCTTGTCCCTATATCTGCCAATATGGAACTCAACCTCACACTGTTCATCAACCAACAGTTGATGTCCTTTTTGTAACCACGACACCTTATAAGGAGTAGGGTGCTTCAACCATTTCAAGCCCAACTTCTCCACCATCTCTGTGGCAACTAGATTATCCATACTCCCACTATCGATAATTAGCTTACAACATTTCCAGTGTGACTTACAAACAGTCTAGAATAATGCCTTTCTTTGGGTTTGGTTAGCTATCTCCTTTGCTAGTTTTAACAGCACCTTATTCAAAACTAAGGCATCCCCTATCTCTGGCACATTCTCTACCTCCTGGGGTGGTGTCTCTGCTTCCTTCGTCTGAGAAACATATGCTCCTCTTGTTCCAACGTGTTCACCTTCAGGACACTCATAGGACTTGTGCCCCCACTTGTGACACCTGTAACACTGAATGGTAGGTCCTCTGCCTCTACCACTACCTCTTCCGCGTTGGTATGGCCTTCCTCCCGTAGTCCTACTATCCCTATCTACTATCCCTGAGGTCTTTGAATTGCTACCCTCTTCACTGTTGTTGGCAGCTTTTCCTCTACTAAAGGATTGTCCTCTCCCTCTACCAGTTCCTCATCCTCTCCGGGCATTTTGGTTTCTTGTGATCTTTTCCTTTGCCTTTAAGGCACTCTGGTATGCTTCCTCTATAGTTTTTAGAGAAATAATACTTATCTCGTCCTATATCTCTAGCCTTAGGCCATTCACAAACCTTGCTATATTTTCTGGGGTGTCTTCAGTATAACCAGCTCTCAAATTCATCTGATATATTTCTTCGATATATTATTTCACCATCGTTCCTCTCTACTTCAAATTTTGTACCTGTCGACGCAGAGCAATCTGGTAATCTTTGGGAAAAAACCTACCCTTCATCTTGGCGACAATTCTAGTACACTTCTTGATTGGTAACTTATTCAATCTTATCCTCTCTTCTTGGACATTGTCCCACCATACGGCCGCGTGTCCTTTCAGCTTGGTAGTAGCGAATCTAACTCTCCTATCTTTTCTAACCTTCTCACATTCAAAATATTTATCCAGTTCACTAATCCAGTCCAACAGTACTTCTGTGGACAAACTGCCATCATAATTCAGAATTTCAGGCTTTGGCTTACTGCTAGCCAACAAGACTGACCTTAACAATTTGATTTGCAGTCCTTCTTTATCTGATCCATTTGTTGTAACTACATTTTATTCTTCATTGTTATCCCCCACTTCCGGATCCCTTATTCTTCCTGCTTCTACTGATGTTAGTCAGGCATTCAGGATCCTAATCACCTCTCTCAATTCTTCTTCCGCTACTCTTCAATTAGCTCTCCCACAACCTCGCCTTCCAACTTCCATTTCTATGAAAACAAAACTCAAACCTACTCTGATACCAAAATTGATGGGACCAGCCCTGTCCTATAGTCCGGACATGAATATTGATTAATGAAATTATATGAACGTTGATTAATGAAATTATTAAATGTGTGATTTGAGGGTGGCTAGATATTATGTTGATTTTTTTGTTTGATTGGTACACATTGGCTGTGAGGGAGACACATGTCTCTGCCTCGGATTCCATCCTTCTGCCCTGTATTGTGCTATGGAACCCTAATGGCTCTGTTTACTTTGTCGTTTTTAATTTGGCTTGTCCGCGTGGTGCTCTGGTTCACTTGGGTCTCTGTAAGAGGTTTTTTGACCTTTCTGTTGGTGCTTCCGTCCTTGAATTGGCTCTGTCAACTGGACTCTATTTACACTATTCGATCATGGCTCTATTGTGCTAGCTGGGTTTTATTGATATAATGGCACTATCTGTTGTCTTTTTTCCATTGGTTAGCTCGAGGGTTTCAAAGCTCGATTCTCTGTCATTTGAAAATGGGTTCCTTAGCCATGAAGGTTTTGTGGGTGATATCTACGGTTCCTTTCTCCTGAGTACATTTGCTCCTGTATTGTTTTCTTTACTCACTGTGTTTGTTCCGTGGTGTAATTTTTTATTTGGTTCGGTGATTTCAGGTCGCAGCTACCAGGTGACCCGACATTCGACCTCTGTTGGCATTATGATTCAGGTGTTGTCCTTGATGGCAACTCACTCAGAGGTTAGTACAGGTGCTCAGAGGTTGGTACAGGTAATCAGAGGACAGATCTTAGTACAACATGCCAAGAAAGTTCATATACGCAGGTTCTCTATATATCAAGTCGCGTGTACACGCTGGTTGGCTTCAGTAAAAGCGCGTGTATGTGGAAAACTTCTCTTTGGTCCACAGCGGTTATTCCTTGGAAGTTGTGCCTATGATTTTGGACCTTGATGTCTCGACGAACGTGTTGATCCCTAGTTTTGAAGATGATGGTATTGGATTTCTATGGTTTTGGCTCTTGGTATTGAACAAGGCCTAAGGCTATATAAGGAGAAGGAAATCATTAGGCAAGTGCATCTGAAAAAGTCTTGAATATCTGATGAAGTATTAGATCCAGTATGCAGGTTATTGGTTGATGAGGTATTGCTTGATCTGAGCTAAGGAGAGATCTCACCGGTTGATGGAGAACTAGATCTAAGGAGAGATCGGGATCAAATGGTTTGAAATGAACTATCTTTATATGGTTGGTTATGCGTATTTCTAGATCTACATTCTGACGCAATGTTATGTTCTGGGTATAACTGAAATCTGGTACAGCTGCAAGTTATGAAAAATTATTTTTAGATCTGTACGCAGGTTGTCTTTGGTAAAACTGCGTGTATACGCGGGTTGCCTTCATTATAGTAGCGTATATCTTTTGGAGCTTGATTTTTGGGTTGCAGTTGGATCTGACTGTTATTGCAGAGTTCTGTAGTCTGCTCTGTGTTCTGGTGACTGGGTTTGACAGGGTTTCAGTGGTTCAGTAATTCAAAGATTGATGATGCTAGTATTGGTTGTTTCATGATTTGTGAATGAATCATGGTCTTCAGATTGTAATGTTGTGCTTCAGGAGTATCCAGTCTGAAAATTGATGAAAAGTGGTACCTGAAGGAAAGAAGATTGTAGGCCAGCACCTACGTACTAGTATCTTAGCTAGTACAAGAGCAAAGGGGGTTGGAGCTCCCTTCCAAGGAAGTTTGGAGAACGAGAGAAGGTTGAAGCCTTCTGCAGGTTGTAGCCTGCGTACTGGTATAAGGCTGCACCAGTACAAAATATTGTAAACTGAAGTTCTTATTAAAGAAAGATAGAGACGACTTGCAGCAGGTGGTTTTCATCCACATTGGGTTTCCACCTTATATCATGGTGTTCATGTGTGTGGCTTTTGTGTGATGATCTGTTCTGCTATACTGCATCTGTTTACTCTTAATATGATGAATAATGTCCTGATGCATTTAACTGGAGATAAACTAACTGAATTATAAGATTTATGGTTATACGCTGGTTTCTTTAGACACAGTAGCGTGTACACGCTGGTTCACTTAACTGAAGTAGCATATATGTTTCTGAGCATTGAAAAAGTTTTATTGATCTGATAATACTGATTCACCCCCCCCCCCCGCTCAGTATTATTTCCAACAATTGGTATCAGAGCAGGTCCTTCAGAGAAGCTTGATAGCTTGAAGGTAGATCGTTCATCATGAGCAACTACGAGAGAGAAGCATCAATCAGGCCACCGGTTTTTGATGGGACAAACTTCAATTATTGGAAGGTAAGAGTTACTGCCTATCTTCAATCTCTTGGTACAGAAGTCTGGGACATCGTAGAGACAGGCTACACTTTTCCTTCAGCTACTCCTACAGATGCAGCCGAGAAAAAGAAATATGAAACAAATGCGAAAGCAGTCAATACTCTATTGGGATGTATATCTCAATCGGAATTCATGAAGGTAATGCACTATAAATCTGCAAAAGAAATATGGGACAAAATTGTCACGAGCTATGAAGGAGAGAACAGGTAAAGCGTGCTAAACTTCAAACTCTCAGGATTAAGTATGAGACTCTCAGAATGTATAATGATGAAAGTGTGGCTAACTATTTCCTTAGGGTTGATGAGATTGTTAATTGCATGAAAATCTTGGGTGAAGAAATAAAAGAGGCTATTGTGGTTGAAAAGGTTCTAAGATCTTTGTCCCCCAAGTTTGAATCTAAAGTGTCTGTCATAGAAGAAAAGGAAAATCTGCAAATTCTTACTATGTCTCAGCTTCACGGGATTCTAACCGCTTATGAAATGAGAAAGGGAGGTCCATCAGACAGAAGAGAAGCTGCCTTCAAGGCTTCAGGCAAAGGAGAGTATTATGAAGCAAGTCACGTGCCAGAAGATGAAGAAGAGGAATCAAATTTTGTCAGAAATCTTCAAAGGGGTTCTGGAAGGTTCAGAGGTAAGTTACCTTTTAAATGCTTTACTTGTGGAAGAGTAGGTCATTATGCTGCCAAATGTCCTCACAAAAACAAGAATGACAAGGGAAAGGAACCTGTTAAATGGAACAAGAAACAAAATGAAAAGAAGAAAAGCTATTACACTCATGAAGATAGTGATGGTCTTTCAAATAGTGATGAAGATGAACAAGGTAATAGATATAAATTGTTAATGGCTTTTGAAGATGATGACTATATGGATGCTATAGATTTAGAAGGATTTTATGAAGAGATGAAAGATCTCAAAGTTTGCTTAGAAGAGAAGAGTGCTATTATTGATTCTCTACAATGTCAACTAGCTGAAAAGGAAAAACATCTTGAAAAATTGGAATGTGACATTGTCTGTCTTAGAAAGGAGATTGAGAAAACAAAAGCGATCAATCTTAAATTTGTTAAAGGATCTGAAACCTTGGATGAGATTATCAATGTGCAGCGATCTCCTCTGATCAAGACAGGTCTTGGATATAATGGAGAAACATCTCAAGCCTCTACCTATAAAAGCTATCTTGATGCAGCAAGGAGAAGCGAGCAAAGGCCAAAGAAAAGTCATCAGGTGAATCAGGGACAGTTTACCTCAAGAACAAATAAAGACCATCAAGAAATTCGGGGACAAACTGCCTTAAGGACAAACAAAAGCTACAATCAGCCCCAGGTAAAATCTTCCCAATTTGCTCCAAGAATGAATGTGAATAGAAGCTACAATCGGTTGGATGATAGATCTGATTATCGCAGAAGTTTCTTTAATGGCCAATGCTTTTCTTGCCATAACTTCGGTCACAAATCAGCTCAATGTGTTGCCTACAAGACAATCATGACTAGAGAAGCTCAAAAGCAAGGCAGAATCACTGGAACCATGAAAAGGACTTATAACAACTTTTCGGTTCTTGAAAATGAAGTTGAATGCTCTATTTGTAATAACTTTGGTCATGAAGACTCTGAATGCAGGAGCAGGTTCCGGAAGACAACTCAGAAGGAACAAACCTCAAATGTCAGAACATGGAGAATAAAGGAACCGCAACCAGAAAGATGTGGGATAGCCTTTTATGCAGAAGGTCAAGAAAGTCTATGGTACATTGACAGCGGATGTTCGAAGCATATGACAGGGGACAAAGAAAAGCTTGAGTCATATACCGCATTAGAAAAGGGGAAGAAAGTTTCTTTTGGAAACGATATCTCTGCAGCTATAAAAGGAAAAGGTGTTGCTCCATTGAAAGAGAAGGTCAAAGCTGGAAATGTTTTGTATGTTGATGGATTGAAGCATAATCTTCTGAGTTTCAGTCAGATGTGCGATCAAGGAACATAAGTAATATTTAGATCAAACAGATGTTGTGTTCGTGATCTTGATACAGGTAAAACAGTGGTCAAAGGAAGAAGGACTCCAAATAATCTATACATATTTGAAGAAGGACCACAACAATGCTATTTGAGCAAGGATGATGAACACTGGCTATGGCATCGAAGGTTGGGGCATCTAAGCTTTTCACAAATAAGGAAAGCATGCAAATATCAGGCTGTTCGTGGTCTTCCAGATATCAAAATTACAGACAACACTATATGCAAATCTTGTCAGTTTGGAAAGCAAACCAGAACTAACTTTCCAGAGAAGGAAGGATCAGCCAGCATACCTCTTGAGCTAGTCCATACAGATGTATGTGGTCCATTTAGGAAAAGGACACCTCGAGGAGAAGAATATTTGATATTATTCATTGACGATTTCTCCAGGTTTGTCTGGTTAGGGCTTATGAAGCACAAGGATGAAGCATTCGAAAAATTCAAATCCTTCAAAGCCTTGGTTGAAAATGAATTAGGACAAAAAATTAAGTGCCTCAGATCTGACAGAGGTGGGGAGTTTACCTCAAACGAATTTTTCGATTTCTGTGAAGAACATGGGATAAGAAGAGAATTCTTTACAGCTAGAACTCCTCAGCAAAATGGGGTTGTGGAAAGAATGAACAGAACAATACAACAAATGGCTCGTGCTATGCTTGATGAATCAGGTACTCCCGCAACCTTCTGGGGTGAGGCTGCACATGCTGCGGTTATTATTCTTAACAAAACAAATGTCCGAGTAAACAGCATTCAAACACCTCATGAGCTCTGGAGTGGTGAAACTCCTTCGGTGAAGCATTTCAAAATCTTTGGGAGCAAGTGTTATATTAAGAATACTGATGAGCAACTTGGAAAACTTGAACCAAGAGTAGATGAAGGCATTCTTCTTGGTTATTCTCCACAGAGCAAAGCATACAAGTGCTACAACAAAAGACTTGGCAGAATTGTTGACAGCATTGATGTAGTGGTTGACGAGAAGGGATATATTCCTAGGCAAGTTCATCATGAAGACATTAAAGAAGATGAAGGCTACCCTCAAAGGTAGAATGATGAAGAAGAAGAATCTCAAGAAGAATCTCAAGAAGAAGAAGAACCTCAAGAAGAACCAGAGGAGAAGACAAGAATAGAAGAGAAGACTCCATCCAGATATGTTCAAAAGAATCATCCAGAATCTCAGATTGTGGGGCAGAAAGAAGCAGGAATACAAACAAGAAGAAGAATTGCAGAAGCTTCAAGCTATTTGGCATTACTCTCTTCTACTGAACCACAAAATGTGAAAGAGGCATGCAAAGATGAATGTTGGGTCAAAGCAATGGATGAAGAACTTGAGCAGATCGAAAAGAACAATACTTGGGAATTGGTTCCTAGACCAAAAGATAAAAATGTCATAGGGACTAAATGGGTCTTCAAAAATAAATTGAATGAAAATGGAGAAGTAATTAGAAACAAGGCCAGACTTGTTTGTAAAGTGTATGCGCAGCAAGAAGGAATAGATTTTGAAGAGACCTTTGCTCCTGTTGCAAGACTTGAGGCCATCCGAATGTTCCTTGCTCTCTCAAGCTTTCAAAACTTCAAGGTATTTCAAATGGACGTGAAATCAGCCTTTCTGAATGGAGACTTAGAAGAAGAAGTATATATTGAACAGCCAGATGGTTTCATTCTTGGGAATGATCCAAACCTGGTATGCAGATTGAAAAAGGCTCTCTATGGTCTCAAACAAGCTCCAAGGGCTTGGTACTATCGGTTGGACAAATATCTTCACCAACAAGGCTTTTCAAAAGGATCAGCAGATAGCAATCTCTATATAAAAGTTGAAAATAACAAATTGCTAATACTTGTTGTTTATGTAGATGATATTATCTTTGGTAGCAATGAAGAGACTATGAGTCAAAACTTTGCCTTGGTTATGCAGAAAGAATTCGAAATGTCATTACTTGGAGAATTGACATACTTCCTTGGATTGCAAATCCAACAAAATGAAGGAGGCATCTTCTTGTCTCAAACCAAGTACCTCAAGCAGATCTTGAAGAAGTGTGGCATGGAAGAGTCAAAGCCAGTATGTACACCCATGGTTACAGGATGCAGCCTCAGTGCAAATGATGAATCAACAACAGTTCATCAACCAACTTATAGATCCATGATTGGGAGTTTGCTTTATTTGACAGGTACCCGACCAGATATTATGCATGCAGTAGGAATTGTTGGAAGATTTCAAGCCAACCCAAAGGAAACTCATCTTCAGGCAGTCAAAAGAATCTTCAAGTATCTTCAAGGGACCCAAAACTATGGCTTATGGTATCCTAGAGATACAGATCTCACTCTTCATGCTTACACAGATGCAGATTGGGCCGGAAGTGTGGATGATAGGAAAAGCACAAGTGGTGGTGCTTTCTTCATGGGTTCCAGATTAGTATCTTGGTTCAGCAAGAAACAGAGTTCGATTGCCTTATCTACAGCTGAAGCAGAATATGTGGCTGTGGCATCTTGTTGCACACAACTTCTTTGGATGATGCAGACCTTGCAGGATTTTCAAATCACTTCCACTCCACCAGTCTCTATCCTGTGTGATAATACAAGTGCAATCAGCATTTCAAAGAATCCAGTCATGCAGTCAAAGACCAAGCACATACCAATCAAGTACCATTTTCTTCGGGAACAAGTGCTTGAGCAGAAGATCAAACAGGAGTATGTTCCTTCTAAGGAACAAGTTGCTGATATTCTCACAAAACCACTGCCCAGGGAAACTTTTGAATATCTCAGACAAAAGCTGGGAGTATTTGATGCTTCATCCTATTGTTGAAGCTTATCTGTTCTACAGAAAAGTTGGTATACGCAAGTTACATAAGGGATATACACGTATATACGCCGAATTATGCTGGGAAAGTCGCGTATATGGTGTACGCATGTTGCAGAAAGCATATCCGCGTGCATACGCCATTTTCTACAGAGGAAGTCGCGTATATGGAGTTCTGAACAGCAAGGGCAGACTCCGGTCGAAGAAGGTCTGAGATGGGTATGCCAGAATTCTTCAGGCACAGGTTCTGGGGGAGCAGCAGGCACAGGTTCAGGGGGAGCAGATTAAAGTCTCATAAAGCATTGTTGGCATTTAGATGCTTTTGGTTCTAGTACAAAACTGTTGTTGGTTTTAGGAGAAGGAGCTCAGAAGAAAATCTTGGTTGCTGATCTAAAAGATGTGTATCAGATGCTCCGTGTGACTTTCATAAGTCTTGGTCTAGATTTGTTGTCTCTATGTCATGTATCTCTTCTGTGATATCTCTTTTATGGTGTCAAGGTAATGTAACGGCCTATGTTGGTTTCCCCACTATGCTTGGGATGAATGATGTAATATAATTGGTTGTTTCTGATGTATCCCCTCTTGGTTGGGAGTATGGATGTATGTATTGAGTCTTCTGGTAATAGGAAGGTCCCTTATGGTGTATAAGTCTTGGTTCCTTTGAAGAACATCTTTTGCAGATCTTGCCTACAGTCAGAGGAAGCATGTTTCAGCACAGCCAAGCAAAGATATCAGCATGTAGTCAGGGGGAGCACAGCCCTTTGCCCTTGATGTCAAAGGGGGAGAGTGACTTGGTGTGGTGGTTGCCATCAAGTCCAAAGGGGGAGATTGTTGGCATTATGATTCAGGTGTTGTCCTTGATGGAAACTCACTCAGAGGTTAGTACAGGTGCTTAGAGGTTGGTACAGGTAATCAGAGGACAGATCTTAGTACAGCATGCCAAGAAAGTTCATATACGTAGGTTCTCTATATATCAAGTCGCGTGTACATGCTGGTTGGCTTCAGTAAAAGCGCGTGTATGTGGAAAACTTCTCTTTGGTCCACGGCGGTTATTCCTTGGAAGTTGTGCCTATGATTTTGGACCTTGATGTCTCGACGAACGTGTTGATCCCTAGTTTTGAAGATGATGGTATTGGATTTCTATGGTTTTGGCTCTTGGTATTGAACAAGTCCTAAGGCTATATAAGGAGAAGGAAATCATTAGGCAAGTGCATTTGAAAAAGTCTTGAATATCTGATGAAGTATTAGATCCAGTATGCAGGTTATTGGTTGATGAGGTATTGCTTGATCTGAGCTAAGGAGAGATCTCACCGGTTGATGGAGAACTAGATCTAAGGAGAGATCGGGATCAAATGGTTTGAAATGAACTATCTTTATATGGTTGGTTATGCGTATTTCTAGATCTGCATACTGACGCAATGTTATGTTCTGGGTATAACTGAAATCTGGTACAGCTGCAAGTTATGAAAAATTATTTTTAGATCTGTACGCAGGTTGTCTTTGGTAAAACCACGTGTATACGCGGGTTGCCTTCATTATAGTAGCGTCTATCGTTTGGAGCTTGATTTTTGGGTTGCAGTTGGATTTGACTGTTATTGCAGAGTTCTGTAGTCTGCTCTGTGTTCTGGTGACTGGGTTTGACAGGGTTTCAGTGGTTCAGTAATTCAAAGATTGATGATGCTAGTATTGGTTGTTTCATGATTTGTGAATGAATCATGGTCTTCAGATTGTAATGTTGTGCTTCAGGAGTATCCAGTCTGAAAATTGATGAAAAGTGGTACCTGAAGGAAAGAAGATTGTAGGCCAGCACCTACGTACTAGTATCTTAGCTAGTACAAGAGCAAAGGGGGTTGGAGCTCCCTTCCAAGGAAGCTTGGAGAATGAGAGAAGGTTGAAGCCTTCTGCAGGTTGTAGCCTGCGTACTGGTATAAGGCTGCACCAGTACAAAATATTGTAAACTGAAGTTCTTATTAAAGAAAGATAGAGACGACTTGCAGCAGGTGGTTTTCACCCACATTGGGTTTCCACCTTATATCATGGTGTTCATGTGTGTGGCTTTTGTGTGATGATCTGTTCTGCTATACTGCATCTGTTTACTCTTAATATGATGAATAATGTCCTAATGCATTTAACTGGAGATAAACTAACTGAATTATAAGATTTATGGTTATACGCTAGTTTCTTTAGACACAGTAGCGTGTACACGCTGGTTCACTTAACTGAAGTAGCGTATATGTTTCTGAGCATTGAAAAAGTTTTATTGATCTGATAATACTGATTCACCCCCCCCCCCCCCCCCCCTCTCAGTATTATTTCCAACAACCTCAACTCATCAGCTACAAATGGTAAGTCGTCGTTCTCTACTTTAGTTTTGTAGTTGGATTTTTCTGTTGTGCTAAGGGTCTTGCTCCTTTGTGAGCAGGGTTCCCTTGCTGGTTGGTGACCTGTCGATTCCTTCCTCTGGCTCGACACTGCTCCCAGGTAAGCATAGGCTTACAAACCCTCGCTGTTCTTCAAGTGGTTAGAGTGGTATGAGGTTGTGGTTCCAAACTTGCTAGTCAGGGTTTTCAAGTCATAGTTCAATCATTCTTTAGCTTTTATAGTTTGTATGTAGGGTTTTTATGTTGGGGTTTCGAACCCGGCTCCTCTACTGACATACAATGTATTTTTGGTTTTGTCTTCAAGCTGTAGCACTTGGACATTCTATGTATGGACTTGAATATGCTTGAAAAGGAAAGAAAAATATGTATTCATTTTTATATTGTACCTGTAAATTCACGTAGTCTCTTTGTTGTGATTGTATTCAAGGGTGCTCTGGAACCCTCCTTCGTTTAGCTGTATTTTCCTTTTTCAAATGCTTTATGAGATGTTCATGAACTGTATTTATTTGTTGTAGGTCGTATTCAATTCTCCAACTGGTTGTTCGTCCTTTTTACTTGGTGCTGGTGCTTTCACGAGACCTCGTTTGCTTGCTGGGTTTGATATTGTCACTGTCTATTAAGAAACAAAAAGCTCATTCACTATTTCGTTACTGCTGTTAGGAACACACTCAGGCTAGTCTTTAAACAGGAAAATATATATGTAATTCGATGCTATGATGGATTCAGATGTTCACAGGAAATTTGATAATGCTATTCTTATTTTTATTATGCTGGATAACAACCCTACAATGTTTCATGGTTTTTCTTTTTGTAAGATCTGTTGAACAGTTTCAGGAACTATCAATCAGTTACATGTAGTTACATTTAATAACTGTTATTTCATTCAAATTCAGTAATTGATTTAAAATAATAACTAAAAGAAATAAAAAACAAAAGTGAAGCATATCCTGCTGTTAATTCCTAAATGCTAGAAACTAAGGAAAATTAAAAGATTCAGGTACCAATGACTTGTCGATCTATCAATCCTATGAGACAAACACTTTCATTTTGTTCACCTTGAGCTGGATGCTCCTACATCATATCTTTACAATTAACATTTTCCACTTTAAATATGCTCCTCATTAAACTAATATATAAGCATGCAATGCCTTCGTTATGAGGAAAATGGTCTTGTGAGGAAAACTAGAATACACAACCAGAACATACTAAACTTCCTATTGACTGAAACCTCTACAATTTGTTGTCTGTGTAGCCTATGTGGCCTTGCCTGTGGCCTGTATGACCTTGCCAATAGTTGTATTGAATTACCTGTAACTTGTATGACTTTCTTGTGGCCTGTACAACCTGCCTATGGCCTACACAACCTACTCACAACACATGCACCCTGCTCATAGCTTACTCTAGATACTCTTCTACTTCTACTCTAAAACCCTAACTATGGGCTAGTAATGCTACCGACATATTGCATGGCACTACATGTGGCCGTATACACCTTCCCACCTACTATAGCCACCTAGAAAATAAAATATCCGAGTTCTAGCGATTGGGTTTTCTCCTCTTACTGCCACATTGGTTGCACTCTCCTCCTCTAGAATTGAACTTTAGATGAATATTTTGTATCATTCTCAATGATATTTCCTTGATTCACATTCCTTCACATATGGAGTAGTTAGTGTTTCTTGTGATCTTTATCCTTCACATATCCTTGCTTTTAGAATCATAAATTATTGATTAAATCTAATAAAACTATGCTCAAATGAGATTGTTGGTTGAGATTAGATCTAACCTCACTCAAAATCAATAATTAATATTCATATCATTCACTATTGTAAAGAAACATTTGAATTTCATTAGATTAAACTCACTTTTTAAAAAAATAACTAACTTTAATAACCCCTTTAATTAAAGTGAATTTGTTAAGGCTAAAGGATTTGGATGAATTCCACATGTCTTGACACGTATATGGGTAAAAGCATGTTTTTTTTTTTTTTTTTCTCCGTAAAACTGCACTAATTTATATTACAAAAAACAAAAATACATTCAAATTTACAAAAGGGCCGAAGCCTCGCATCTCCGAAGAGAATTTCCCATGATTAGCCATTCTAAGCAACAGGCAAAAAGGGACCAGTTTCTTTCCTTCGACATAACCAGCATGTAATCGACACAACAGGCTTTTGAGCCAACACAGCGGACATATGACTTGACACGATGGACCCATAACTTGACACAATTGACACGTAGACTAACATAGTAGACACGTAAACCTTCGCGGTGGACATTGACCCTATGACAAACAAACATACCAAGAAAACAGAAGGAGATGGACTGAGAGTAGCGTTCCTGGCCATGAGGACAGAGGCTTTTGAGCTAATCCTCATCAGTGAGGTAAGGCTCATCCGTCGCCACGCCCTTGAGTTTCTTGTCATCCTCCGCATCTTGGCGCGACATTCTCAGAGCCGGCTCACTGGGTCCGGCCTCTTCTGCTTGCGTGGGTCGCCTCATATCCACTCTGGGAACCTGCATATCCACCCTTGGCACTGTCAGGTTGTCCCCAGGCCTCCGAAGGTCGCTGCAATGCTCCACAGTGACTGAAACAATGAGCGTATTATTCTCCAGCGTGCAGGGGATGCGATATCTGACTGCCGGATGCTCCCTGTGACCGCAATCCAGGATTTCACCCCTATCTCGTTCAATGCTACGGCTAACAGTGAAGCTCAGGCTTCTGTTCTGCCCAGAAGGATTGTCCACAGAGGCGGAGGGTGAAGTAGCGGGCCTTTGAGTAGCAGGGCGACCCCTTGTTCCGCCGCGTTGACTGCCCATCCTGAGTCTCTCAATTGGCATCCTGCGACTGCCTTCCTTAACCAAATTCCTCGAAGAAAGCTTACTCCTTGCCAGAGTATGTTCTGTCGCTTCCAGAAGTTGCTGAAGCCACTTGTAAGAATGCAGGAATACAGCATGGGTTCCGAACTTATGGATCACCATTTTCCTTGTCCGAAGCTGCGCATTGAATGGAGCCTAAACCGGAATGGACATCCCAAGAAAAATCCCCTCCGCATTGAATGTCGCTTGAGCCGAACTGAGTCTCCCTATGGCTTCACCCTCCTTCGTAGTTAATACCTCGACATGTTGATATATGGTGGCTTGTCCGGGCTGCCAACTGCCCATGTGACAAGCCACCTGCCATTCATGCGTTAAATGCACCCGCATCCGGGGTTGGGTAAAAGCATGTTAATGTGTATTACTTTTTCCCTTTTTCTGGCAAAGAAGTTTTATAAAAATAAATGGAGTTGGAAAGTTTACTCTTAAATTTACAAAATCATCAAAAATTAGGTGGTGGTAAAAGAAGACAAAACATGTCAATTTAAATTCAATTTCATGTCATATTTTTTCTAAAATTTAATATATATTTTTTATCTAATTTATTCATTTTCTTTAAAAGATATCATTAATATTTTACATAAAATTTTAAGTAGTGACAAAACTGCGACCCTCCATTTCTCTATTGATTTATGTTTTTCAATTCCAATTTCTTTAAGAGATGTGTTGGAAACATTCTGAAGATTGCTAAACAAATTTAAAAATAAAAAGTAAGCATATTTTTTAATTATTATTAAAATACGAGTAAAAATGATCATCTTTTCGTATATATAAAACCCAAGAAACTACCCTTTCAAGTTTATAAAATCAATTTTTTTTAATATAAATTTGAAAATAACATATAACAAAATGTTAAAATTATTTTTTGAAAATTGTTAAAATATATTTTAAATTTTTTATAATAAAATTTTTAATTATGATTATAATAACATATTTTATATTATTCAAAATATAACTTACAAAATTATTTGTTTATAAATTCTAAGTCTATTTTTATATATATATTTAAAGAGTTTTAGCATTTCATTTAACTTTACATAAAGTTATTTATATTTTGTGAGTGATTAACCATAGTTTTTACCAATATTTACTATCATTTGACTTATTTGCAAATTTAGTATTTACTTTTTATAACATTATTTATATTTTCTAAACCCATTAAATAGGTTCACTATAGCTTTTACTAAAATTTATTGTGAGTTAGCTTTGTTACAAATTTAGCATTTATTTTTTATAATTAACAAGTATGAAACTCAACTCATTTAATTGATATTTTAATATTTTTTTTTATCATTTTTCATTTGAGTACTTTTTTGCTTTTGCAATATAATGAGACACATTAGCATGCTTTTACCCATATCTGGGTGGAATATCTTGTCCAATTTAATTAAAATCAACACTCCTTAGTGAGGAAGAAACTTATTGAAGAGCCATCTAGAATTGGCTTCCCTTCTAGTCTTGGCACAATGTCCCATCCATCATCCTCCACCATGGCATCTTGCCATTTTTTTTGGTTTATTACCTCTTCAATGGTGTTATTCATTAATTCCATTTAGTTCAAAACTTATTTTGAGGCCTATTCTCATTTAATGTGCTCGACGGAGCCTCAACATGATTTGAAGAATACTTCAATCTCTAAATAAGCTATCCATGTCTCCTAAAAAAGATGAAACAAACTACTATTTCATCCTCCCCACATGAAGTATCAATCCTTGATCTATAATATGTTGATTGTTTTTTCATCCTTTGGAGCATCATTTTCCTCATCCTTTGTCACTAATAGGGGCTCATGAGACTTCCTAAATACCATGTTCCACTTGAACTTCACATATGTGTTCATGACTGTCTTCCGCTATACTAGAATGAAGTTCCTATAAATCTTTGAAGTCTTGTTGTACCCCACAAATATTCCCTTCTCTTCTAAAGGCTTCCAATGATTCTCTCACTTGAGTTGGAATAAGATATTTCCTGACTATCTTCCTCTACACTAGAATGAAGTTCCTATAAATCTTTGAAGTCCTGTTGTACCCCAAAAATATTCCCTTCTCTTCTAAAGGCTTCCAATGATTCTCTCACTTGAGTTGGAATAAGATATTTCCTTCTCCTCTCACGAGATACTTTGCATCATCACCAAGATCCACATGAGATCATGAGTATTTGTTTGTTATATTGCTAAATATCTCTTGTGCTTATATCATGTTATGAGATGCACCATTGTAAGTACCATGCACTCCTAGTGAGCGTTCTTGTAAAAAGGAAGGAAACTAGTGAGAAGTCATTTTCAAATTTGAAGTAAATTCATTTAACTGAGTTTTTGTTTATGTTTCTACCTACTGTGATTTTACTTTACCTTTCATCTTCTCTAATTATTGAGATGAATAATTTCCATTATTGTCACACATGAAACACTTGATCTTCTCATCTTTCTTCTTCCTTGAGTGTGAGTTTTAGTCCTCACCTTTACCCTTCTCACTAGAACCCTTTCCTTTTCCATCTATTACCTAACTAAAAAGTGCTAGGTTCTATTCTCCTCTTGTAATCCTTTTTGATTTGGACACCTCCCAAGTCTGTTTCTAGTTATAGTCATCCCAGACCCCCTCAAAATTGGAAGCATTCTTCTAAGGATGCATACCTTTGACAAATGATTCCCAAGGCTTTAAAAATCCATTAATTTCCACATTAACTAGTTACGAATCTTCCACCTTCTCTCTAATCACTACAAGATGATCACATATCTTAGTGATCCTGACAGGTAGTTAGAAACATTATTATACCTTGATGTCTACTTGAATCTGAGGTTGTTCCTCAAGGTTCACATTCTTGTCCACGTTGTCACTGTGGAATAAATACACTAGAACCTTGAACATTTCTCTGGCCATTTTCTTGTTAGAAAAGTGAGGGATCAAATGATTGTTCACTACATATAAGATTACACATTGGGCTCATATTTCCTTCTTCCCATGAGCCACTAATATCATTGGCTATCCCTAAAAGAATTACCTTGTCAACAATATCCCAAACGTCGTTTTTATTCAAAATCAAGGTGATTCTTTTCTTTTGGGAAAGTATGTTCGTGGCTCCATCCAATATGTCTTCAAACCTTATTTCTATGATTTATAGATATGATTAAATTATTGTGTAGTTCTTCCTTCAATGACCAACAAAAATTTTATTGCTATTTATTCTACAAGTCATATTATTTCACCCATAACTATTGTACGACCTTCTTAAATGAAATGTTTCACCCTCAACTTAATTGGTACAACCTCCTTCTCTCCTTTGGAGATGTATGACTTCCACCAATTTCAGTATTGGTTTATAGATCCATTGAGATCCCTTTGCAAATATAATAAATTTACTAAAAAATATTTTGGAAACTTGAAATTTGCCTCATCCTCATCCAAGTTTAAGTTTTGATACCATGTTAAATTTCCTAAGCCTAGTAAAAGCTAACAAATTACTTCCTAGTAATTTCTATGATGTTAACTAATTCAAATTACAGATTAATAAAATAAAAAGCACTATTGGGATTTTTAAAAGGTAAAAATAGAAACTAATATGCTCCTCATTAAATTAATATCCAAGCACACAAGGGTTACATTACTAATGACCCATTAAGGAATAATAGAATTTATAGAAAAAATTGGTTAATTTCATACTAAAGAAAACCTTTATAATCTATTGTCTATGTTACATGTGAAACCTTTCCCATGTCCTATATTGACTTCCTTGTAGTTTAAGGTGCTACCTATGGTCCATACAACAGACTCATGTCCCATACAACCTACCCGTGGTTCTACTATATATGCTTGCCTCTTGTGAAACCTACTCGCGAACCATATGAGTTACTCGCAACGTGATTTGTTTTCTTGTCTACTAAACATCCCTACTCACAACCTAGTACTATTACCTACCTATAGTAGAGCTCTGCTCAGAGTCATATATAACTATCTTCTTATTGTATAGTTTCCCAAAAAATCATTCCTTCAATTTCTGGTTCCTAGCGCTTCTCTTGTTGTTACTATAGTATTTTCACTCTCCTCCTTTGGACTTGATCTCTGAATGAAACTCCTTTATCTCCCTCACTGACGTCTCCTTGAATCACATTCCTTCATTTCTCAATAAATCAATGTTTCTTGTGTATATTTCCCCTTCACTTAGCCTTGCTTTTATAGTATTGAGTTATTGTCCAAATCCATTAACCATGATATCCAAAGTGATTTAAGATTGAAATTAGATATCACCTCGCTTACAATTAATCATTAAAGAATTATCTAGTTCACTAACATGAATTAATTTTTAGATTACACTCATATTTTATAAAAATAATTTCACTTTAATAATTCATATTTAGATATATATGTATGCATAAATTCATGTCCATTGTTACAAACATCAATATAAATACAAGAATGCATAAGTGGAATCTATTTTGGTTGAATAATATCACCTTATAACTAATGTGAATGATCGTATTCAAAATAACACCTAAATAACACCTAGGTGGCCCAAAGAAATATATCTCTTCAACTACTCAATAAGAACATTAAAAGTTGAAATACTACAAGAAATCATTAAGTCTAAGTTAGAATATGAAAATAATCTTGCCTAAGTAAAATAATGTAATTTTTAAATATAATAATAAATACTCATAAATAGTCCACCTCGGGTAGCTCAAGTGGTAGTGGCCATGAAAATGAAGTCTCATCAAACCAAAAGTCTTCGGTTCAAATCTTGGGCTACCCTCCCTTGTAGTGAGGTGAATAATGGATATGTAAACACTAAAATCAGAAAGTCCTACGAAGCTTACAAAAAAATACGTATAAATATAAATAGAAAAAATCAATATAAATATGAATAAATGGAATCTATTTTGATTGAAGAATATCACCTTATAACTAATGTGAGTGATCATATAAATAACATCTAAGTAGCCCAAAGAACTATATCTCTTTAACCACTCAATAAAAACATAGAAAGTTGAATTACTTCTAGAAATCATTAATTCGAAGTTAAAATATGAAAATAATCTTGCCTAAGGAAAATATATATATATAGATAGATATATATATTTAAATATAATAATAAATACTCATAAGTTTTAAGGGAGAAAAACATAGGTTATAACATACCTAAAATATTTTTGCATAAAAACTCTTTAACATTAAAATCATTGAAATGAATTTCATTTTTTTTAATATAAAAAAAACAAATACATTAAATTTACTTTTCAAAACCTTTATAATAAAATTCAAATCCATGTTAATACATATTTTATTAATTTTTAAATGTATTAAAAACCATTTATAATAAAATCCAAATTGTATTAATCCATATTTATAAATATATTAAAAAGAAAAGAGTTAGGAGTGAATTTTTTTATTTCCAATTGATTCCATCATATAAACACTTGAAGAAGAGTAGTCCCACAAATACTAGGATGATAGTCGTTGTCATGTGGATTATGCAATTAATTCTTGCTCCTATAATTACATATCTTCTTACGTGATAGTACTTCGACATGGTTTTAGGAATTTTTTTAAATGAGGGAAAATAATATTATGACAAATGACAATGAAGATGAAGATGAGGATGATAATGTCATAAGCATATTCCTATATATTCAGAAATTATTTATTTATGTCTTTCATACTCCTTTTACATCCTGTTTGTGAGGACGATTGTTGGATATGTACTTCATTTTGGTCTGCTATTATAGCCATTTTTGAGAAGCTAGATTTTGTAAAATACTTAAAAGGAAACATTCTTCATAAATCTTTAGTATCTATTATCGGTATCCTATTAGTTTTCAAGATAAAAGAGAATACATATAATATTGGAAAAAAAAATGTTAAATGGTTAATGCATCTCTGTGATATCTTTTTATTCATCTGAGTCTTTGTTTCAAAATAACAAAGTTGCCAGGTTGAACATAAGTATTTACAAGTAGGAACTTTTGTAGATCTAATTCATTAGTACGTAGGTTTGATAATGTGTAAATATTTATGAACCCAAAATTCATAATTTAAATGTGTTTGGTTTAGTTTTGAAGTGTACTTTTGTAATGATCGTGAAAATTGATAAATAATATCCATGGTTAATTTGTTAAAGTTGTATTCAGGGTTAATTTGATAAAAATTAGAGCTTGTAGTATTTTTGTACAGCTAAGATTTTAGGTGTTAAATTAAAAATATATAATTGTCGTAGAACATGTAATGATTAAACATGGATTACTCAATTTGTAACTCTAATCATTTCGGACTGTAACGGAGATTAGGTGTCTATTTTAATGAAGCTGATCGATTTTGGTAAAATCATCGTTAAAAGCTAATTTAGCATATCCATATCTAATAAAAGAATAATAATTCAACACTCTTGGTTAGCAAGATTGTCAAACACTAATAAGGATCCAAGAAACATGTTCGAATTCATCAGAGAACCCTCATGAAGTCTGTGTCATGCAATTTATTATGCAAAATTATTTATGTCCGCACCCCATTTTCAAATGGTAAAATTGCTCTTTTTTAAAGGAAAACCAGCATTTTGACTAGTTAGGTTAGATCGAAATGTTTAGAGTAAAAGAATAAGGGTCCTACTTATCGTCAAAAGTATATGATTCCATAGAAATGCACTCGAAAGCACTTATATATTGTTTAATGTAATTAAGCTTCAATTTTTAAGTTACTTAGAATTTTATGAATGGTATTGTTAATGGATTCAAGTTAAACCTTTTTTTTACTCTCATGATAGTTTTGGTTTCTATTTCTCCATCTTGTGTATATACATATTGGTGTGATAATTGATGAGTAAGACTGGGCATATAGAGATATTGGATCGTAAAAATAATCTAGAGGGTTATAAGGTTATGAATTTTTAGCATAATCGAAAGCCTATAGAATCATTACGTAGCGTGTCCATGTTCTGTATGACAAAGATGTATTCCTTTTATTATGTATATTTTTAATTTTTTTCCAAAGTTATGTAAAAGGGGAAAAATGGTAAATGCGAATTTTGGTGGTCTTTATGCATATGTATGTAGATTTATCTACTATGTAGATATGTCTAACAAAAAATTTTATAACTTGGGCATAATTGATTTGACTTTGAAGTGCATTTTTGTACTAATTAATATAGATTCATTTTAAGTACGGACTTAACATTAGAGGCATTCAATCTCTTCATGTGCAAACTTCTTTAGAATGTAAAATACGATGTTGTTTTTTATTGTTTACATTGTATTTTTAAATGCTAAATAAAATATAAATACCACTAAAAAACATTTTAACCATAAAATTTTTTTCATGATATATACATATTTTTTTTTAAATTATATATAATATATACATAATTGACATTAAAATATTTCACATAACATGTGCATCCAAATTAAAATGATTTTTTTTTATTAATATATTTTTAAGGATATGCCAATATTAATTCATGTTAAAATATTTTATTGATAACTCACATTGAATATAGTTTTATATATAACATTAAGATATTTTATTTTAACAATTATATATATATATATATATATATATCTGTGTGTGTGTGTGTGAAGTTGGTATTGACATAAATTAGTTAACATAGATCTTCAAATAATTTATTTAAATCTCTTGAAATATTTTTTGCAAATATACGAATTAAACATCTTAGTAACACATTTTTTTACTTCTAATTACTTTATAGCATATTTTATTATTATTATTATATTACACATTATTTTTCTATTTAAAAACAAAATTATATTTAGTTTAAAGCGAACAAACAAATAGACAGGTTTACACATCCCCTCATATTGGGTTGTAGACTAAGCATCTCCACTCAATCATAAAAATTAGAAAATCATATCAATTGCGTTTTTGTAAACTTGAATTTTACTATTAAGTATTTATTTTTGATAAATAAGTACCAGAAATTCTAAAACTAAAATAAGTTGTTAGATCACTTTGGAATATATTTCTAATTGTCATGAACTGCAAGTAATTGTCATGAACTGCAAGTAGTGGTGTGCATTTCATTGAGGAAAGAAACCATAACTTTTGCACCTAGGAAAAACCTTAGCTCATAATAATCTTATATATCATGATGTTTTATGTGATAAATTAAGAATATAGAAATGTAATGTATGTAATGTCTCAACATACATAGTCCACGTTGAATCACTAAATTTGGATTTGCAATGTGGTTAAAGGCCAACTTGGAAGATTAGTAGCTCAAGCAAGAAAAGTAGTTTAATATTTTTGGTTGTCCTATTATTAAACACGAATGAGGCTGAAAGAGACAAGTTTTCTTTTCATGATGGACATTATACATGTTGGAATTTCTGATAATTCTGAACAAAACAGAAAAACAGAACAATACTCTGTTTTAACACAGCGGAAATAAAAATCGTTTGTGGAATACGGTGTAACAACAATGTATAACTATTTTCTGCTTACGGTGTAACAGCAACGTGCAACGGTGTAACAACAACATAAAAAAAACTTGTATTTATAAACAGTAAACCAACTGATACAAATTCGTCATCCTCACATAGAGGGATTTTCACAAAAGATTATGCTGAAAAGCATCTTCCTCTTGACAGAGGGATTATAGTACGAAAGCTTCAGTTCCACAAACCAATTTCTCACGATCTCAGAGAATTACAGCTTCAGCCACACAGTCTGTTGTTGAAACACACAGACAGTTGCTGTTACAGCTTGTAGAATGCATTGCTGCTCCAAAACACAACGACTCTATTTTCTTGCTATTTTCTCTGCTCTGCCTGCTTCTCTGTCTTTTTCTACATTCTTCTAACCTAAAATAGAACTGTTGTGCGTTACATTTATATGTTAAAGCATATTTGACTTTAAACAATAAGATAATAAAAATATCTTCTAAAGCTTATCTGCGTATTCAATGTAGCAAGCGGTGATGCCTTTTGAAGAAATGAAGTCGACTGTTGCAGGGGAATTTAATGCTGAAAATTTAATGCACATTAATGTGGAAAATATCAAGCATGACTTTGAGGCATCCAATAGTCTGGAATATCTACAGCAGATCAGATTTATGTCCAGCTGTTTATGTTGCAGCTGGAATTAAATTCCAACACCCCCCCTTAATTTCAACTGCTGCATACCCAGGCATTTCCTAAAATGATCAGAACTTTTCTTTGTTAATGGTTTTGTCAAGATGTCAGCTAGTTGATCCTCTGTTCTACAGTGCTGCAAAACAATCTCACCATTGTTAACCAATTCACGTATGAAGTGAAATTTGGTGTTTATATGCTTTGTTCTTTTATGAAAAACAGAGTTTTTAGACAATGCTATTGCTGAGCTATTGTCACAGTAAATGGTTGTGCCCTTTTCTTGTTCATGACAAAAATATCTGAGAACTCTTCTCAGCCACACTGCTTGGCATGCTGCTAATGTTGCTTCCACATACTCTGCCTCTGCTGTTGACAAAGACACAACTGGTTGCTTCTTGGAAGCCCATGAGATGGCTCCCGATCCCATATGAAACACATATCCCGATGTACTTTTCCTATCATCAACACTTCCAACCCAATCACTGTCAATGTAACCTGTCAACATGAAACTTTCAGAAGAGGAGTATAAAATACCAAACCCCTTCGTTCCATTCACATACCTTAGAATCCTCTTCGCTGCCTGCCAATGAGTCTCTTTCGGTCTTTCCTTAAATCTGGAGATTAAACTCACAACGTGCATAATGTCCATCCTAGTTGCAGTCAAGTACATAAGGCTGCCAACTATGCTCTTGTACAATTTTGGATCAAAATCCTTGCTTTTGTCTTCTTTGGTCAATTCCAACCCCATTACAGTTGGAGTCACAACTGCCTTGTTGTTTTGCATGTTAAATCTCTTCAACACTGCTTCTACATATGTATCTTGAGAAATGAAAACACCATTTTCACTTTGGTCTACTTCAATTCCAAGAAAATATCTTAAGAAGCCCAAGTCAGTCATTTCAAATTCACTTTTCATGACTGCTTTAAAATCAGCAATGAGAGAAGCATCATTGCTAGTAAAAATCAAATCATCTACATATAAAACAACAATAATTATCTTACCGTCATTCTGTTTTATGTAGAGTGTGGGTTCACCATCACACTTATCAAACCCATTCTCAATTAGATAAGCATATATTCTGCTGTACCATGCTCTTGGAGCTTAATTCAGCCCATAAAGATCCTTCTTCATTTTGCAGACTTTATGCTCTTGGCCTTCAACTTCATAACCTGGAGGTTGTTCAACATAAACCTCTTCTTTTAACACTCCATTCAGGAATGCAGATTTAACATCCATCTGATAAATCTTCCATTTGTGTTGTGCTGCAATAGACAACACTGTTATGACTATTTCCATCCTTGCTACTGGTGCAAAGGTTTCATCATAGTCTTTCCCTTGTTGATGCTTGTAGCCTTTCACAACAAGTCTTGCTTTATGCCTGTCAATCTTGCCTTCAGCATTGCTTTTGGTCTTATAGACCCACTTAATTCCAATGGCATCTTTGCCTTCAGGGAGGTCCACTAACTCCCATGTTTTACTCTTCTCAATTGCACCAATTTCTTCATTCATTGCTTCAATCCATTTATCTTCATTTACAACATCTTCAAAATGAACTGGGTCATCAACATGACAATACAAAGCGAATAATGAATTCAGACTGGTATTGTTACTTACCTCTCCTTGTTCATAAATCTCATTCATATTTCTGAATCTTGGTCTTCTTGGTGTGCTTGGAGTTCCATCCGAACTTGAGGGTATTTCTGATCCCTGTGGTGTGCTTGGAGAAGCACTTCCTTGACTTCTCAAGGTTGTTCGAATTCCAGCTTGTGGTGTGGTTTGTTGTACTTGTTGTGGTGGAGGAGGAGCCACCGAGGAAGGATTATTTTTTGTTGTCCCTTCCTCTTCTTCTTCATGAGACACTATTGTCTTCACATTCACTGTCTTTTCCAAGCTTCCATCCCAAGCTTCATCTTCAATGAACTGCACATCTCGGCTTACTATCAATTTCTTGGTGGATGGATTATAGAGTTTGTATGCTTTTGACTCATCACAATAGCCAATAAAGACACACTTCTCCCCCTTACTGTCAAGCTTCTACCTTAGCTGGTTTGGTACATGTGCATATGCTACACAACCGAATACTCTCATGTGAGTGACAGTTTGCTTTTGACCACTCCATGCTTCTTCTAGTATTTTGTTCATGACAGCTTTAGTTGGGCATCTATTCAAGATGTAAACTGCGCAAGTAACAACTTTTGCCCAATACTCATGTGGCAAGTGTTTTGCCTTTAGCATACTTCTGACCATGTCAAGAATGGTCCTATTTTTCCTTTCAGCAACACCATTTTGCTGAGGTGTATACCTTGCGATAAACTGCTTTTGTATGCCATTCTCTCTGTAAAAACGCAGAAAGTCTTGGGAGATGTACTCTCCTCCTCTATCTGTTCTGAGCACTTTGATATAATGCCCACACTGCTTCTCAACAAGAGTTTTGAAGTGGCAGAATTTCTCAAACACTTCACTCTTCTGTTTCAGCATATACAACCATGTCCTTCTGGTGTAATCATCAGTGAAAGTTAAAACATATTTATTTCCAGCAAATGATGGTATTTGCATAGGTCCACACACATCAGAGTGAACAATTTCCAAGGGTGCTTTTGCCCTTATACTCTTTCCTGCTGGAAAACTTTCTTTATGTTGCTTGCCCAAGATGCAGCCTTCACAAAGGCTGTCCGGTTTCACGATTAATGGCAATCCCTTTACCATTCCCTTTCTGTGCAACAGATTCAAGCCTCCAAAATTGAGATGTCAAAATCTCAAGTGCCACAACCAATTCTCATCTTTCACTTGTTCCTGAAAGACTTCTTGTGTTACAGCTGCAATAGCTCTTCCTTCCTTCAAATCTGCCCTGAGTTTGAGAGGAAACATTCTATTGTTGGTCATCTGCACCTGCGCAATGATCTTCTTACTTGGAGGTATGTCTCTGATTGTACACGTATCATCTTTGAAGAACACATTGTAACCTTTGTCAATGAGCTGCCCAATGCTCAAAAGATTACATTTCAGACTAGGTACATAATATACCTCTGGCACAATCACCTGTTCTCTATTTCTTGCTCGGATACTGACTCTACCCTTACCCTTGACAGATATTTTACTATCAGTTCCTGTTGTTACCTCAGATTTCACATTTTCATCCAGATTGGCAAACATTTCAATATTTCCAGTCATGTGATCACTACAACCTGAGTCTAAGAACCAAAAATATTCTTGTTTGTCTTGTGCTATGTTACATTTTAACAACACGATCTTTGGATTCTTATCTTCTTCATTTGCAAAATTAGCATTCTTCCTACTGTTTATGTCATTTTGTTTTTTCCTACATTCATTGGCATAGTGCCCATATTTCTTACAATAATGACATTGGACTTGGGATTTGTCATACCTTTGTCCATGAGCTTGCTGTTTGCTTGAACCTTCATTTTGGTTCTGATTGCAGCTCCTTCCACTTGTGCTTGCAGGATTATTTCTGCCTTTGTTTTGGCTTCTTCCATGACCTCTGTTATTTGCTCTGCCTCGACCTTTTCCTTGGCCAAAAGACATCTGAGTCTTGAATGCTTGCTCAAAAGAGGAATATGTTCCTCTACTCAGTCTGTGTTCATGAGACAGAAAAGAAGCACTTAGTTCATCTACCGTGAACTGTGAGAGATCCTTTGTTTCTTCTATTGCTACCACAATAGATTCAAACCTTGAGGGTAAAATTCTCAAGATCTTCTCTACAATCCTTCTTTCTTCAAGAATCTCACCAAGAGATCTTATTTGGGTTATCAACCCAATAACCTGAGTGAAGAATGAATCTATTGTATCATATTCCTTCATGCTGAGTGTTTCAAAGTCTCCCCTCAACATCTGCAACTTTGCAGTCTTCACCTTCTCCATGCCTTGATAGGTAGTTTTGAGAATATCCCATGCCTCCTTGGATTTTGTTGCCGCTACAATCCATGGAAAAACAATTTCATGTACTGATTGGAAGAGAAAAAAGAGAGCTTTGGCATCCTTCTTCTTGTCGCTCTTCAACTGGTCTCTTTCTGCTACTGTCAAAGCAGCCAACGCTGTTGCATCTGCAGGTTCAACATAGCCAGTTTCAACCAGCTCCCATATTCCTTGATAAGCAAACAATGCTTTCATTGTTATGGACCAATAACTGTGATTTTTCCCATTAAACTATGGCAGTTGGGAATTTGTCAAACCAGTTCCAGCATCTGCCATCTTAACTTGTATAGATAAAGAAGCGATATTGACTGTATAAATAAAAACAGGCAAAAAATTTCTCTGCTCAATAAGCTTCTTACAGCTCCTACAGTGAAAAAGCAAACTCTGTTTTTGACTCACTGAGTGCCTAGACCAGCTTTGATACGATGTTGGAATTTCTGATAATTCTGAACAAAACAGAAAAACAGAACAATACATTGCTTTAACACAACGGAAATAAAAATCGTTTGCGGAATACGATGTAACAACAACGTGCAACTATTTTCTGCTTACGGTGTAACAGCAACGTGCAACGGTGTAACAACAACGTAAAAAAAACTTGTATTTATAAACAGTAAACCAACTGATACAAATTCGTCTTCCTCACATAGAGGGATTTTCACAAAAGATTATGCTGAAAAGCATCTTCCTCTTGACAGAGGGATTACAACAGGAACGCTTCAGTTCCACAAACCAATTTCTCACTATCTCAGAGAATTACAACTTCAGCCACACAGTCTGTTGCTGAAACACACAGACAGTTGCTGTTACAACCTGTAGAATGCATTGCTGCCCCAAAACACAGCGACTCTGTTTTCTTGCTGTTTTCTCTGCTCTGCCTGCTTCTCTGTCTTTTTCTACATTCTTCTAACTTAAAACAGAACTGTTGTGCGTTACATTTATATGTTAAAACATATCTGACTTTAAACAATAAGATAATAAAAATATCTTCTAAAGCTTATCTACATATTGAATGCAGCAAACGGTGATGCCTTTTGAAGAAATGAAGTCGACTGTTGCAGGGGAATTTAATGCTGAAAATTTAATGCACATTAATGTGGAAAATATCAAACATGACTTTGAGGCATCCAACAGTCTGGAATATCTACAGCAAATCAGATTTATGTCCAGCTGTTTATGTTGCAGTTGGAATTAAATTCCAACAATACACTCTATAATGCGCATTTTATTAAAAAATTGTATCTGTATTTATGCCCGGTTGTTTTTAAACAACCAGAAGCATTTTAATTTTGTTGGTTTGATATAAATGTTTAGAATGAGGGAATAAAGGATACAAGATGTCATCAATTGTATTGGATTCCATAATATTACATTACTTTATTAATTTATTTTCTCATGTAATGAAACTTTATGAGAAAATTCCTAGGGTTTAACGTGACATTCTAAACATGGGATATGTTGCTTGATTATGAATGCGAATGATTAATGGTAAATGAGATGACATAATTTCATTGAAACCCTTCAAGCACATATCTACAATGCAGACCATGCGTTTTCATATTTTTTATAAACAAATTTATGAATATTTTAAATATTTCTCATGCAATGAAACTTTACGAGAAAATTCCCACATTAGGCTTTAACGTGACATCCTAAACATGGGATATGTTGCTTGATTATGAATGCGAATGATTAATGGAAAATGAGATGACATAACTTCATTGAAACCCTTCAAGAACATATCTACAATGTAGACCATGCATTTTCATATTTTTTATAAACAAATTTATGAATATTTTAAATTAGAAATTTTTAGTATATCTTATAATACCAATTTTGATTGTTTTTTTCATTTTACAAAGTAAATTATTAATGAATCATTCGCTCCATCCATTTAAACAAAATATTCCTTAAAAGATAGGTTTATACAATGCTAATGAATTTATAATATTCCAACTTTCAAACCACATAATATTGTCCTTCAATTCATTTTTATTGGAGTTAAATTAGCCATTACGTGTTTTTATTGGAAAAATTTCATTATTTCCAAATATAAACTCCATAGCATATAATGATATTATAAGTTTCTCTGAGAAATTATATATCATGCAACTTCTCTTGAAACTCTATCCTCTATTCTAGCAGCATGTGAAAAATAAGAATGTCTTAGTAAGCTACACATCCTTTATGTGGAACAATTAGAATGAATTATATTTAATGAGAATATACCCCATTTTCCCATAACTATAAGTCACCAATGATCATGATAAATTTCAAATCATTGTTAACAAATTATAAGTTTATATACCGTTGAATGCCTCTACCTATAATTATAGTTGAAATGAATGATAATGTATAACATAAAACTATGTACAACCAAATGAAACATGTTTCATAAAACAAAACCCCAATTCCTAGAGAGGTTAATTATTGATGTTGCTACTATTACATATCACTCTAATCGAAGGATTAAAGTTTGCGTTTCTCGATAATATAGGTAGGCTTTTATTCTAGTTATTATGGAAAGGAATGGGAATGGTTCTTTTGAGTGAGTAGAGATTTAAATATGCATCTCTTGAGGACTTGAACATAGCGAGAAGACGCATTTTGTTTTTAATGAACTATATTTCATAAACAAATTGAGAGAAATGCACCTACACAAAATCAATTTTTTATTAATGGAATTTCTTGAATATAAATTCTTGAAAGGTATTTAACAAATCAAAATATATATTAATATACGTGCTAATAAGAGTTAATTCAGATTTTTTTGAAAGGACATTCTTATCGATATTAAAAGAAATAAATATTGTTACTCATAGAAAAAATGAGGTGAAGGAAAAATTTAAGAAAAATGGTAACTTATCATGTAAATGAAAGTAACATTATTATAGAATTGGGTATTTAACGAAAATAAAAATTATAGTGAAAAGTATAAAATTAAGGATGCTTTTGAATATGTAATTGGAGTGCTTGATAAAATTTGATCATTTATTGTGTAATAGAATATTTTTATGGATATGGATTTGGTATTTATTGAATCAAGAATGTTTCATATAGATTTTCTATGCTTGAAGTAGATTGACTCTCAAGGTGTATTAAAGAAGGTGAATCTATTATAATCTTCTATCTAAATGAAATTGGTGGATTTAAAAAGTTAAGAATATTAGTATGGGTTAATATAGAGCTAATGGTTTCTTAAATGAGGTTAGAGTGGAGTATGTAAGTTCATGTGCTTCTTTTGAAGTGAAATCATATAAAAAGAAGAGTGAGATAAGAGTTAATGAAGTTTTTTTCCAACTTTTTTATGATTTTTATCTACATTATTATCAAGTAGATAGGTATGTAATAAATTAATTGAGTTAATGTGACCTGAAAACATAGAATTGATTGTTTGTTCAATTTCACCAAATATTAACTATGGTTGCATTTATGTGAATGAGAGAGAGAAAATTGATTTTTAAGTGTCTTTAAATTTAAACTTGAAATCTAAAAATAAACATGAACATTAGAAAGCAAAGAAACAAGCACATAAAATTTTGATGACAGACTTCGTCCTTCTTGGACTACATCTCCATGCTTCCAAGTGGATGTCCGTTGTATTAGGAATGCTCAAGAAGTCTCTTTACAATAACTTCACCATTCTGGACTATGCACGCAAGCATTAATGGCTACCATAAACTAATAGGCCTCGGCCTCACCTATCCAATGCAACTTTTAGATTACAAAAAGGCCAAATATTGGCCAAGATATTCCCAAAAAGGCCTATGTAGGCACAAATATCAATAATTACACAGACCCACTTTATAACTCCCCCCTCCAGGGAGGATTATATAATAGTGGTTACGTAAGGCTTAATTTAAATACATGATGCTTTTTTCTCTCTGAAAAAAGGTTAATTTAAATATAATTTAATTAAATAAAAAAAAAAAAAAAATTCATTATAAAAATAAAACAATTATTAAAATATCATATGGTTAAATATGGAGACGAAGGATGGAGACAGGATGGGAGATAACGCGCGATGGTCTAGGTTAGGGTTTCTGAACCCTCTGCAGCTTTTGAACCGCGATGCCCTCCGTCTACCCGCATTATACTGATACCGTCTCTCCTCTAACCGCCGTGAGCCCCTTCTACGTTTCCGTGCTGGAAGTTTAACGAAGGAAGAGAACTGTGCCGCGACTACCGGTGTACATCCTGTGACGGTTTGAACCTGCCCTGCACGGTCCGTTAACTGAGAACTGTCGTTTTCTCCGGGTTTCTCTACTCACCGAGGTGTCCGCCGTTCCGAGACGCAGCTGGCAATGGAGGATCTAGAAGCCGTTGATTATTCAGCTGACCCGCTGGAAGGGGTCTCCATCTGGCGCTCACCCTTTGCCACATCAGAAGGTATGTTCAGTTCGGGCCTCTCCGAAAATTACTCTCCGTTCTCGCTTAGTGAACAGTCGAGGTCATACCC
This sequence comes from Pinus tabuliformis, assembly GCA_031772625.1. Lineage (NCBI taxonomy): Eukaryota > Viridiplantae > Streptophyta > Pinopsida > Pinales > Pinaceae > Pinus > Pinus tabuliformis. Next base: position 1,743,730,495 of record CM062819.1, on the reverse strand, counting down.
TGTGGTCCTCCCGGATGTACCACCGACCTGGCCAGCACTCTCTACTCCCCCCCACTCTCCGGCTACCCTCGGTTTCGTTTCCGGCTGCTTAAACCCTAACCCTGGTTTAGAACCACCGGCATCTGGCTCCATTTCCCGGCCGCTACAAACCCCTTCTCTGCCCTCTGCCACAGCCGGTCTCTCTGGGTCTCTCGGTCCTTCTTCCGGAAGTTTCACCTCCGTACCTCCGCTCTCGGGCCCCCCTAATGTTTCAGGCATCTGTGACCCCTCCTCCTCACATCAGATCCCGACACCGTTGAACGCATCTGCCCCTCCCCTCGGTCGCTCTCAGAACATTCCTCCCTCACAGGGCCCTAAAAAGAAATACAGGTGCTTCAAATCCAAGGAGGACGACATCTTTCTCAGGCTGGAGGAGGACATCCAGTGGGGAGAGACAATGGAATTCGCAGATCGAGTACTGGTCGGGCGCATCAGAGGTCGGAACTATTTGGCAGCACGATTGAAGACATGGGCAGCTGAAGTTTGGGGTCATCATTTGGTGGACATCCCTTTCGTGCAAACCTTTGTGAGGGGATGGTTCGCATTGAGGTTCGCTCGTGCTGACCATACCAATTGGGTCTTGTCCTCCTACTGGCACTTTGATCATGCCCCGGTGCTTCTTAAGAGATGGACTCCTTTATTTGACCCCGAGACGGAGCAGATAGGCATCGGGCCCGTATGGATTCGGCTCCCAGGGCTACCATTACATTACTGGTCAGAAGATATCTTCAGGAGGATTGGCAATGCCATTGGCACTTTCATGGACTACGACAAATCTTACCAGCAGACAGGCATGATGGCTTATGCCCGGATTCTCATTAACCTGGACACCAGGGGAGGACTTCAAGAATTCATTACCATTCAGTGGAGAGACACAGCACGCAAACAGATTATTGACTACGAAGGCATCCCCTATCGCTGCCGCAGATGTCACAAAGTGGGACACCTCTACAGGGACTGTCCACTCCTTCGGAAAGCGATGAGGAATGTTAAGGATGGAGTGGCCGACCAACCCCTGGGCGACTCCCCCAGGCTGAATCCGGAGCAGAATCAAGAGGAGCAAATGCATACACAGGATGTTGGTGGATCCCGTAGCACCCCAGAGGCAGCAGACACTGCTATAGTCTCCACTGCTCCCCCTCCTTCACCACCAGCTCCTGTGCGTCCAGCGACTGAACAGGCGGGCACCGCGACGACGGGTATGTCTTTATCATCCCCCTCTCCATTGCCTCCTGTTTCATGCATATCATTTGGCATTACATCACAGCACATTATTTGCTCAGATCCTATTACTGCACTTTCATCATCTGTGGCTCATTGTTATCCCCGGGATTTACCCCCTCACCCCTCTCTCATTTGCTCCCTCCCGCTTCCTTCTCCGGTGGCCTCCCCTTGCCAGCCATCGCTGATAACATCATCCCTCGCATCCCTCTCCATTCCTACCTCCCAGGTATCCCCCCGTTATTCTCTTCGATCCCGATCGAAGGACAGAGGTCTTGATGCCGTTGGACTTGACCCTGAGGTCGCTCCTATTACTCTCAAGAACTCTCGTGGACGACCCTCCCGCATAACCAAAGCGAGACACACTGCTGACGAAGAAGTTGCCCTTGGGCGACAACAAACTATCTTCAGGGCCCTTAGAGCAAAGAACGGCCCTCTATCTCACCCTACATGAAGATACTATCCTACAATTGTCGTGGGTTTGCTAGTTTAGCCAAAAAACTAGTGCTCAGGAGACTGCTTATCTCCTCTCAGCCGGATATTATTTTTCTTCAAGAATCCCTCTGCTTGGCCGAACCTCTTATCCATACCCTCAACTCCTGGCTACCTAACTGGACCTTCCATGCACTGGACGCATCTGGGCGATCCGGTGGATTGGCTATTGGGGTTAGTAACAGAGCTATGGCGATCCGGAACATTTGGGGTGGCAGAGGTTACATTGGTCTAGACATATTTGCTTACTCTGTAGCGTTGGATATTCGAATCATCAATGTCTATGGCCCTTGTGCCGACCGAGCCAACTATTGGAGGACCTTACTGGAATCTGAATTACTTCAAGCGGACAACATCATACTTGGAGGTGATTTAAATTTTTCCCTTGGATTCTGCGAGTCATGGGGGCACTTGGCGCAGGTCGATTCCTTATCAGATACATTATCCAACCTACTAGAGGAACACCAGTGGGTGGATATTCCATCTGCTAGAATTCAGTATACCTGGACAAATAACCGAAGTGGAGAACAAAGCTTGGCCAGAAGACTCGACAGATTCCTTATTAAGGAGTCACTGCTCAACAGACTCCCCAGAATTCGTCAATGGGTCGGCACGGGAGGCATATCGGACCATCGCCCTATATTCTTAGAAGCAGTGGACATTAACCATAAAATCAAAAGCCCCTTCAAGTTTAATGCCTCTTGGTTACAGGACCCTTCTTATATACAATTGGTAAATAACTATTGGCAAAACAACCTTATCAGGGAAGATGAGGACCACTCAGAGGGCTTCGTTAGAAAATTAACTGAACTCAAGAAAATATCTAAGATCTGGGCACATCAAAAACGTATCCAGGATAATCAAACTCTGAAAGAGGCGGAAAGAGTGATTGCTGCGTTCGAGGATTCATCATCTGGGACCTTCCCCACCCCCGAGAGCAAGGAGCAGTACACCGCTCTTATAGCGAAGCGCTCTCAAATTCTGAAAGAAAGAGAAGAAAGTTGGAGGCTAAGAAGCAGGGCAATTTGGCTCACAGAGGGGGATGATAATACAAAATTTTACCATAAATTTGCCAATGGGCGCAAAGCGATCAACACTATATGGGAGTTAAGAAATGAACGAGGCCAATCTGTATCATCTCAGCCGAACCTGGCCAGAGTCGCTACAGAGCACTTTAAGGGTATATATAAAGCTCCTGGAGATATTAATATCATGGAAATCATGAGGGTGGCTGAACTTTTCCCCAGATATGTAGAACAAGAAGAGTCGGATGAACTACAGAAGGAAGTGACCATGGAAGAATTGGAGGCTACTTTAAAATGGTTTAAAAAGGATAAAAGCCCAGGCCCAGATGGGTGGTCCATTGAATTCTACATCGCTTTCTTTGAAATCCTGGGGAATGACCTACTGAAGATTGTAGAGGAAAGCAGAAGGAGGGGCAGAATATCCTCTGCTATTAAATCCACCTTCATCGCTCTTATCCCTAAATCGAATGACCCGGTCTCCTTCGATGACTTTCGCCCCATCTCTCTCTGTAATTGTCTATATAAGATCATTGCCAAGATTATTGCAAATCGCCTCAAGCCCATTCTCTCGCAACACATATCTTCAGAGCAATTCGCCTTCCTACACCACAGACAGATCCATGAGGCTATAGCCACAGCTCAAGAGCTCATACACACCATGCAGATCAAAAAACAGAAGGGAATGATTCTAAAAGTGGATCTATCCAAGGCCTTTGACAGAACTAACTGGTTGTATTTAAGGCTGCTGCTAACACATCTTGGTTTCCCCTATGAATTTATCAAATGGACGATGAGCTACATCACTGATGTATCCTATAGTGTGCTTCTTAATGGTGAAGCTACTTCATTCTTCACTTCAGAAAGGGGACTCAGACAGGGATGTCCGCTCTCACCTCTGCTTTTCTTGCTTATTATGGAAGGATTAAGTAGAATTATCTCATCAGCTCGAGATAGGCATTTATTGTCTGGCATTAAAATTGCGGATAACTTCTACCTCACTCATCTGTTATTTGTTGATGACATACTGATCTTCCTGAATGGCAGCATTGGGGACTCCACTACCCTCCATAACTCAATCCTTCTCTTCCAGCATGCTACAGGTATGAAGATCAATGATAATAAGTCCACGATTACCACAGCCGGCTGCTCTATACATGAAACCGCATATGCTATACAGCGCTTCCCCTTCAATTCTCTGAACCTGTCGGATGGTATAAAGTACCTCGGTTTTAGACTGAAACCTCTTGGATACAGAATAGCAGACTGGACATGGCTCATAGCGAAAGTGGAAAAAAGACTTCAGGTATGGTACCACAAATATCTTTCTCGTGCGGGCAGATTGGTCCTCATTAAAGCTGTGATTGAAGCCACTCCAGTCTATTGGATGACCCTAGCCTGGATACCAAAGGGCATATTGAATAGACTACAAAGTATTTGTTGCAGATTTCTTTGGAAAGGTCACCAGCCGGGGAAGCTTTTCGCCTGGGTCAAATGGGACACCATTGCCAAACCCAAACGCTGGGGAGGATGGGGTATTAAGAGGCTCGATCTATTCTCCAGAGCATTAGCAGCCAAACTTGGGTGGCAACTACTCACCTCAAATGGTCTATGGACTCGAGTTGCATATGCTAAATATATCAAGCCACAGAATGTATTGGACTGGATCCGTATACAGCAAGGAACTAGCCAAAACATATCCAATATCTGGAAAGCGGTCATTGGCACCTTACCTCTACTGCGAGAAGGAATCACTTGGCGCATTAGGGAAGGTAATGCAGTTCGCATTGGTCTGGACCCGTGGGTCGGCTGTGGCAATGCCCACAGACTATCAGCTGATCTTATAAGGCACCTACATGACAGAGGGGTTACTCACATTAAGCATATTGGAGATAATGAGAATTCCTCCTTTCTCCATCAGGCATGGACTACCGCACAAGTGTTAGAAATTCCTGAGAGGTGGCAACAAGAATGGTTGGAGTATACGGATGCACTCACACAAGCTCACATCAGGCTCACTGAAGGACCTGATGAAATCATCTGGGCCTTTGCCAAGCATGGAGCATATTCCCCGAAGTTAGGATACTTGAGGCTCATGGAACCGTACAGGCCCCCGGATATCCTCCCCACATGGAAAGCGCTCTGGAAACTTAAATCAGCTCCTCGTACACGATTATTGATGTGGAACATTCTTTTTGACAAAGTCCCTACAGGCACCAATCTCATGAAGAGATCATTTTATGGACCCTTTCGTTGCCACTTATGCCGAGAGGAGGAAGAAAGCACAGACCATCTTTTCTTAAAATGCAGCACTGCTTTACAGTTTTGGCAATCCCTCATCACTCACTATCCGAACATGAAAGACTGGCAAGGTAATAATCTCATGGAAGCATGGAATAACTGGTGCCAGAATCACACCGGGAAAGCCATCAACATTCCATTGCTGGCCTGCTGGGCAGTATGGATTGCGCGCAATCAGGCCATTTTCAACCTCAGGACTCCTCACTGGCCCACAATCTTACACCATACGATTGCTGATTTTGACATGATACCTGAAGAGGAATCCTCTGCCCCCCCACGCACCATTAGACCTGCGATCATCGACAAAACTAAGCCTTGGGCTTACTTTGATGGCTCGGCACAGGATGCTGGCTGTGGGGGTGGAGCCATACTATATCTCAATGAAATGCATTGCTTCAAGATACAAATAAACCTAGGCAGAGGCACCAATAACTTTGCTGAACTGTGCACGGCAAAACACATCATACATTTTGCAATTCATAAACAGTGCAGACACCTACAGCTCTTTGGAGATTCTAAAATTGTTTGCAACTGGCTGAATGATGCATCTCATTGTCATGCATTTTCATTGAGGCACATTTTAGATGAAGCTAAAAGACTGATTACTTCCTTTGAATCATTTGTCTGTCGACACATTTACAGGGAACAGAACACCGTCGCCGACCAGCTATCCAAAGAGGCAGCGCACAGACAAGGAAATGACTGGTTGATTCAGGAGGAAATCGACGGAACATTCTACCAGCATTACCACAGACCTTTTGATGATCATAATGGAGATGGGCTATAAAGCCCTCACATAACAGTATCATTTTTGTTTATAGCATGTATATATAATCTACTGTTTAGTCATGAGTACAACTCTTTTTTTTGATATTATACAGTTTATATGAAGCTCTCTGCGTAGAGCATGGACACAATTTTGAATACTGCTAGTTTTACTGTTTCGGTAGTGCTCCCTGCGTGGAGACAACTTGTTTTCTTTAGCCAAATTATACAGACTGTGAACTTGACAGGCACTATTGCCTCCATATGAATATGCTTCGGCATCTACAAAATGTAATTTCTTAATATTAATAGAAATTACGACTTTTTCCCAGGGGGAAAAAAAAACTCCCCCCTCCAGGGCACTGTGTCAAGTCATTTTATAAGGCCGTGGGGAGGCCCCGGGGTCAAACCTGCTGACCTCCCAGTCCTTTGAATGGCAAACATAGAATATAGTTGTTTTGAATATGGTATATGTGATATTCGGTGGAATAACAATGTGACCCCACATTACGTTTTAATAAACATTTCAAATATAGTCCATAGGCTCGGTGGTTAGCCAACTCATGGTTTACATAACCCCCCGTGGTGAGGTTTGGTTCACATGTTTTGTGGTATATGTTAACGTTGGAGTGGAGATTAACAAACTCTGGTGGTGGAAATATATATGTGTGTGTGTGTGGTTTTCTTATATTGTCTACTTTGCGCCTATCTTTGGTAACTCCAATAAGCATATGCTTTGGGTTGGCGGGACTACCGAATATGGTAGGATTCGCCAACTCATCCCCAAACACTATTATAATAAAAACTTGAATAATATTGTTGTGCCCAAGTTATACAAAGGCATGCCGATGGTGTATTGGTAAGGTTTTGCAATGTGCTTTCAAAGGTTGTGGGTTCGAGCCTCGACCCTACCAATTCGACCTCTGACCTATTGACTTTGACTGCCACCTACGTTGACTTTGACCTGCCACGTGTCACACTAAGAGATTGCCACTTGGCCTTTAAGGCCCTTTTTTTTGCATGTTGGCGGAAAACTTATAGATGCCATTTTCGAAACTGAATATACCACCAGAATCAACACAATGAGCTCTTCCACTTAGCACTAGTTTTGTGAGCATCTGAGACTATAAAATTCTGAGCATTTTGAGGATCCTCCCAGATCATTCCTCTCCACTAGAAGCTTTTGGACCACCAAAAGTTTGATTTAAGCAGACATGAGGTGAGGGTACAACTCCCTCACCCTTATGATCTCCATTTACCTTGCCCTACTTGGATTCATGCCTTTGATTCCCACTCGAAGATACTCAACATCCCCTCACATGGAAGTGAGAACCTTCCTGTACAAGATGGTATTTTCCTATAACTTGGTCAACATTCAGGTGAAAAATAATCTATAGTTGTAATTTGAAAATTTTCCTCTAGATCCATGATCATAGGAGGTTCATACAACTTCAAATTTTCAACATTTACAACTGAATATATGTGCATGTATGGAGGTAAATTTAACCGGAATGCAGTGTGACCAATCTTTTAAAAAATCTTAAATTGTCCATACCTCTGATAGGTTTCAACTTCTTACCTTCACCTTTCATCCTTTCTTTGCTGATGTAAATCCATACTTGATCACCAATCTAGAACCGATGATCCACCTGATGCTTATCATGGCGCATTTTGTACTTGGCATGAATTTTCTCTAATTGGTCCTGCACTGCTTCATGAATATTTTAGATTCTTTGAATGAACTTGATTGCTTTGTCAGCATCTCCATGTCCATCCTCCTCAACTTCTTCACCAAACACGAAGTCTATTGGTGATTTTGGCAGGTACCCAAAACATGTCTCAAAAGGAGATCTACCTGTACAAGAATGCAAGGCATGATTGTGTTGGGTGTGGAGGCTGATTATCTTATTTATTCAAAGGTATCACCACATTGAACCCTAGTTCATAATGGGGTGGAAGTGCTACCAGTTATTTGCGCTGCAAGGGGGGTCCAGGGGGGTGAGTCGATCCTTAGGAGCCCCACCCTGGCGGAGGATCAGGGGCAGTGTCCTCGAAGCTAAAAATAGATGTAAAATTTTCTTGTAAAATGTTGTAATTTTTTAGTCAATCTGGGCCATTCATTAGGCGGAAATATGATGGTAGAAGTTATGATTAATTTATGGTTTTTTTCACTAGAAGGAAACCCCTCTCAGGTTCTCTCTATATGAGGGAATTGTATTGCATCTATGTAGATGTGTATTCTGAGGGAGAAAGAGAGAGGAGATTATGTGTGAGAGAAGAGGTAATTACAATGGATCTACTATAGGTTGTATCTCTTCATTTTGCTGGATAATATAAATGGACAGACTGACTATTTCTCTAGGGACATAGACCGAATTGGGTGAACCACATATATTTGTGTCTCTCTTGTTTTATGTGTTTTTTGTGTTTATATTTATGAAATAATTTTATGTGTTACATTGCTCTATACTATATAATTTTCTAACATGTTGTAAGCATTCTTGACATAATGTAAGGATTCATCCCACAACTTAATATGTTTGCTACAATAACCTCTAAGAATATGTACCACTATTTTGTTCACCACCTCTATTTTCCCATCGTTTTGTGGATGAAAATTTGTGCTCTTTTTCAACTTAGTGTCCATGAGTCCACACAAAGTGGACCAAAAATCTCCCATGAAACAAGAGTCTAGATCTTAAATGATAGAAGTAGGAAACCCAAAATGAACCCATACATTTTGAATGAACAACTGTGTAGTTTGTTCAACAGTTACTTTCTTTCTACATTGAACAAGAATACACATTATGCTAAATCTATCAACAACAACATACAAATAATTATGTATTTTTCTAGAGATAGGAAGTCCTCTTACAAAATCCATAGATATACTATCCCATGGTCTAGAAGGAACTGGAAGTGGCATATACAAACCTAACTTTCTATTGCATGGTTTTCTTGTTGAACACATGAAACAACCTTTGATGTACTTAGCAAATGTTTCAGGCATTTGAGGCCAATATCAATAACTTTGTAACTATGCCACTATCTTATCTCCACCAAAATGCATTGAAACATGAGACGAATGTGCTTCGCTGATCACATGCACTCTTTCTCCCAGTGGTGTGCACAACTTGCGAAGATGGTACAATAACCTCTCATGAACATTGTAATTCACATCTTCCACCTGAACACCATGAGTTAGTGATTCGTAAACATCTTTGAAATCAATATCTTCAGCATATTGTTCAATGTAACTTTCATGTGCTAAAGAACTATTTTGCAGAATAACTGAAGCATTCAAAGAAGGTCTTGATAACATATCAAATACTTTATTGGTAGTACTTTTCTTATATTTGATTACTAAGTGGAATTATTGCAAAAACCCCATCCATCTATAATGTTGAGACTGTTGCAACTTAGTTTGAGATTTAGGGTACTAAAGTGGCTAATGATCTGTATGAATCATTGTTTCTTTGCCCATTAAATAATGTTTCCATTTTTTAACACTTCTCACTAATGCATATAATCATTTATCATAGTTTGAATATTTAGCAACTGCTTTAGAAAATGTTTCTGAATGAAAACAAATAGGCTTTCCTTTTTCCAAAAATACTACACCCATTACATACCCACTAGCATCAATTTCTATTTCAAATGGCTTTCAAAGGTGTGATGAAGCCAAGATTGGAGTTGTCATAGTTTTCTACTTTAAACTATGAAATGCTTTTTGTTGTTTTCCTTCCCAATGGAAGGAGACTTTAGAACTTTTTAGAGCATGAAGTGGTGATGCACTAAAAGGGAAATGAGAAATAAATTTCCTCCAATACTGAACTACACCCAAAAAAATTCTAATGTTTGTCACATTTTGAGGTCTTGGCCACTTAAAAATTACATCAATTTTAGCCAGATCTATTTTAAGTTGACCTCCTCTAACTATGTAACAAATATATATTAAGGAAGTTTTTCTAAATTCACACTTAGAAAGTTTGCGATACCATTTCTCTCTTTGAAACACATCAAAAACTTGTTTAACATGCCTTACATGTTCTTCCAAACTCGAACTAAAAATAAGAATATCATCCAGATAGAATATGACAAAATTATCAAGAAAAGGACGAAACACATCATTCATCACTCTCATAAAAGTTGGTGGAGCATTGCATAAACCAAATAGCATCACCATACATTCATAAATCCCTTGTCTAGTCTTAAATGCAGTTTTCCATATATCATTCCCTGTAATACAAATCTAATGATAACCACTTCTTAAATCCAGTTTTGTAAAGTAAACAACATTCTTTAATTGATCAAGCGAATCATCGATTCTAGGAAGATGATACCTTTTCTTAAGGGTGATTTTATTTAAGGCTCTAAAATCAACACACATTCTCCAAGTTTTGTCTTTCTTAGGGGCTAATATGATCAATGATCCACATGGAGAAGAACTAGGTCAAATGAATCCTTTATCAACCAATTCCTAATTTTTTTTCTTAATTTGTTCATTTTCAATGATAGACATATGATACATGCCAATGTTCAGAATAGGGCCATCAGATTGTAATTGAATCTCATGTTGTATTTCTCATTTTGGAGGAATAATTTTTTTTCTTTAAACAACTATTTATAAGAATCTACTATTTTAACAAATTTTTCCTTAAACTGAGAATCACACCTTTGAAAAGAATCATACTTATCTTTAGGTTGTTCTTTAACAAACATGAGAACATACTTTTTACTTGAATTTATGAGCCTTTTCATTTGACTAACATTGATTAAATCCAACTTGTCTTAATTTTGTGTGCCTTGACAATGTATTCAATTCCTTCTTTAAAGAGATGATACTTATTCTCCTTTCTATGAAATATGGCATATCGATCATAAAGATAAGGACTACCCAACACAAATCCAAATATATCTAAAGGAATCACATCTAGCTCAACTTCATCAACACAATTAGCTGTAATTGCAAACCTTAAACAATATTGTTTTGTGACTTGCATCTGACTGTTTTCTTTCAACCATCCTAAAGGGAATGGTTTTGGATGACTTTTAGTTTCCAATCAAAATTTCCTTACTACTTCCTCAGATATTAATTTTTCTTTTGAGCCACTATCAAATAATGTATCTCTTTTAGTCTCGATGTGAAACAATTCAACTCTCTTATTTTCTTCAATCACGTGATTAGATTTTGAAGAATATGTAGAACAAGTAGAACTAGAGCTAGATTCAGAAGGATTACCTGTCAGACCCATAGCGATTATCTTCTTTTCATCACCGGAGTCAGATCCAAATCTTGTTGGACTACAAAATTAGCTTTCATCTCGCCCTTATTCCTAAGGAACTTCTTTGTCTTAAGTTCTAAATGAAGCTTCCAACACTTGGATTTATCATTTCCAACCCTCTGACAATGAGTACAAGTAGGCCTTTATCCTTCTTTCTTAGATGTTTCTGATTTCTTCCCTTTACCTTCTTTGGAATCTTTGCTCTCTAAATGCTTGAATGGTTTCTTTGAAAAGTTTAACTGAAAGGATCTGCCACATGATTCAATATGATTGGATTATGCAAACACTTCATCAAAGTCAGTTGGATTAAACATAATCAAAGTATGTCACAAATACGAATGAAATCTTCCAATATACTTTAATAAATTATCCCACGTGTTTATGGAACTTTAAGTGCTAATGCATTTTTCCTGAATTCCTGTGTAAACTCTTGCACACTATGTCCTTTACCTTGCCTTATATGTTGCCAATCCATTACAGCCTGTTGCATATATCCTAAAGGATAAAATTTCTTTCTAAGCGCTTTAAAAAACATAGACCATGAAGAGATAATTTTACCTTTATGCTTATTCTTAAATTAAACAACCCTTCTTAAATAATGTGGTATATTCTTAGGGAGCTCTGAAGGAATGGTGGCTTAGGGTTTCTGAAAAACCTACAACGAAAGACCTATACAGATCTTTGTAATATTGTCATACCACCAGTAATACGAAAGACCACATACGACAAGGAGCATAGCGAGCATCATGAATCCCCCCAGGGGAGGACGCTGCGCCTCCCCCCAATGCAAATGATTCTCCTCAGAGGCGTGAGGAAGGTACTAGACAAGCTGAACAAAATGGAGACAGAGAGGAGATAGATCCACAAGATGCCAAGACGAATGACAGAGAGAATCCCCAGGTCACCTCGACCACCTGTAGACCGGTTGCTACTGAACGCCCGAAGATAGAGCTCCCAAGTCATCGGATCAATGCTCAGATCCAGTACATGAGAGACCATGCACTGATAGGAAAATTCATAGGAATGTGGCCAACAGAGAAAGTGCTGCATGGTTGGATAGCAGCTAAGTGGAAGCCGAAAGGACACATAACACTGCAGCTAGGACCTAAAGGGTTCTTCACAGCCATCTTTAACTGCTTAGAGGACCGAAACAAAGTACTAGATGGAGGGCCCTATTTCTTCAACGTAGCTGGCCTATATTTGAGGGGATGGGTTGAGCGCTTTAATCTGGAAAAAGAAGATCTCAGCTGGGCACCAGTCTGGATCTGTCTCTATTCACTCCCTATGGAATACTGGGACAAAGAGTCTTTACAAACCATAGGAAATGGTCTCGGTGAATTTGTCAAAACAGCAGAGGAGACAAAACTTCGAAGATACACTTCCTACGCCTGCATCTGCGTTTATATGCATCTCAGTAAGGCACTTCCGGATGCGGTAAGTATCTATCACGATGATGTTGAATGGGTTCAGTTAATTGATTATGAACATGTGTTGTTCAGATGCAGGAGATGCCATGCATGGGGTCACCTGTTTCAGGACTGTCCTCTAAATCAAAAACCCTCGAATACCTCTGCCTCTGATGAGCCTGATCTAAACGGCTTCACTAAAGTTTCCAATCACAAAAAATACCACAAAAAACCTGCTTCAAATCCTAAGAAGCCTCAAGCCTGCTCATCAAAACCCTCTACAAGCAATAGTTTTGAAGCGCTAGCCCAACAAGATGTCCACAACCCTGAGATCCACGTCTCGTCCGAGGAGGATCCCTTGATGAACAAACAAGCTGCACATTCTGATCCCAAGAAAATCCAAAAAGAACCATTACCCACAGATCTTTCCTCCACAGCTACACGTACAGTTCGAGCCTAGTACTCTCAAGGAATAGAGGTAGACAACACACAGCCTGACCCTACAAGGGTAACATGAACAACAGAAGGAGTAAGTGATACATAGCATATGGAAGAAGAACTAGAGAGCATAGATATTGGGGATTTAGATATTCATGGCCTAGAGCAGGCATAAAAAACAAAAAATTATGACAAAATCCCAGAGAGATAGCTGGAGAATCTGGAAGTAATTCTCTCTAGGGCTCAAAGGCAAAAATCCGTAGGTATTCAATCTGGAGGTCTTTTGGATGGGGAAAGCATCATCAAAGATAACAAAAAGAGAGGGAGGAAAACGGATCTCCAACGCACCATCCGCATTGGGGAAATGCTAGTGGAGTCAGGAAGGTACTCCAACCTCACAACGTATTACAACTCTCTTTCCAACCTTCCATCATGAAGCTAATCTCATGGAACATTAGGGGGCTCAATGGCCCCAGGAAATTCAGATTGATTAAAAATATGATAAAGCAAACGAAGCCCCAAATTCTCTTTTTGCAGGAAATCAAATTCAACTCCATCTCTCTAGACCGAATTGTTGCAAAACTCTGGCCAGGTAGTCTAGCAGTAACAGTAGATGCCTCTAGTGCCTCAGGCGGCTTGGCAATCTTCTGGGATGCACGTACCATTGAGCTCAACAACATACATGCAAACAAGCATTTCATCCAAGCTACTTTCCACATCACAGGAACCAATATACATGGTCATTTAACCAATGTATATTTTCCCTAGGAAGCTATGCATAAGGTAGAACTTCTGAATACCCTTTCTTCAATCAATGATGATAGGTCTCATCCGTTCTGGATCATTGGGGGTGACTTCAACATGATAACCAAGATGGAATAAAAGTGGGGAGGAAGGAAAAAAATGGACAAGGAAAGTAATAATCTAAAATATTGCATTCAAAGAAATTGGCTTATTGACATGACATTCAACAATGGACTTTATACTTGGAATAACAAAAGAGCAGGTTTGCATCAGATTGTGTCTTGCCTAGACAAATTCTTAATCTCTGACAACACAATCCATTTAGGAGGAGACCTCTCAGCTTCAATTCTACCACTTTCAGGTTCAGACCATTGGCCAATTTCTCTTCAATGGTCTCGACCAGGCAATGCAACCCGCAGGCCTTTTCGCTTCGAGGCTTTTTGGATGACACATCCAGATTTCGTCAACCTAATAACTTCGGAATGGACTAACTTCTCTCCACCAAATGGTACAAGAATGTTCCAATTTCAGCAGAAGCTTAAATACCTCAAGAGTAAAATAAAACAATGGAACCATTCTTCGTTTGGTAACATTTTCCAGGCTCAGATCGCTCTCGATCAAGATATGAAATAGCTGCAGCAACGGATCATCAAAGAAGGTAGATCAGAGGAATTTTTGGAACAGGAAATGTCTCTTGAATCTTAGATTTCAGAAAGGGCCAAACAAGAAGAAATGCTATGGAGGTAAAAATTGAGAATTAGGTGGCTAAAGGAAGGAGAAAAAAATACCAAATTTTTTCATCGAACCAATATTCAACGCCGAATGAATAACAATATCACTCACCTCCAAAATGAGTAGGGGGTAAGAGTGGAAAAACAAGAAGAAATCTGTTAGGCCCCTATACTACTAGTGTAACCCCTTATTGTTATTAGTACAACCCACTTATTATATTGATGTACCCATGTAGTGCCTATATTGTTACTATTGTGCCACATAGAAGCCCACTATTGTTATTATTGTGCCCTTACATTATTATTGTTATGTCGGCTCTGATTATGTTATGACCCCTTAGACTCCTATATATAGAAAGGAGGTCTCTTCATTTGTATCATCTAAGAATTGCTCATTTATGTAATGTAAAGGAGGTTGCCCCCTCGAAGAGGCTGAATTCTAAGGCGTTGATCTATCTCTTCTATCTTTTCTTGAGCTGGTTTCATAACATTTCGTATCGGAGCTTTGGATTCTAGGGTTTTGCTGCTCCAAACAGGTCATCGTCGAATTTTCGCTATAACGTTTTTCCTATGACGTTTCAAAAGTTGAAAAAAAAACCCATTGGAGAAGAAATCGTGCTAAACCTTGGGTCCGAATTTCAGAGCTTTTTTCGCTATATTTGTTGAGATATGATTTGAGGAAGTTGGTCTTTTTGCAGACTCTTGAATTACATTCCAAATAGGTGACCTCGGGAAAATCGTCATAACTTTCTCTCTGGGGATCACATTGCAATTTTGTAGGAAGGTACAGAAAGAGGACGGATTGTAGTTTCCTGTATGCATTTTTTAGATCCAAAGGTCGAAACAGTGACTCGTGGCACGTCGTACAAGTTTGCTCTATTGAACTAGTCTATAATCAAGTCACTGTGAGAGATTTCACATAACTCTTCCTTGGAGAATCCAATTTGGGTCAGACTTGTGGCATAGGAAAGAGGACACAAAGGGCTCCTGCAGGTCACAATTTTAGAACTGGAGGGTCTAAAATTACAGAGTTACAGTCGTTTCAATATCGAGCTCCTAAAATCAAGAAAAAGCGAGATGAGGAAGTTTGATGGCAAGGATCCAGTAAATTGGATACTACAAATGGAGAAATATTTTGATCTACATGGTGTACCACTGTTACAAAAGGTATGTATTGCATCTTTATATTTAGAACTAGATAAATTATTATGGTATAAAGGGCTTTGTTCTCGTAAACCGCTTGTTACGTGGTCAATTTTCACGGAGGAAATGATAGCACATTATGAGGATACAAAGAGAAACACCTTGTTTAGCCAATTGATAAATCTCAAACAAAAGTGTTCAATGGAAGAACACATTGAGGACTTTCAAAAATTGAATATAAGGGTAAATGATATTCCAGAGAAGAAAAGTATTGATGTCTTCATAGGTACTTTAAAGGATAACATTCAACATGAGCTTCGTCTTTGGGAACCTAATTCATTGGAGAAGGCATTCAAGTGGGCAAGAAAAATTGAAAGCTAAATTATGGAAACAAGGAATCCAACCACTCACGACTATAATTATGTAAGTTTTCCTTCTCCTAGCCTTCCACAACCTACAAGGGTGACACCACAACAATTGGAAGAAAAAAGAGAAAAAGGGCTTTGTTACAATTGTGATAGAAAATGCACTAAAGGTCATAAGTGTGCTGAGAAGAAATTATTTTACATAGATTATGAAGAGGAGGAAGAAAAGGATCAAGAAACATCAAAAGAAGTGTATATACACCAGGAACCAACCCGAGAGAAAGAAGAAATGAATCCGACCATATCTTGTAAAGCATTGGCAAGAATTACCACTCCTCAAACTCTTAAGATAGAAGGACATATCAAGAAGAAAAAGGTTCAAGAAGTGAAAGATCACATCGAGAAAGAAGAAATGAATCCAGCCATATCTTGTAATGCATTGGCTGGAATTACCACTCCTCAAACTCAAGATAGAAGGACATATCAAGAAGCAAAATGTTCAAGAAGTGAAAGATCACATCGAGCATCAAGAAATGAATCCGACCATATCTTGTAAAGGATTGGAAGAAATTACCACTCCTCAAACTCTACAGATAGAAGGACATATCAAGAAGAAAAAGGTTCAAGCAGTGAAAGATCACATCGAGCATCAACAACAAGTTCTCCAACTTTTAAAGGATAATGCCACTTCGATGCAAAATCAAATGAAACAACAGGTATATCAACATCGTAGTGAAAAATGTTTTGATGTAGGTGATTGGGTATTTTTACTCCTACATCTCAAGAAAGCTATTTATGAGAAGGAAATTTTGGCAATACTACATGCACTTAAAAAACGATGACCTTACCGAATGGGAAGACTCTTCAAGGATGAGGATGTGGAAGCATTGTTTTGTGCTATTTCTATTATCGAACCAGATTGGATAAATGAAGCAAGGGATGAATGGAAGAAGGACGAAGAAGTATGGCCACTTATTCAAAAGTTGCAAAAGATCCCAATTCAAACAATATTGCCAGAAATTGAAGAGGAAGGAAAATTCATATTGGAACCTGGAGCAGTGACAGAAACAAGAACCCAACAGCTATGAAATCGATCAATTTTAGAGTATCTCATCAAGTGGAACAACTTACCTGCTGAAGATTCCACATGGAAGGACAAGAATTTTATACAGAAGCATCAAGAACAAATCAAGCATTGAGGACAACACTTTTTGAAGGAGAGGGGCATGTTAGGCCCCTATACTACTAGTGTAACCCATTATTGTTATTGGTACAACCCACTTATTATATTGATGTACCCATGTAGTGCTCATATTGTTGCTATTGTGCCACATAGAAGCCCACTATTGTTATTATTGTGCCCTTACATTATTATTGTTATGTCGGCTCTGATTATGTTATGACCCCTTAGACTCCTATATATAGAAACGAGGTCTTTTCATTTGTATCATCCAAGAATTGCTCATTTATGTAATGTAAAAGAGGTTGCCCCCTCGAAGAGGCTAAATTCTAAGGCGTTGATCTATCTTTTCTATCTTTTCTTGAGCTGGTTTCATAACAAAATCGAACTTGAATTTCTCAACTACTTCAAGCAAGCTCATCAAGAACCATCAGTTAACAGAACGCAAGCTATAGAAAAAATCACAAAGAACATCCCCTAAGTCATCACAGAGGAGCACAACCAACACTTACTTAGGCCGGTTGACTTACAAGAAGTGGAAAATGCAGTACATCAACTGAAAGAGGGAAAGTTACCAGGTCCTGATGGGTTTACTTCTAATTTTTCCATAATTTTTGGGAGCTAATTAAAATGGAAGTCTGCCAGGTTGTTTAGGAATCAAGAACTTTGAGGTGGATGCTTCTGGCTATGAATTGCACATTCATAGCCCTTATCCCAAAGGAAGCTCAATCTAACCCCCTTGACAAATGTCAGCCCATTGCCCTATGCAATGTCATCTACAAGATTGTTTCCAAAATCGTAGCTTCAAGACTCAAATCGCTGCTACCACTTCTCATTTTGCTGGAGCAGTCAGGATATGTAGAAGGCAGGCAGATTACGGACGGCATAATCCTAACTCACGAAATCATCCACTCCCTGAAGCACTCCAAGAGATCAGGTATGCTCCTTAAAATCGACCTCTCAAAAGCCTTTGATAGCTTAAGCTGGATGTATATTCAAAAGACCCTAATTGCCTTTGGTTTCTCCCTAACCTAGATACGTTGGGTCATGAGTCTCATCTCTTCCTCTTTCTTCTCAATCTTGATCAATGGAATCCCCTCCTCACCTTTCCATCCATTCCAGGGAATCAGATAGGGAGACCCACTCTCCCCTTTCCTGTTTGTGTTAATGGTGGAAGGTCTAGGCTGAAGTATCAAATATGCTATGTTATCCTAGAAACTCAGAGGACTATCACTTCCTAACACTCCCGCCTTCATCCATCAGCAATTTGTGGACAAAAATATGCTTTTCAGTCACCCGTCAGTCCAGGAAGCTCGACAATTCAATTCTCTATTGTCAGATTTTTTGGATGTCTTTGGAGTGAAAATAAACAAAGAAAAATCTCAAATATTCTTTTTTCATACCCCTGCTGTCACCCAAGCTTCTATAGCTCGAATTTTTGGATTCACAATTGTTGCTCTCCCTTCCAAGTATCTTGGTGCTCCTATGACTAACTCAACTCTGAAACACTCCTCTTGGAAGATGCTCTTAGAAAAACTGGAGGCTCGCCTATCCTCCTGGACTCATAGGGCTCTCAATATGGCCAATCGTCTCATCTTAATCAAGGTGGTTCTCTAATCCATGCTACTGTATCCCTTCTCGATCCTAGCTACACTCAACTGGGTTCTCAAAGATATCAAACATTTATAGAGATCCTTCTTGTGGGGTAGCTCAGAAAAAAAAATGCAAATGGGCTCTAGTCAAATGGGACAAAATTTGCCTACCAAAGCTTGCAGTTGGAACGAGTTTGTGTGACCCTTATCACAGCAATGTGGTTATGGTTGCTCGCATTTGGTGGAAATGGCTTGCTATGTTGTTCACCCCTTGGGAAATTCTTTGGACTGCAAAGTATGCCAACAGTCAACCTACAGAAGAATTAATTTGAATTTCAGAAGTCAACCTAGGTTCGCTAATCTGGAATGCGGCCAAGCAACAAAAGCTCTTAATTCAGCAGCATAGTTTTTGGGAAGTTAAGGACGACAATACAACAAGGTTCTGAGACGACTCCTGGCAGCAACAACCCAAACTAAAGGACTTAACCTTAACTCGTCAAATCCTGGAATAGGAATTGTAAACATCTAACACAGTCAAGCACTTTTGGCTTCCTTCCACAATGCAAGGGCACAGGCAATGGCATAACACGGACCATATATTAAGACAGGGAATGGAATCAGCTCAACAGATTCTTGGTACTGAATTAACAAAGAGAAGAATACAATATTCATATGAAAAGGATATTCTTAGATGGGGTTATGAGGAAAAAGGAACCTTCACTACTAGGGAGGCCTATCACATCATTATGAAGGAACACACTGTCAAGGATCCTCTCTGGAATAAAATATGGGACCCCAATATTTGGCCGAAAGTCTCTACCTTTCTATGGCTTTTATGTCACAACAAAATCCTTACGTGGGACAATCTCTGGAAGAGAAGCTTCCATGGCCCCTCCATTTGTCCCAACTGTAAGCAAGAAGAGGAAACCACTCAGCATCTTATGAACTCTTGTCCATTAGCACACAAGCTCTGGGAAAAGGTTAGCTTTAGATGCCAAAAGGATGGATGGACACAAGGAGATATTGTTTCCACTGTTCGCAACTGGGCAAGGAACCCATTCAAAAGCAAGCTTCTAAACTCCTTATGGAAGCTTATACCGGGTTTTCTCATGTGGACAATTTGGAAGGAGAGAAATCGGCGAATCTTCAAGGACCAATCTATGCCCTTGGATTCTCTTTGGAACACAGTGTGTCAAAATATCAGGGAAACTTTACTTCTTCAAACATGGACTGAGGAGGACTTTCCCTCCCTCCCTTAGGAACAAACCATATGGGCAAATTGGAATTTTCAGTGGAATCAAGAAATGATAATCAAAGGAAAAACTCAAGCAAAAAGCAGGACACCAGATAAGTGGCTTCCTCCTCCCCGTCACATGTTCCAGCTAAACTTTGATGGAGCCTCGAAAGGGAATCCAGGAAAGGCAAGATTTGGAGGAATATTCATATATCATAAGGGAACTACTCTTTTAACCTACTTAGGTTCAAATGGATGGGACACTAACAACTCGGCAGAATTAGAAGGATTATGGCAGGGACTCATTCTAGCCCAAAAACATGGTCTATTCCTACTTGTTATAGAGGGAGACTCGTAGATCCTTATAAATATGGTCAACAAAATCTTGCAGGGAACATCCTCAAGTAAAGTGAGCAACAACTGGAGAATGGCGAGTCGACTAGAACTTATCGAAATCTGGCTCTCCTCCCACAGAGCGATCAATCTCAAGCACATACGTCGGGAGGGAAATAAAGTAGCTGACCTATTGGCAAATATAGGAGTGGAAAGCGGAAGGGATCTCCATACAGGTTCGCTCTCTACACTAGCCACTGAACACCAGATACTGGAGTATAAGGAAATGGTGAAGAATGAAATGGCTCAGGAGGAAGAAGCGCACCCAGATGCGGGTGAAATCCAAGATCATTAATGGCAACCCAACGGACCGCCGACGCTCAGACCTGCTAGACAGTGGGTAGCGCTTTGTTCCATGCTCACCTGAGACGAACGGAGGCTAGTGTGCACGCAACATTAAATGGCCCCTCAGGCTGAGATCCAAACACAATTGGAAATAATATGGAGCCTCTTGACTGCTCTGTTTATCCACCTTCCCTCAGCGTATGTCCACCTCAGGCTAGAAATTCTCACATCAGAACTGCCACTGGGAGACAATGTTGGCTTCTTTGTTGTATTGAACTTGGAAATGGGCACCATTACTCTCATTCCAGGCACTGCCCTTTGAATCCTTCACAGGAGCCCTCTGTTCACAACCTATTCTCCCTCCTGGCCTCTTGTCCAGCTGCATTACATTCCAACCACACTGATATGGTCCATCACCACATGAGGATTCATAGAGGAGGTACCCGCGGTGGTAACGCTCGCCCACAAGAAACAAAGAGCTAAGTTCCTGCCTCTCCCCCTCATTCCCATGAGAATTCGCCTCCTCCCAGTTTGCCTCACAGACAATATCCCCATACGCGCAGTGGACGGGGGCAAGGGCAGGCCCCAATGGCTGCGCACAGTGATTTCCAGCTCCACACTGCAATTTCTCCTCTGCATCCCAGCTCTGTCCCTCACTCGACCCAGTTCAGGTTCCAGAGTAGCCTAAACAGGCCCATCATTACAACCAATGTGACCATAGTTTTCTCTGAAGAAAATGAGCAGAACAGTGCTCAGGCGAGAAATTCTGAAGTGCCTTCTCAGGAGGAGAGAAATCAGGGAGTGGGTCGTGGTTCTGAGAAAAGCCTGAAGGATGATAGCAGGGAAGTTACGCATGTCCATCTCCATGGTGAAGGTGTTCACGTTGGTGACATTCAACAAACTGGTGGCAGCTCAGCCAGAGCTTCAATTACACAGAATTAGCTGGCAGTTCGAACGACACCCAGCATGCAAGGGAGCCTCCAGGTGGCGTAGCGAAAGGCGACGTGGCGGAGGAGGATGAAGACTGGGACTGGTACGCTTTCCTCATTGTCGAGGAGACATCTGACCAGGTTGATAAAAAATGATGCCACGTGGCATTTGTTGCCACCTAGATGCCAATTTAGACTTCTATTGCTGACGGGTTTGGTCCAATCACTTGTTTTTTTTGCTATTTGTATGAACTATAAGTGGGTTTTTCATTTTGCAGTTGCATCAGGTGGTGCTGTGTTGAATCTCCTTCTGGTTTTTTCCTTAAAACATGGGTCCAGGTATTATGCATGGTTTTCCTTTGGTGAGAGTCTCGGGATATATGTATGGTCTTTTTGCCATGTCAAACTGGTTTCCCCAAATCTAGGGCAGTTTAGACCTTCTTGATGAACTTCAGTGACAACGGTTGAGGCGGGGCCTCTTTGTAATATATATATATATATATATATATATATATATATATATATATATATATATATATTGTTAATAGAATTAGTCTTACATAGATTTTTTTTTTTTACCTTTATGCTTCAAATCTGATTGAGTTTTACTTTTGCACCAAGTCAACGTTGTTCCCCCCCATTCTAAGTGTAGCTAACCGAATTTTTGTAGATTCATTAACAATTTTCTGAAAATTACAATACACCTCAAGTTTCTTTATCCAATTATCTAAATTTTCAGGATTCATTTCACCATCATATATTGGAAATTCAAATTTAACATCCAGCTTCAATAAAGGGGCTTTCTTTTTCTTCTTTTGTGAGTCTGAATCTGAACTAGAATGATGAGAGAATAAGGAAGAAGAAGACAAAGATGGAGGAGAAGGAGGTTCATTACCATCAACGTTTTCCTTGCCCTTTTTCACTTTTGTTCCTTTAGAAGACAAATTTGTGTCTCTAGTCTTCTTGTCTTCATAGAGTTCTGCAATCATCCTTTGCATATTAAGGAACATCTGCTGAAATTGCTCCTCGCTCTTTGTCTCAGTAACTTCTCCTTCATTTGAAACTTCCATCTTTGCGAGACTTTCCACTTTCCAATCTCTATATTTATCTCTTAAAGTTTCCCTTCTCCATGTCGCAACTTGGATCTAGTCAATATTCACATTGGAAATATCTTGGTTATACATGATCAACCTCACTCTGATACCAAAATATGATTTGAAAACACAAACTTGACTATTTTCTCAATTTCACCAAATATTAACTAAGGTTTCATTTATGTGAATGAGCGAGAGAAAATTGATTTTTAAGTGCCTTTAAACTTAAACTTGAAATCTAAAAATGAGCATGAAAAACAGAAAGAAAAAAATCAAACACATAAAACGTTGATGACCGAGTTCGTCCCTCCTGGACTACATCTCCAGGTTTGCTTCCAAGTGGGCATTCATTGTATTAGGAATTCTCAAAAGGTCTCTTTACGTCAACTTCTCCATTATGGATTGTGCATGCATGCATCAATGGTTACTGTAAACTCATAGGCCTCATCCTGAGCTCTCAAACTCAACTTTCACATTACAAAAAGGCCCAATATTGGCCAAGATATGGTTAAAAAGTCCTATGACAGGCATAAATATCAATAATTACACAGACCCACTTTATAACTCCCCCATCTAGGGCACAGTGGCAAGTCTTTTTATAAGGCCATGCACAGGTCACAGGGTCAAACCTGTGGACCTCCTGGGCATAACATATAGTTTTTTTGAATATCGTATATGTGAGATTCAATGAAATAAC
This sequence comes from Pinus tabuliformis, assembly GCA_031772625.1. NCBI lineage: Eukaryota > Viridiplantae > Streptophyta > Pinopsida > Pinales > Pinaceae > Pinus > Pinus tabuliformis. The sequence continues at coordinate 1,743,707,139 of CM062819.1, read as the reverse complement.
ATTGTGGCCCCACGCTATGGTTTGAAAAACATTTTAAATATAGTCCATAGGCTTGGCGGTTACACGACTCGTGGCATACCTAACCCCTAGTGCTGAGGTTCCGTTGACATGTTTCTTGCATATGTTAACAGTGGAACAACGAGTAACGAACTTTGATGGTGGCAATATATATAGATATATATCTATATCTATATATATATATATATATATATATATATATATATATATATATATATATGGTTTGGGTTGGCGGGCTCCACCAACTCACCCCCCAACACTATTACAATAAAAAGTTAAATAATATTTTTTCATCCATGTTATACAAAGGCATGCGAATGGTGTATTGGTAAGGTTTTGCAATGTGCTTTTGGAGGCTGTGGGTTCGAGCCTCGGCCTTGCTAATTCAACCTCTAACTTGATGACTTTCACTGCCACCTACGCTGACTTTGACCTGCCATGTGTCACACTGAGAGATTTCTACTTGGCTGTCAGTCCCATTTTTTTTCGGTTGGAGGAAAGCTTCATAACACGTTTTCTCCCTCATATGGAGGCCATTTTTGAAACCAAATATACCACTAGAATCAACGCGATGTGCTCTTCTACTTGGCGTTGGCTTTGTGAGAATCTGAGACTGTAAAATTCTGAGCATTTTGTGGATCCTCCTAGATCATATTGTATCAAATGGCTTGACATGTTATGTATGTCTTGGAAAATGAAAATGAAAGGATGAATATAAATAAGTTTTAGAAAATGTTCTAGAATTTTAAATGAGGAAAACTTAAACAATTTATCGTGAGATGGGGTCTTGATGGTAGATAATATGGTAGTGAAAGTGAATTTTGTTTGAGTGGTTGTATGCGCTTTAGTATTAACAATAATGTTGATCCAATGAGAAACATCTTTTGTTATTGGTGCACATGCAATAGAAAATCTATGCATGTCACTGGAGAAAAAAAATAAAATATTAAAATTAAATACAATTTGTAGTGTTACAAAATTATTATTGTTCTTAATACTATTATTAATATAGGAATACAAGCTGATAAGGAATTCTTAACATACATTAGCTGAATAAATCAATGTGGAATTTCAAAACTGGTTTTGGAATTTTAGTATTTCTTGATCTTGTGATAGTAAAGTGTTTAGGGAAATAAAATTCTATAAAGTTTCTAAGGAAATGGAATTCTATTGTCCTGCCAAAATTCTAAAATTCATTTGTCTAAAAGAAAATATAAAATTTATGAGACAAAATCTTTTGATAGGATTTGTATGTTAGAGAGAAAATTTATCATCCTTTTTGATGTTGTGATTTGTATTATCTTCATAGTATATGGTGAAGGTTATGACAAAGAGGAGGAGATAGTGGAGCTTATGAGAACCTCTACCTCCAGGGGCACAAATTCGAATCCACTTATCATCAAGGATTAACTTGTGAAGAAGCATCCTAGCATTGCCTCAATGAGGTCATTCTCATATTCCCTCTTGATTCATGTCACTTTCTCTCTCCCCCTTTTTTTTTTATTAATTTCATTATCTATACTCATTGATATTTTGTTCATTATATGTTCAGATGTCATTTTAGGCTTCTATTTAGCGTTACTGTAATTTTAGGTTTTTGTTTAGAAAATATGAGGGATTAGGATATGAAAATACATTTTGACTTACTATTTAAATATTTTGTTAAGGTATGTCTTTTATTTTGATTGACATTATCCAATTATATTTTTATTTTTTTATATTATAATAATATAGAAGTAAATTAACTCACCAAAATAGTTATAGGAGTTAAAAAATTAGAAAATAAAATTAGGTTATCACAAAATACCATATTCAAATTTAAAATTTAAAATTATTACTTTATTGTTTTTTTTGAACTGATATAACTTCATCATCATTAACACAAAAATAAGTACATAGTTTTCACCCCGACGATATAGTCAACCAGACAGATCCAGGCGAGTGAAATAATCCTCCCCACAACAACAGATAATAGTGAATCAGTTTCAATGGTCAAAATAACAACATATGAACTGAAGTAAAAAACCATTCCTCTTCCCCCCAACAACTAGGGGCTACACCAATATAATAGCATTCATTGTTGGGACATAAAATAGAGGTGTACTCCATAAGAAAACTTTTATCGGTGCCATAGCCATAGCCATAGTCATAACCCTTACAACGAGTGATAACCATCTACACGACTTCATAATAGTGATACAACTAGGATCTGTTATACTCCTATAGTAATAGGTGTCATATTTCATGATTCACTGGTTGAGCTCTGTAATATGTTCATCCTTTCCTTGCTGTAAAGGTTTCCATATTATGAAAAAATCAAAAAATCAAAAAATGTAAAGAGGGTATACCCTAAAACAAAAATCAAAGAGTGGAAAAGATAAATGGTACAAAGAAAAAAATGAAAAGAAATGAACCCCAAATAAAAATACCAGGAAACTGTGCAAGTCCAAATGCCACTACTATTTCATTTTTCACAAATAAAGCATTGTGTGCAGTTTTTTATTTTTTCCACAATTGGTGAATGGCCAAACAGCTTAATCTTGGCCAGTTCATGTTTGAATTTCATGTTTTAGAGATAGAGAATAAAAATCTATCCAAACTGTGGAAGCTTGGTAGATAAGTAGATAGGTAGAAAAGCAAAGGAGCTCTACTGTCTAATCTGAACCCTTGGAAGAAATAAGTGCAGACTTAGGTAGGCTTACCATGCAAAGAAAAGATTGATAAGGGTTTGCTAGTCTAAATGCACCCAAGTAAAAGAAGAAAAAATGCTAGGCCAAGTAGGTTGGGGATGTGTAGATTTCCCTAGACTATGCTGTAATATTGAACCTTTGGAATAAAAAGCTGTTGGAATCAAACTGTTGTCTGGCCTACTCGATGAGGAATAGAAGCTGAGGGCCTATCACAGAATTCTCGAATCAAACTCCTGATCAATAAGTCCCTTATAACTTATGTTTTACAGTTTTCATGTTTACTATATCATCTGTGTTTCATAATCTGAATGACAAAGAAAAAGGATAAATCAAAATTTGCTTGACTGCACTCTGTTTTTAGTATTTATTATTCTTTGTATTTTATTCAGAATTAGCATAAACAGTGAATTCTTAATTGCTCATGTTTCCTAATTCTCCCATATTGATTATTTGATAAAGAATTCTTAACTGCTCTTTGTCGGTAAGCATTCATTTTCCCTCTTTCAATATGTTGAAGGATTCTTAACTACCCTTCAACCATTTGAGTCCATTCCATCTGATTCTAGCCTTTAATTGTTCCATGTTTGACTACCTTGCCCTGTGATGCCATCCTCTGTTAGAAACCAAATCCAGAAAACCATCTCCTTTGACTCCATCATGCCCAATGGACTGAACTGTTAAGTTTTGCCTCACTGTTCTATTGAATCTCACCACCAAAACTCAAAACAAACTCAAAACAAAACCCTTGTACTTGATAACTAGCCTAAAACCTTTGTAAAACAAAGCTAAGTCATAAAGAGAGAACCCTCTGTGGATGTAGATTGGCTAGAATCTGTATCTAAAAGATTGGTCTGTGGTTACCTCGGTCGTATTCCCTTTCTTACAACTTTTAGGAACAACCTGGGTGATAACATCATTGGCAACTCCACTGGGGACCTGAATAATTGTTTGTTACTATTGTTTATTTCATAAGCTACAGATGGAGCTTGAAGTTAGCCAGGTAGCCTTTGAAACTGCTTTTGCCTTGCAATTGCAGAAGTAAATAAATGCTGCTTCAGTCTATCTCCAGTCTAGTTTATGTTTTGAAAAGTTAGTTGCAAATACTTGATCAGTTCCTCTTTTCAATAAATCTTTAGGAAAGTTCAAAATTCCCACATCTAAAAATTCCTAGAAGAAACTGTCAAAGTTGTGTTGTTAAAACTATTTCAAGAAAAAACCAAAAAATAGACCTAGAAACTGGCTTCAAAAAAGGTTCATTACACCATATCAAACCCTGGTCCAAATTCTCCACCCGTGCTTTAAAATCCTAATCTGATTTCTAGGATTCATAGAAGCCAAGAGAGCCAAGAAAATTCTACTGGTTCACACCTTGAAAAAAATTTGCAGAACCCCATTCAATCTGAGATTACCTCTGGAAAAACACCAAACCTTTCTGTGATTGGTGCATCTTCTCCAAGTTCACCATAAACACCTCAACCCACCCTTTCCACTCCTCCATCTTCAACGTACATTCCGATTGTTATCCCTACTTTTCCAGTTGCTACACTTATTTCTGCAATCATGGCAAACCGGTATACTCCCCTAAACTTACCTGCAAATCCAGGGGCTATGCCTCAAGACTATCAAAATAAAATCACTTATTTTGACTGTACTGGCACTTACATAGCTCAACAACATACCAAGAAAATGACCGACTATTTTGAAAACTATGAGATTGATGATGATGATGTCAGAATGAAAGTATTTGTCCAAACTTTAACTGGAGATGTTAGAACCTGGTTTAGAGCCCTCCCTGCAAATAGTATCAATGACCCACAAGCTCTTTATCAAACCTTCTTGAATAGGTGGGAAAAGAAGAAAGATCCTCTACACATTTTATTAGAGTATGAGATCCTAAGAAGAGGTACGCAAGAAACTGTCAAGGATTACTGTACCAGATTCAACAATGTTTACAATTCTATCCCTCAGAATCTTAGACCTCCTCCAAATTTGGCTTTGATCAAATTCCCTAATGCATTTGATTCTGATATGGCATACCAACTTAGGGAAAGAGCTCCTAGAAACTTAGAAGAGATGTAGTGTATAGCTGTTAGTGTGGAAACCAATCTGATATCTAAACGGTCTAGAGCCAGAGCTGAAAGAAGGATACCTTTCAAAGAATAACCTTCCACCGTTGAACAAAAACTAGATGCAATCATTAAAGGAATGGACGTACTTGGAGATAGAGTAGAAATAATCGAGAGAAAATCTGTGTGGGATGGTCAACCAAGCAATGTGGGAAGAAATCCAAATTTCAGGAAGAATCAAAATCCTAACATTGGGAAGACAGGGCCTGACCAAAATATTAGGCCCCCATTTCAAGAAAATTATGCTGAAGCCTCAACATCTGATGAACCAACAGAAGACACTCAAATTAATCTGACAGGACTCAACAATGAACAACAAGTTTTCTTGACCCAAAAGGATCAAGAAGCTCACATTGTGAAACAATTCCACACTAAGTTAGGTGAATCATTTGATTTTAGGGAGGGATATGATATAGCCATTTACAAAGTGCATAAACAATACAATCTGAGGAGCAGAAGAATAGATGTCCCTGAAATAAAAAAACAGAAATATACTAAGCAACCTAACAAAGGTAAGATCAACAACACCCTTGTACATATTCTTTCTAAAACAGACCCTAACCTAAATAATCCAGTTATTGAAGATGTATCAGACAATCAGCCACCTAACAGACAATCTTCCACTGCTATTCCCTCAAAAGGAATATAAGAAGAGCCTCTAGAACATGTTTTGGAAAATAGTTCAGCACATAATCCTACTCCTGAAAAAGAGAATAACGCAGAAAATTCAGTTGTCCAAAATACAAAGATTCAGACCGAGAAACCTTTCAATCTTGAGGCAGAAGTAGGAAAACTAAAGGTAGTTGTTCCATTGTCAGAATTAGCTAAACATGATGTCTACAGAAGTCAAATCAGCAGATCACTCAAAATTTCTGTGAACGAAGATTCAGTAAACATTTTTGATGACCAGCCTGAACTGATATTTGGCCCTGAAGCAAATGGAAAAACAACAGAAGGACAAATTCCTCCTTTTTATGTGGCTTTAAACATACATGATAAAATTCTCCATAATGCCATGTTCGATTATGTTTCTTCCCATAACTTAATGCCTAAATATGTAATGGAAAAACTTGACCTTGACATCACCAGGCCATATAAAGATCTTTTCTCTTTCGATTCTAGTCAAGTCAAATGTTTGGGTTTAATCAAAGATTTATGTGTGTCACTTGTCCAATATCCTGCCAAAACCATCTTAATGGACATAGTAGTAGCTGATATTCCTCCAAAATATGGTATGTTATTGTCTAGACTTTGGGGTGCTAAAATTCAAGGTTCTCTACAGTTGGACATGTCTTATGCTGTTATTTCAGTGTTTGGTCAACCAAAGATACTGTACAGAGAAACCTTAATGAAGTATGTAGTGAGTAGTCAAGAGAAACCTCAAAATTTCCCTATCTACTCAGTACATTTAGATATGGATTATTTTATCCTATACAGTGTTGAAATTGGTCCCCCACATAAAATAAAAATTATGGCAGTTAAAACAGAAAAAACAGCACATGAAATGTCCAGTGCCCCAATCTAAGAGATCTCCAAAAATCATGAAATTTTGGATAAACCAAAACAGTCTGAAAAACTATATTCCCCTAAACACATCCTTGAAACTCCAGATGCTAATTATAAACATGAAATCTTGTGGTACTTAGAGTTTGATGGTTCTGTCAACAAATTAGGAGTAGGAGAAAGAATCTGGGTACACAATCTTGAAAACAAACATGCTGAAGGCCATGCCTACAGGTTAAACTTTAGGTGCACTAATAATATGGCTGAATATGAAGCTCTGTTACTAGGTCTTAAACTGCTAAAGAAATTGGGAGCAACTAGAGTGTCAGTCGTAGGAGATTTTGATTTGATCATCCAATAGATAAAAGGGAAGTTCTTGACCAATGATCCCAGATTGAGAGAGTACGGAGCAACAACCATAGAAATCCTCAATACATTTTTGGAAACTCGGCTTGCTAAAATCCCTAGAAAACATAATTCGCAAGCTCATAGCCTAGAAAATTTTGCTAGCACCCGTAAATTACCATTCGAACCAAATCATTGATTCACAACAGAAATTAGACACAGGCCAGCCCTACCTGATAATGTAAAAAATTGGCAAGTGTTTGACAGTGATAAACTAATCAACAATTTTTTGACCCTAGAAGAGGAATGTTTCAGCACTAACGCAGATGAAGACACAGTTAGTGAGTTTGATCCAGAAAATCAGATACAAATAGACATTTCAGCAAAAAATACAAGTCAAATGCTTCATCCAACAAAATTTACCAAAGAGGAAATACAAGAGCTCAAACAAACAAACATTGATGAAATAATTGAAAAAGAATCTCAAGTCATCCATTTGAAAGAAAATCATTTGCCTAAAGGATTAACTCCTTTGGAAGATCTCTTTGATTTTAACGATATTCCAAAGAAACCTCAAATGGAACCTCCAAAAGCAGACATTGAAGACTACAACATAGGAACTGAACAAAATCCAAAAAAGGTAAAATTGTCCAAATCTTTGCCCCCTGATCAAAAGCTGAAGTACGTTAGACTGATCAAAGAATTCCAAGATGTTTTTTCCTGGATCTATGAAGACTTGAAATCTTATGATACCTCTGTAATTCAGCATACGATACCCCTCAAAGAAAACCAAAAACCATTCAAACAAAAACTCAGAAGAATCAACCATGTACTGTTGTCTTTAATTGAAAAAGAAATCAGATGAATGCATGATGCAGGGATAATTGCACCAATCAGATTTTTAGAATGGGTGTCTAATTTAGTGCCTACCAAGAAGAAGATAGGGGAAATCAGACTATGTGTTGACTTAAGAAATTTAAACAAATTTTATTTGAAGGACAACTACCCTTTACCCAAAATGGATCATATTTTACAAAGGGCAGTAGGTGCTTCTAGGATCTCACTTTTGGATGCGTTTCGAGTTTCAATCAGATTCTAGTTCATCCTGATGACCAAGAAAAAATTACGTTTACAAAACCGTGGGGTACGTTCAAATATGTTAAAATGCCATTCAGACTTAAGAATGTAGGGGCAACCTTCCAACGAGCCATGGACATAGCTTTTGCCAAAGAAATTCACGATTTTCTGGTTGTATATCTAGATGACCTCACTTTGTTTTCCAGATCAGATCAACAATATTTAGATCATTTGAGACAAGTGTTCCTTAAGTGTAGAGAATATGGTATATCAATAAATCCTAAAAAATCTCTCTTTGGTATAGAAGAAGGAAAACTCTTAGGCTATATCGTCTCCAAAGATGGCATTAGAATTGACTCTGTTAGAATTGAAGCCATTCTGCAAATACCTCACCCCAGAAATGTCAAAGAACTTCAACCTTTCTTAGGGAAGATTAAATTTTTGAGAAGATTCATACCCAATTTGGCTGAACTAATAAGATTGCTGAACAACATGTTAAGAAAGGATTCAAAGGTTAAATGGACAGTAGAAGCCAAGCAAGCTTTTGAAGAAATTAAATTGGCTTTAACTAGAACACCAGTCCTCGCAAGTCCTAACTTTGACAGAAAATTCATAATTTTCTCATTTGCATTAGAACACGCCATAACAGATGTTTTACTTCAAAAAGATGATCAAACATGTGAAAAACCCATAGTCTTTTTCAGTAAAGCACTTAGAGATGCACCTATGAATTACAAAATCATGGAAAAACAGGCCTATGCACTTGTGAAAGCCATTCAAGACTTCGGAGTCTACATACTGTACTCACATGTAATAGCTTATGTGCCAAATGCTGTTGTAAAAGACATCTTGACTCAGGATGGGATTGAAGGAAAACAGGGTAAATGGATAGCTAAGATATTGGAGTATGACATTGAAATAAAACCTACAAAGCTGATGAAAGGACAGGGATTAGCTAAACTCATGACTGAAACAAACTTTCAAGCCCTAGATATCAATGAACTAGATAACGAACAGGAGATGGAGACTCCACAAATTAGCCAGGCCTTCTTAGAATCACCTTGGTATGTTGATATAATCCATGTATTATTAAACCTGCAGGCTCCTACATGGTTATCCAGAACAAAGAAAAGGTTTCTAAAGATGAAAGCTTCAAAATTCTATATTTTAGATAACACTCTTTTTTGGAAAAATCATGAATGTATTTTACTGAAATGTTTAATAAAGGAAGAAGCTGACAAAGTTCTCAAAGAATTTCATGCAGGGGACTGTGGTGGGCACCTCTACTGGAAATCAACTACAGACAAAATCCTAAGGGCTAGATTTTAGTGGCCATCATTGTTCGCTGATGTAAAGAAGTTTGTCACTGCTTGCCACAAATGCCAAATTTTTGAAGGAAAAAGAAAACTGTTGCCCTTTCCATTGAGACCAATTTCCACTGAAAGGCCATTTTAGCAATGGGGTTTAGACTTCATTGGAGAAATACACCCTTCCTCATCTTGACAGCATAAATGGATCCTTACTGCCACAGACTATTTTACCAAATGGATAGAGGCCATCCCTCCTAGACAAGCCAATGATATTGTGATCATAGCATTCTTAGAGACCAACATCTTGTCTAGATTTGGTTGCCCTAAAAAAATCGTAACCGATAATGCTGCTGCCTTCAAATCCAAGAAATTGATAAATTTTTGCAGTAAATACCATATCACTTTAGGCCATTCCATAGCCTATTACCCTCAAGGTAATGGTCTAGATGAGTCCTCCAATAAAATCCTAATTAACATTATCAAGAAACTGTTGGAAGAGAACAAGAAAAACTAGCACAAGAAACTTACAAATGCACTTTGGGCAGACAGACTTACTACCAAGAGATCTATTGGAACCAACCCATATGAGTTAGTTTATGGCATGGAGGTTGTGTTTCCTTCATCTATAGGAATTCTTGTGATGAAATTGCTGCAAGAAGCTCAAGTGGAACCCAATGCTATTCAAAAAAGAATAAATTAGACTATCCATTTACAGCAGACCAGAGAGGAAGTGCACCGAAGATCCTAAGTGTTACAAGAAAAAATTAAGAGAATATTTGATAATAGGACCAAAGCTGAATATTTTTACATTGGAGACAAGGTTCTAAAGTGGGATTACAAGAGAGAAGACTTCCCGTGGAAAGGCCCATTTATCATCCAAGCATTGCAAGGGAACAATACTTACTTTTTGAAGAGCTTGGATGGTACAAAAATGGAAGAAGGACTAGTGAATGGTCGAATGTTGAAACACTGTTTTGATCTAGTTTTTGATATATTCTGACTCTAACATGTATATAAGGAAATTCAGATTTAAACAGCTTGAAAAGAGTGATCAGTTCATTCATATCAGTAGTTAGAATGAGGAGGAAAGTGCAGAAAATGTTGAAATCAATGAAGGAACTTTACCATTTTGTTTTTGCCTCATTTCAGTTTACCAGAGGCTATAGAAGAAGACTTGGGCGCAGAAAACATAAGATCAGATAATCCAAGCAGACCATCCAGAACAGATGTACAGTGGTTTGAATCAACTTAAAAAAAGTTTTATATATCTTACAACATCCTTTTGTACAGTTTTCTGCTTTCAACAAAGGAAGATTTCAGAGCATAGTAAAAGGTATTCATAAGGCCATCTGACTTGCTATTCTTGACTTTATTCCAAGGAAAGCCATCCCCAAGTGGAGCTAGTGTTATACTCCTATAGTAATAGGTGTCATATTTCATGATTGACTGGTTGAGCTCTGTAATATGTTCATCCTTTCCTTGCTGTAAAGGTTTCCATATTATGAAAAAATCAAAAAATTAAAAAATGTAAAGAGGGTATACCCTAAAAGAAAAATCAAAGGGTGGAAAAAATAAATGGTCAAAAGAAAAAATGAAAAGAAATGAACCCCAAATAAAAAGACCAAGAAAGTGTGCAAGTCCAAATGCCACTACTATTTCATTTTTTGCAAATAAAGAATTTTGTGCAGTTTGTTATTTTTGCCACAATTGGTGAATGGACAAACAACTTAATCTTGGCTAGTTCATGTTTGAATTTCATGTTTTAGAGATAGGGAATAAAAATCTATCCAAACTGTGTAAACTTGGCAGATAAGTATATAGGTAGAGAAGCAAAGGAGCTCAACTGTTTAATCTGAGCCCTTGGAAGAAATAAGTGTAGACTTAGGTAGGATTACCATGCAAAGGAAAGATTGATAAGGGTTTGCTAGTCTAAATGCACCCAAGTAAAAGAAGAAAAAATGCTAGGCCAAGTAGGTTGGGTATGTGTAGATTTCCCTAGACTATGCTGTAATATTGAACCTTTGGAATAAAAATCTATTGGAATCAAACTATTGTCTAACCTACTGGATGAGGAATTGGAGCTGAGGACCTGTCACAGAATTCTTGAATCAAACTCTAGATGAATAATTCCCTTATAGCTTATGTTTTACAGTTTTCATGTTTAATATATCATCTGTGTTTCATAATCTGAATGATAAAGAAAAAGAATAAATCAAAATTTGCTTGACTGCACTCTACTTTTAGTCTTTATTATTCTTTGTGTTTTCTTCAGAATTAGCATAAACAGTGAATTCTTAATTGCTCATGTTTCCTAATTCTCTCATATTGATTATTTGATAAAGAATTCTTAACTGCTCTTTGTCGGTAAGCATTCATTTTCCATCTTTCAATATGTTGAAGGATTCTTAACTGCCCTTCAACCATTTGAGTCCATTCCATCTAACTCCAGCCTTTAATTGTTCCATGTTTGACTACCTTGCCCTGTGATTCCATCCTCTGTTAGAAACCAAATCTAGAAAACCATCTCCTTTGCCTCCATCATGCCCAATGGACTGAACTGTTAAGTTTTGCCTCACTGTTCTATTTAATATCACCACCCAAACTCAAAAAAAAACCCTTGTACTTGATAACTAGCCTAAAACCTTTGAAAAACAAAGCTAAATCATAAAGAGAGAGCCCTCTCTAGATGCAGATTGGCTAGAATCTGTATCTGAAAGATTGGTATATGGTTACCTTGTCTGTATTCCCTTTCTTACAACTTTTGGGAATAACCTAAGTGATAACAAGATCCATGATGCTAGGGAGGAGTTTTATGATCAACCAATCGAGCGTTCTCAAAATATATAAGGAGAAACCATATCCCAACCATAAGACAAGTAGAAATTCACTTTCTGTGAACCAAAAAGCAACCGCAATACCATCCCATAGAGAACTTGTGTTTTCACCGGGCTGCAAGTACTGTAGAGAACTCTTGGTAACATCGTTGAGGCAAATTCACTTACATAAAAATGAAAATACCCATGAATGACATTTGAAAAACCATATAATCATCACATTCCAAGTTGTGAAAGCCAAGAAAGAAGCCTATATAACACTAGAACAAAATTAACAAATTGTCAACAAAAAAATATGAGTTGAATATCTAATCTTGGTGAAAGGAGATACTAGTGAGGTCCTGAGCACTATCTATAGGTGGATCAATTGGATCTCTTTGACACTAAAAAAAATTCCATGTTAGCCAATATAGAATCAACATTATCAAGACAAAAGTGTTGATTTTATAACATGTGTTTGATATCTTCCAACCTAGAAAATAAATAATAGTTTTCAATATGTTTGTATTTGAATATTAAACACAACAATGTATCCATTTACTGATGCAAAGCCAAATATTACAAAAAATGGAGTCTCCTTTGATAAAATATACTTGGGTTTGGGAAACCTTTCAGATCTGCATTTGTCACCTGAATCTCAGAATCAGAATGGTAGGGTTGTTCCTCAATTTACTTTTCCTCCAGTAGAAAAATTTCTCTCCTCACTTACGGAGGAATAATGTCAAAAAAAGTTCCAACAAAGTAAAATTCAAAAGGTTCAGTTCTCTTGAATCCAACATTACATGATGCTAGCCTAAGCCGACAATACCCACATTATGCAAATAAAATTGCATGTCACTGGTACCAAACCTTAATCACTTGATCCAGGGTGAAAACCTTCTTAAACCAAGTTTTAATGTTCTTAATTAAGTTTTATGCAGAAACATTATATTTGACTATTCAATAGTCTAACCCTTCATTAACCTTTCCAGCAGAACTTTATTCACCCTCATAAACTTTGGTTAATTCTATACCCCACACATATTAGCCAAATCCCACTCTTAACTTTGGTTATATTTGAACTTAACCCATAAGACCTTTATCCATTTTATTTCTATTATAATTCTTATATAATAAAAATACACATAAAACACAAATAAGCCTTACCTTTTTGCCAATCCACGGCCTTTGCACATTTTCCGACGCTCTACCTTTACCGAATTCAACCACCATCGTTGATTTCACTCAATCAGATCAATGACTGTCATGTCATATCACAACTTAAACCCATTCATCCACAGGAACTCAAATCACTTAACTCACATTGATAAAATTCTCGGGTCCACTAAGGCCCAAGCCTCATCAACTTCAATATCTGTCATCGATCTCACCCTTCAATTTGACGGTTGATGATACACCCGAGCATCGCACATTGCAAATAACATTTTCTTAAGGCCAAGGTTCATCCACTCATGAAATATTGTGATGCGAAACTAATCGGCAATCCCCACCGTTGATCAAAGCACACTTGATTCAATGGTTAATAGTGATATCAAGTGAGGCACTTGCATAAGGATTACCCATTCGATAAAGCGGTTTCCTCTCTCCTCCAACCTGCTACGTGTCAACTGCTAAATGGAATCGGGTGGCTACCCTGAATTATCACATACCACATTTTATCCACCTGATAAACAACTTTCGCTTGTAAAACCACCTTCTTCCTTGACTATTGCACGAGCTGATTGGTGCATGATGACTGTTAGATATAAGAGGCCATCAAATCTACGGTTTGCAGGACTCCAACTAGCACAAAGATTAAAACAGGCTTAACCCCCACATTTGACTATGACCTAAGAAGTTGAATATGAGATTGATGGCTAGAAGTGAGTGTGGGACTTCAGCCACGATCAAGAAAATCCATACTCTCATACCCTCCCAGTTGCTGATCACCATTGATCTAACAAATTTGTCGATCTAACAATCCAGATCTATTCCTCTACCATCAATATCCGTCGATCTAAATGATCCGACGCTTTTGTTCACATTTACTTCCTTCCTTCGTGCCTTTATGTGGTTTCTCAAAGTTCTCTGTGGTTTCTGTCTTCTCCGGGGTTTCTGGTCTTTGATTGTTCTGCAACACAACTCCCTCTTGATTTAACTCTGCATACTTTAATCACTGTCACTCTTGAATCTCAACTATGATCCTTCAAATAGATTCAAGTGATCCAATACGATCCTTCATATCACTTATTCTCTATTTTCTGCTCGAACTCCACCTGCAACCTCTGTTACACAGAAATTACTCTAGTTCACACACAGATTACAATTAAATTACTCCATACACACACATAGACTCAGAATCGAGTTGTTTTTATTAATAAATAGGTATTCACACAAGAACTCTCTCCTTTGCCTGATCTTCTGTATTAGTGGCCTCTGTTTTCCTAATTGCTCGCAGGCTTACAATTAAACCTCTAACTCACAACCTCTAACTAGCTAACCAGCTAACTATCTAACTTGACTATGCCTTTTAGGATTACATTTATACAAAAGGATTCTATAACCAATTCCTGGTTTAGATCCATAAAATTCTCAACAAAATCCAAAATCTCATCTTTATCCCCAAGGATCCTCTTTAATCCACAAATCAGGAAACCAAGTTCTAATCTAAGATTTACAATTGATTCTCAAGTCTCTCAACTATCTTGAATCTCTCATGTTCTCCAACATTCGAGAACATTTACAAATATGCCTCACTATACTTAATTAAATCTCTATTCTAGCTTCTCTTATTAAAATTACTCAAAGCCTTAATAATTACATTAATTGAAAACTTAGGAAACCAACTTCCTTGTAACACAAGACCCCCCTATGTCTACTAGAATACAATGATTCTTCTGAGTTGAATGCTTGTGCATCAGACTCCCAAAGTAGAAAACATTCATGATCTCCTCATCATGTGTCTTCATATGTTGATAGAAAACCTCCAGGGTCCCAAAATTTTGTTTGTAGTTGTCTGAATGCTCTACACCTTTGTTGTTGTTGTATGTCTGATGTCTTCTGTTTCATCCTCCTTTCCTTGTCGATCAGGTTCAAGTTTTGATTGATCATCCTTCCTGCTATCATTTCCCCCATCCTAGATTGTTTCATCATCAACGACCATAATTCTTCAATCTCCATCTCCAACACATCCTTAGGATAGTCCATACTCTGCCACTTATTGTTACCTCTTTCTCTTTGTTTCAGGTTGTTGCTATTGTTCACTAACTCTTCAAACTGCTATTCTTCTCTTTGAAGTTGTTGAATTCTTACTTTTACTCTTTTTCCACTTATTCTTACTTTTTCTCCTACGCTTATTTTTTTTGCCTCCCTTTAATCCTTACCCTCTTTCATGATTATCTCTTTCTTCTTTGAATCCTAACTTTCCAACATTCTCTCCAGTAATTGAACATCTCTGTCCCATGGATTAAAATCTTCCACAAAATCCTCTTCTACCGCGTTTACCTGGCTTCTCATCTGTGCCAAATTTCCTCCAGCATCTCCAACTAAACCTACACTCACAAAACAATTATTGAAACAAAAAACATAAGGCCTCAGTGCGTCTTCTTCCTTTGGCAACACTTTAGTATGTTGCTCTGATTTCTCCTCTTCTATCAGCACATCAGTATGCTGATTCAACCTCTTTAAAGAATTATCTAATGTACTCTCAGGACTATCAGTTAGTCTCCCCTCCACATCATCTGCTCTAATGATGTCTTTCTGCTCTTTTCCACTGTAGTGAACTGCTTCCTCTGCAATCACACTGTCATACTCTGAATTCCCTAGCAAATACTCCAACAGCTCAATTTCTCTGACACTTCATAAGTACTTCATCATTACTTATGATTCCTATACTTATACACAAATTATCAGTTTGAAAATTACAAGGTTCAACAATCTCAACTGTTGCTTCACATATCAGTTCCTCAGACTAAATTTCATCTCCATTGCACAAGAAATTTTTCCTGTGTTGTCAAAACTTCAAACATCAATGTATTACTAAATTCTTTCTGCTGCAATAATTCACTCATTTTCTCATTCAAGAGACTTTCTCCATCATTCTTTACTTCAGAGTTTTTATCTTTTGAAAGGTACTCTTCCATACTTTTGACAGCTTCAAAATATTACTCATCCTCTGCAAAACCTGTAATCACATCAAAATTAATAGATTCAACAATATAAGGTTTTGCATTCTCCTGTTGGTCTGCATTTGTCCAACAATTTAGAAAATCATCAATAATTCCTTCTTCTTCACTCAAAACTTCACCTCGCTCTGCTTCACAAATGAAACTTCTATTTCCAACTGAGCTTCTTTGAATTTTTCCATCAGCCACTTTACTTGCTTCTGTTGTAGCCTTCTTTGTAACTTAGACCACTTCACTTGCTTCTTCTCTAATACCCAACCTAGTCTTTGGCTTTCTCAAGTATCATCCTCAATACATTGAGTTGTTCTTTCATCTCAGCAATCTCTTTGTCAATTTCCTCTTGACTCATTCTCTTGTCATTTGACTTGGCATCCTCCTTCTTCACTTTTCTTCTGCTGTGGTTTTCTTCAAAACCTTTACTATGACTATCAGTAGTCATCTTCTCCTTCTCTTTCTTCATGAGATCCTTACTCACTTACTATGAGCTGCATTAAAGCCTCTACAACAGTAAGTCCTCCCTGCTGTGACTTACCTCACCAAGCTTTCCTCTGTACTTGGTCTTTTGGAAAGCACTTGGTCCTCTATCTCTAGAACCTATTTTGAGCACTTCTCTATGCTCCTTCTAGGATTCAACTCATCCGCATCTTCTAAGAACACAATTGTCCTCTTGTATTTCAATCACAATGAAATACTTGGTTTTGACCACCTCTTCTTTCACTTAGAAAGTCTTATCAGCTTCCTTTATTACTTAGCAATTCTACCCACATCGTCTGTGGAATTTCCTTTGTGAGTTGCAACAATACCTTTGCAGTAACACGTCTCCTTCTTGCTACATATTCCTCACTAAGCTTCTCTCCTCTGAGCTTAGTATTTTGGCGTCTATCTGGTTCTTTCCTCTGGAACCAATTGAGCACTCATTTCTCTAGGTTGTTGCAATCTTCTCAACTTCTTATGATGCTACTTGTGCATCAATATAAATACCACACACTCTCCAATCTTCAAATCAAATTAAAACAAAACATATCATCTCACCTTCAAGACCTCTGCATGATCTTGTTCTACCATTCACCTGCACTTTGAATGGATTGTCCTATGTTTCTTTGCATCTGCAAGTTTTGCTACACATTATCTTTGTGTGCCTACTGTTTGTCAGATTAGAATCCGATCCCCCTTGCCTGCTTTCATCACCATTCACCTGTATACACACCTTCGAAACATAATTCTGTTCTAACTTCTTTTCAAAGAAATTTTGACACCAAATTATTTTCTTTATGTTGTTCTGATACCAAATGTTTCAACCACAATTCTGCTCCGATATCAAAATGATGCTAACCTAAGCCGAGAATACCCACATTATGCAAATAAAATTGCATGTCACTAGTCACAAACCTTAATCACATGATCCATGGTGAAAACAGTTTTAAACCAAGGTTTAATATTATTAATTAAGTTTTATGAAGAAAAATTATATTTGACTATTCAATAGTTTAACCCTTCATTAACCTTTCCAGTGGAACTTTATTCACCCTCATAAACTTTGGTTAATTCTATACCCTGTGCATATTAACCAAACACCACTCTTAACTTTGGTTATATTCGAACTTAACCCATAAAACCTTTATCTGCTTTGTTTCTATTAGAATTATTATATAATAGAAATACACATAAACCACACATAAACCTTACCTTTCGGCCAATCCATGGCCTTTGCACATTTTCCGACGCTCTACCTTTATCACATTCATCCTCCACCATTGATTTCACTCCATTTGATCTGGATCTTGGGGGGAGGCCCCCAAGATCTAAGAGATTGAAATGGATCTTGTGGGGCAGGCCCCCAAGGTCTCAAGAATTTCAATGCTAGAAAGGAAATGACAGAACACAGTAAATAAAACCACAATTTTTTTTATTAAATCAATAATAACTATAAAGTCTAAATTGTGGTGGACCATCTGTCCTTTTTACAAAATGTAAGTTGTTACTTATAGTATTTTTTAGTTACAATGCCACGGGTCAATTCCATGGGTGAATGAATACCATGGGTGGATGTCACAATACCATGGGTCAATTCTATGACTGAATGAATACCATGGGTGGATGTCACAATACCATGGGACAATTCCATGGGCGAATAAATACCATGGGTGGATATCACGATACCATGGGAAAATACCATGGGTGAATGAATACCATGGGTGGATGTCACTTAAAATACCATGGGTGGTTAAATACCATGAGTGGATGCCGCTTACAATACCATGGGTAAATTCCATGGGTGGATGAATAACGTGGATTGATGAATACCATGGGTTGATGCCATTTTCCATTTGGATCATTTCTCCCTCCTTAAGATGCAATGGTCCCCATTGTGTGAAGTTCCCTCCTGCGAAACCTTTGTTGAATATGAAGAGCCACTCAAGAGAAGGGTTTTATGTGGTTAACCCATAGCCATGATGAAAGAAGGTCTAAGGACGGAGATAACTTGTAATGCTTGTGACCAACTATGATACTAATAGTGTGTGGCCTAGCAAATGGACTTCGATGAAGTGTGGGTTTGTGGATGACCCATAACCATGATGAATGAAGATCCGAGGATAGAGATACCTTATAATGCTTGTGACCAACTATGATATTGATAGTGTGCAGCCTAGCAAATGGACTTCGATGAAGTGTGGGTTTGTGGATGACCCATAACCATGACAAACGAAGATATGAGGATAGAGATACCCTGTAATTCTTGTGACCAACTGTGATACTAACAGTGTGCGGCCTAGCAAATGGACTTTGATGACAAGGATTTTGTGCAGTTGACCCATAACCATGATGTTGGTTGTTGATGAAGTAGAAGGTGCCTACATAGCCTGGGGTGGGAGGGCATGTCTCCAAATAACCCAAGCTGAATGCTGCTATGTTGAAATTGATGAATGTGAAGCAAGTGCCTACTAAAGTGAGGTGGGAGGGCATGTCTCCAATGGGAACCCGCTCTGAATGTTGCTCCAAAATTAAAATGGACGTAACTTGGTCAATATAACTCAGAATATTTATTATAACCTATTTTTGGAAGCAAAATGACCATTTTGCATCTTCCCATGTGTTGGAAATCCTTATCTAGACACCCTAGAATCTTTGATTCATGCTGCAATTTTTTCTGCCATCACAAAAGTTCTGAAAAAATAGTTGATTTTAAATGAGCGATATCTCTCACATCCGAACTCTGATTCAACCCATTGTTTTTTTGAAATTGGGTGATCTTTCAAGAGGAGATCAGATCTACAATCCTTTTTTTGAAATTCTACACAAAAGCTTAAAAAAATGATAGGGGAGTTGTTTTCCACTAGTTTTTGTTAGAAAAAAATTCTACAACATAGCTGATTTTAAATTAGCGATATCTTCCTCATCCAGACTCAGGTTTGACCGATTTGCTTTTTGAATTTTGGTATTTTTTTGTAAGGCATCCAGATCTGTTATTTGTTTTTGTAAATATTCTACCAAATGTTTCAGGATTTGATTTTCAAACTTGCCGCCCAAAAACAAATTCCTACAGAAAAGAAAAATTATTCCTGCTTGGCCCAAGAAAGTGCTCTGTAGAGGTCGTAGTGCTTTGAATATTGCTGCAAAAATTTGAAACTAAAATATGCATGAAACCCTCATTCCCATGGAATCGTAACTTGTTATGATACCAATAATCTGGATCTTGGGGGGAGGTCCCCAATATCTAAAAGATTGAAATGGATCTTATGGGGGAGGCCCCCAAGATCTGAAGAATTGCAATGCTAGAAAGAAAATGACAGAACACACAGTAAATAAAACCACAAAGAAAGTTTTTATTAAAACTGATAATAACTATAAAGGCTACATTGTGGTGGACCATCTGTCATTTTTACAAAATGTGACTTGTTACTTATACTATTTTTTAGTTACAATACCACGAGTCAATTCCATGTGTGAATGAATACTATGGGTGGATGTCACAATACCATAGGTCAATTTTATGGGTGAATGAATACCATGGGTGGATGTCACAATAGCATGGGTCAATTCCATGGCTAAATGAATACCATGGGTGGATGTCACAATACCATGAGCAAATGCCATGCGTGAATGAATACCATGGTTGGATGTCACTCACAATACCATGGGTGGATAAATACCATGAGTGGATGCCACTTACAATACCATGGGTAAATTCCATGGGTGGATGAATAACATGGGTGGATGAATACTGTGGGTTGATGCCATTTCCCATTTGGATCACCATCAGATCAACGACTGTCGCAACGTATCACAACTTAAACCCATTCATTCACTGGAATTCAAATCACTTAACTTGCATTGATAAAATTCTCGGGTTCGGTCAGGCCCAAGCCTTATCAGATTCAATCTCCATCGTCAATCTCACCTTTCAATCCGAAGTTTGATGATACACCTGAGCATCGCACATTGTAGATCTCATTTTCTTAAGGCCAAGGTTCATCCACTCATGAAATTTTGTAATGCGAAACTAATCAGATATCCCCCACTATTGATCAAAGAACACTTGATCCAGCTATTAATAGCAATATCAGGTGAGGAACTTTCATGAGGATTACCCGTCTAATAAAGAGGTTTCCTCTCTCCTCCGATGTGCTACATGTCGAGTGTTAAATGGAATCGGGTGACTACCCCAAATTATCAGTTACCACATTTTCTCCACCCGATAAACAACTTCTACTTATAAAACCACATTCTTCCTTGACTATTGCATGAGATGATTGGCATGCGATGATTGTTAGATATAAGAGGCCATCAAATCTACGGTTTGCGAGACTCCAACTAGCACACAGATTAAAACAGGATTAACCCCCACAGTTGACTATGATCTAATAGGTTCAATATGAGATCGACAGTTAGGAGTGATTGCGGGGCTTCAGCCACGATCAAGAAAATCCGTATTCTCCTACCCCTACAGTTGCTGATCACCATTGATATAATAGATCTGTTGATATGACGATCCGGATCTATTCATCTGCCATTCTTCTTCCACCATCAATATCCATCGATCTAAATGATCCGACACTCCTGTGCATGTTTACCTCCTTCCTTCGTGCCTTTACGTGGTTTCTCAAAGTTCTCTATGGTTTTAGGCTCCTCCAGGGTTTATGGTCTTTGATTGTTCTGCAACACAACTCCCTCTTGATTTAACTCTGCATACTTTAATCACTATCACTCTTGAATCTCAACTATGATGCTTCGAATGGATTCAAGTGATCTGATATGATCCTTCATATCACTTCTTCTTTGTGTTCTGCTCGAACTCTACCTGCAACCTTTGTTACACAGAACTTACTCTAGTTCACACACAGATTACAAATAAATTACTCCATACACATAAACTTAGAATCGAGTTGTTTGTATTAATAAACAAGTATTTACACACGAACTCTCTCCTTGGCGTGATATTTTGTATCAGTGGCCTCTGTTTTCCTAACTCCCCGTATGCTTACAATCAAACCTCTAACTCACAACCTCTAACTAGCTAACCGACTAGCTATCTAAGTTGACTATGCCTTATGGGCTTACATTTATACAAAAGGATTCTATAACCAATTCCTAGTTTAGATCCATAAACTTCTCAACAAAATCCTAAAATCTCATCTTTATCCCCAAGGATCCTCTTTAATGCACAAATCCGGAAACCAACTTCTAATCTAAGATTTACAACTGATTCTCAAATCTCTCAACTATCCTGAATCTCTCATGTTCTCAATCATTCGAGAACCTTTAAAAATATGCCTCACTATACTTAATTAAATCCCTATTCTAGCTTCTCTCATTAAAATCACTCAAAACCTTAATAATTACATTAATTCAACACTTAGGAAGCCAGCTTCCTTAAAACACAAGACCCCCCTATGTCTACCAAAATAAAATGATTCTTATGAGCTGAATGCTCCTGCATCGTTACACATATTTCCCCTATTACTCATCATTCTTTGACGAGGAGGCACAATTATTATAGCAAGAGAGTAAGGAAAACAGGTACACGATCGATGATCAACAAAACAAGAATTCAGATGAGCTATAAACCCTTGAAACCCTTACTACAAAACAAACAAATCCTTCCCCCCAATGCCACATTAGAGGACCAAATTCAATCAAATATCCAAATTCAAGGAAACTAAAAGACATAAGACGCCAAATCCCCTAGGACCCTACTAGACTATGAGAGATCCCAGTACCCAAAATTTCAACAAGACAATTTATTCACCCACAACACAGAGCATCACCTCGAATTGAGATCCAACCAAATTCATAGTAGAACTAACGTAAAAAATTCCCCCAAAAGAAGCTTGATAAAACCCAAAAAATCTTACACTTTGACAAATAATGTAACACCCTCTCAAAATTTAAAGACACAATTACATAGAGCTAATATGAAAACCAAATACATGAAGAAGTTGAACCAACTACAACCCCATAAATATTGTTTGAATAACAACATAGTAGCATACCAAGAAACTATGTTACTAAATACAAGGACACAATAGAGTAGAAGTAGAGTACCAATAATCATAAATAATTGCTAAAGTGGAAGATGAAATACCTGCTTTAGCATCCTACCCAAAAAAAATAGATTTGAAGGAATGGACACAAACTCTTGAATAAATATGATGGCACACACATGAAAAATATACACATATAGAAACAACTCCAAGCTCGACTAGGTGAAGGAGAGTAAGGATATAACCTCATCTCCTTTTCTACAAGGCAAATACCTACACCAACCCAGAACAATCAAACCACATTAATAATTAATAGACTTCTCGTACACTCTCCAACGCCCTTCACTACCCCTTCTACATGCCACATCGAAATTCTGCATGTAGAGAGGGAATTCCTTACAAGGAGGCTTCATTAGAACCTAAGTTAACACCCCATCAAGGGAATCATTACTTTATTGCTATTAAAAAGAAAATATTGAAATAATAATAATAATTTTATACTAAAATAATAAAATGAGTTGAAATGTAAATAATTTTAAAAAATAAGTAAATTATATAAAAGTAATGTTATAAAAAGGAAAAAATGACATATTATTAAAAAACTAATAATTAAATGTTAATTTTAAAAATCTAAATTTTATTTTATTTTTATTTTATACTATAATGTAACCCTAGAATTTAAGAATTTATTAAAAATAAATTATTAATTAGAATAAAATAATAAAATTAAAATTTGTATCAACTATCTAAATAATGTCAATCGACCTTCTTTTTATTGTCTATTTTACAAATTCTCACCTAAATTATAATACATGTATTTTAAATAACTAAAATACATTATTATTATTATCCAATTTTATGGTCACTACTAAGAAATACACCAAATTGGTGTATGAGACCCCCTCGTTTGTGAGACAAGAGACCCACCTAGATGAAAAATTGGTGTATAAGATGCCCTTATTTGGGACAAGGGACCCATCTCCGCACATTGATTTGATTGATAAGTCTACAAAGGCATACATACTCTACCCCCTCTAGTTTTGAACATGTGACCTCTTAGGAGGAAGCACATGCTCTTAACCATTAGGCCCACTCAATCCATATTAAACAAGAACCACCTGGTGGAATGTCATTTCTTATTTGTATACATGATTCATGTGCATGTAGTTCTTAGTTCATTAAGTTATGATGCTACGCTTGAAGGAGAAGATGAGCTTATAGCTCTAGTTTATACATACAAGGAATGTTTCGAGCTAAGTAATTGCTAAAAACATAAAAAATAAATAAATTGAAACTAAAACCAAACTATTCCATTTTAGTTTCAAATATCAAAGTATTGAATCTCAATTTCTAAGTGTACTTTCATTAATTGTTGATAACTGATCCAGGTGGATCTCTAGACACTAGTGGCATGAAAAAGACCTATATTTCAAAGTGGCAGAAAGTCAATTAACTTGACATCAGATCAAAGTTCTCATTGCCTTGATTCTAATGGTGTGAACGACACTCCAATCTGAGTCTGCATGAAGAAGATAGAAGCAGTCAATGTTGTGGGTTGACTTACCCACGTGGCAGGCTTAAGGAGGGCACAATTTGGCAAGAATCCGGCACTGGAATCTACCCATTTTCCAGGCGAAATTGTGGGTCCATTTATTTGTCTAATATTCCTAAGGTTTTGGAAAATATTTAAATATGGGTGGTTATTTATTTTTAAATAAAACAAAATATGAAAATATGGGGCAGGTGGCCATGACCCCGCCACCCCCAAAACCAAAACCAAAATTCAAATTTAATTTGGGGTTCTAAGCCATGACCGCGCCACCCCTGGAGTCCACACAATGACATTACATTAAATATGGTGGGGGTGCAGGCTATTAACCGTGTCGCCCCTCCACCTCACCTAAGTACAACGGGTGCCAACGGAGTATGGGGGGAACGAGCCACCAGGATCAATGGACCTGCTTCCCAATATAACATGAAACCGCTATGTGGTAAAAAAAGGAGGGGTGAAATTTTATCCCCCAAGCCCTCCTCAACGATTTTTTAATTTTAATTGACGTGCCCAACAACCTCATTGGGTAATCTACCCACCAAAAAGTATTTCAACCTTTTTGCACAGTGCACTATAGAGGAAAAGAGCATGCATGTATTTCGAGAGAGACGAATTACAGGTGGCGGAACCATGAGCAGGCCTGTGACAGGGGGTAGAACCTTGCTTGAGCACATTTTTCAGGGGGTCAGTTTTGGTCCAGTGTCATAATTGGGCAAGTTTTATATCAATTTTGTACCTCTCAGCGACATGAAATCAATGGTGATGCCAGTTTCTATAGCAAATCTCTCCATTTTTTAGCCATTTTCTAGATCGCAGGTATAAAACTCCTTTTTGTAAATGTTGATTGTACTTCTTCTTTCTCAGGCCACTTAATGAATGAAGGCCTCCCCATTGATCAAGCAGAGCTCAGAGACGTAGTCCGAATTGGATGAAATCCATTATCAGGTCCCTTGTCTTCTTTCATTCTTTTATGTGTTTCTCCTCTTTTCTCATGTGCACATTAAATTTCTATGGTTAACCTGCAATTTACCCATACAATTCTTTTAATACATCTAGAAGCAAAAGGTCTTGGATCAAGTGGTATCAAAGTAGGTCTTTGTAGATGTGAATTTCAAGTTTGTATGCTAACAAGAAATAGGCTCCGAAGAGGCGAAGGGAAACTAAAGTACTTTGATCCCAAAGTGGGGCGTGCACATCGAAGGAGAAACATGGCAGATGAAGAGGCTCGTCATGAAGAGGAGCGCAATTTTTGCAAAACCTTCTATACAATGGCAGAAAATGTCGCTTAGTTGCTTTCAATGATGGAGAAAGCGAAAGATAGAAATCCAAAAGAACAAGGTTCACTGCATGGAAATGGTGGAGAAGAACCCCCTCCTTCTCCTTCCATGAGTGAAAGTTCTTCTTCCTCTCATCACCATCATCATAGAAATTCAAGGGATGCATCTAAGAAACCTTTCTTTAAATTAGATGTCAAATTTGATCTTCCCATGTATAATGGTGAAAGTATGCAAAAAATATTAATAATTGGATTAGGAAGATTGAAATCTACTGTAGGATTCAGTAGATTGAAGAGGACGAGGCAAAGATGTAGCTGGCCTCTCTTCGGCTAAGTAGCATTGCTCCCATTTGGTGGGAGAGAAAATTGTGAAGTAGTAAAAGTGCGGTAATCTTCTTTCCTCATGCCCTAGTTTTATTTATGCATTAAAGGAACAATTGTATCCATTGGGTTATAAGAAAAAAGATGTTCAAAGCTTTACCTAGGAGTTTAGAAAACAAGAATTTAATTTGGGCATTGCACTTGAATCACTTGAAGTAGTAACTAAGTATATTGGATCATTACATAGTTAGATTAGATATTCATTATTATTTTTTGAACCAACTAATAGTGACTCGGAAAGTGTAAAGGCCATTCATCTTGAGAACAGAGGAAAAAATGAAAGCGATGATCATTCCAGGAAACCACCTTTCAAACCTCCAAATGGAAAACCCAAAGTGAAAGGAAAGGGAAAGGAGAAGAGGACGAAATCAACCAAGAAAGATGAAGGAGAAAGGCCTTATTGTGCTTAATGCAAAAATGAAGGTCATGACGATGATCATTGTTGGAAGCTATACCCAGAAAACAGACCAAAGAAGTATGGAGGAAAAGGCAAGTAGAAGACAGTGGCAACTGTGCAGCAAGACGTTGAATCTGATTCCGGAGATGAAGCATTGATCATGGTAGCAGGAAAAAAAGGTACTCTTACACCTCGTGTTAATTCTGAATCACATGAAGGCGCTAGTTCAATAGATGAGTCTCTTCCTAATGAACGAAAGAGAATTGAGTTATTTCATATTAAAGTTGTCATAAATCATACAAAAGTGGAAACTCTATTTGATATTGGATCCCAAGAAAATTTATTTTTTGAGTCCTTGATTAAGAAGGTAGGCTTAGAAACCAAACCACATCCAAAACCTTACTTGATTGGATGGATACATGATAAAGAAAAATTGAATGTAACTAAGCAGTGCAAGGTTAAATTTGTGATTGCTTCTAAGTTAGTGGATGAGGTAGAACTTGATGTGATACCATTGGATATCTATGGCATGGTGTTAGGGAGTCCATATCTATATGATAGAAAAGCAATCTTCTTCCATCACGGAAACAAATACCAAATCACAAAATATGAGGTAGAATATATTGTAAGGGCTCATCAAACTAAAATCAATGTCATCCTTGTAAGTGTAGGAAAAATGAAGAGGTTGGTGAATTCCAGTAAAGGTTGCATGCTTATGGTTGTAAGGGGGAAAGATGCACAATTATCTGATGCTTTCCATGGTTGTGATCATGTGCATAAAAAGGAATTATGTGAATTAATTTCTAACTATGATGAGATGTTTCAAGAACCAAGGGGATTACCTCTGAAGAGGGAAATCCAACATGAGATCCATTTGCAGCATGCCGCTCATTCATAAAATATTGGCATGTACAGGATCTTGACTATTGAGATGGAGGAGATCAAAAAATAGGTGTAGGAACTATTGAACCAAGGGGTCATTAGACCGAGCACTTCTCCATGTGGCTCGTCGATTGTATTAGTGCTGAAGAAAGATGGCATATGGAGGATGTGTGTGGATTACCAAGCACTAAACAAAATCACAGTGAGAAATCATTACCCTCTCCCTCACATTGATGACTTACTAGATCAATTAAAGAATTCTATCTATTTCACCAAATTGGATATGTGTAGTGGTTATCACCAGGTCTGAATTGCAGAGCAGGATGTGTGGAAAACCACCTTCAAGACCAAATAGGGGTTGTTCGAATGGATGGTGATGCCATTTGGACTTTGAAACTCTCTAGCCACTTTCATGAGTGTCATGAATGATCTCTTTAGGCCTTTCATTAATGAATTTTTTCTTGTATATTCAGATGATATTCTTGTCTTTAGTAAAAATTGGAATGAACATGTATGCCATTCAAAGAAAGTGCTTGATGTATTGAAAAAGGAAAAACTCTATGTAAAATTGACAAAGCGTGAGTTTGGGAAAACTTCTTTGGTTTACCTACGTCATATTGTTGGTCATGGTCAATTAAAAATTGATCCTTATAAAGTTGAAGCAATTGTAAATTTTCCTAAGCCTACTAGTGTAACCGAGGTTCGTAGCTTTTTGGGTGCAGTATAGTATTGGAGGAGATTGCACCTCTACACACATTAACAAGTGTAAAGAAAATCTTTCAATGGGGAGGAAAGCAGCAGAAGTCCTTTGAAAAATTGAAAGAAAAGATCAACACTGCACTGGTCTTGGCCTTACCAGATCTCCAATGACCATTCGAGATTGAGACGGACACCAACAGATATGCCATGGGAGTTGTACTGATGTAGTAAAAGAAGTCGATATGTCACCATTTAGAGAAATTATCTCAGGCTGTGATAAACCATCCCACTTATGACAAAGCATTATATTCCTTGGTCCAGTGTGTGAAAAAGTGGGAACACTACCTGATCGGCAAGGAGATCATCATCCATATAGATTCTTAGCCCTTGCAGTATATTCAATCATAAACCATGTTGCAACAAGCTCTTCATTTTAGGTGGATGGGTTTTCTTTAGCAGTTTCATCTAGTAATAAATTATAATAAGGACACTAGCAACAAAGTGGTCGATATGCTATGTCGCCCTCCTATTTCTACTTCTGTTATTTTACATAATGCTTCGTTATATTTTGAAAGTTATGCTGAACAATATGATAACGATGATGACTTTAAGGAGATTTATGCAAAACTAACCCATGGATCATAGGTGGACAACTATCACTTGCAGGGGAAACTGTTGTATCACCTTGGTAAATTGTGCATACCCACAGGGGAAAGTGTACATGTAATCCGGGAGGCCCACACCTCCCTTGTGTCTGGTCAATTTTTTGTTGAAAAAACTTTGTGTCATGTACAAAGATTTTGCTTTTGGCCTCATATGAAGAACATTGTGACTTGCTATGTAAAGGGATATGTGATGTGTTCTGTTTCAAACCACTCTAATAGAAAACTCGGGCTCTACACACCACTCCCTAGTCCGAGTCATCCATGGGAAAGTGTGTCGATGGATTTTGTAGGAGGTTTGCCTTTATCTAGAAAAGGTCATGATTATTTTTATGTTGTCATTGACCATTTTAGTAAGATGTGTATTTTAATGCCTTGTAAAAAGTAGCTCACTACAGAGCAGACTGCTTATCTTTTCTTTCAGGATGTTTGGGTCCAATTTGGGTTGCCCACATTGATTGTGTCAAATCAGGACTCTCTCTTACTCGGAGAGTTTTGGACAAGCTTGTGGAAGATGATGGACACCAAGTTGAGAAAAATCACGACATTTCATCCACAAACTGACAGACAGACAGAGGTTGTCAACCACACCGTGGTACACTTTTTGTGAGGCTATTGTGGAAAACATCCTATGTTGTGGGATGAGCATCTTCCATATGTGCAGCATTCCTACAATCGAGCAGTGCACTCATCTATGCATCGTTCATCATTTGAGATATGTTTTGTCTTCCTACCCAAAGATCCTTTTGATATGCTCTTTGGAAGGGAAGATGACTCCAGTGGACGTGACGACAATGATAGAGCACAACTGTTCATTCATTGGATCCAATTGATTCACCAAGCAATATAGGAGAAGTTGGAGAAAAGTCAAGCCTGGTACAAGGCTTGACATGACAAACACCGAGTCAACAATCAATTTCAAGTGGGTGACAAAGTCTGGTTCCATATCAAAAAGGAAAAAATGGAGGGAGAAGGGAAGCGACCAATCTGGTACGGTCCATTCACCATCTTGGAGAAGATTGGAAATAATGCCTTTCGTCTCGATTTATCGACATATATGAAAATGTACTCCATAGTGAATGTGGAAAACTTAAAGCTTTATGAGCCACCACTGATTATGGACACTGAAGAGGTGGGATCAGTTCCTACAGTTCATGATTTTGCACCAGAGTATCTCAATGAGTTTCCTAAAGATATTATCCTTGACAAAAGAACCAGGACTTCATGATGGGGAGATGTGGAATACCTTCGAGTTGGCTTCAAGGTGATGCACCCTAGCAAGGCAAAATGGCTGGAAAAAAAAAGAGTGAGGGAACAATTCCCTCACTTTCCAATTGACTGATTAAGGTTTTGGTAGTCCAAAAGCTCCTCAATGGGGAGGATTGATCCATGTGGATCTCCAGACACCAGTGGCATGAAAAGGCTCAAAATTCAAGGTGAGGGAAAGTTGATTAACTTGACATGAGATCGAAGTGCTCATCTCCCTGATTCCAATGGTGTAAATGGAACTCTAATATGAGTCTATATGAAGAAGATAGAAGAAATCAAAGTTGTGGGTTAACTTACCCATGTGGTAGGCTTAAGGAGGGCGCAATTTGGCAAGAATTCGGCTAGCTTTCTAGGAGAAATTGTGGGTCCTTTGATTTGTCTAATATGTCTAAGGTTTAAGGAAACTCTTTAAATAAGGGTGATTATTTATTTTTAGATAAAAAAATATGAAAATATGGGGTGGGCGGCCATGACCCCACTACCCCTGGAACCACCACATCAAAATGTATTTAAAAAAAGGGGCAGGCAACCATGACCCCACCACCCCTAGAACCATAAACAAAATTCAAATTTAATTTGGGGTGGGTGGCCATGACCCCGCGACCCCCTAAGTCCACACAATCACATTACATTAAATATGGTGTGGACGCGGGTTGTCAACACTGCTGCCCCTCCACCTCACCTAATTATAACAGGCACTAGAGAAGTATGTGGGGAGTGGGCCATCGAGACTAACAGACCTACTTCCCAATATAACATGGAACTGCTATGTGGTAAAGAAAAGGAGGGGTGAGATTTGATCCCCTGATATGAATTGGATCCTAAAGAACTCTCTAAGTTTTCATAACTCTGTAAAATTCATGCCAAAGTTTCAAATTCTTACAAAGGTCAAGCTTATCAGAAATATCCTTGAACAATTGTAATTTGTGAGCAGCGACGAGCAATGAGGACCCTCGGTCAAACATGCAAACCGTTGGCCCATGGTAATGTGCGCTGCCGGGAAACAACAAAAGGGGAAGTCTTTTTGAGAAATGGGGGAGGTTTTTGATATGCGATTAGTGACAAGCTGCTAATCGCACATCATCGGGCAAACCCCTTAGAGAAGGAAAAGCCCCGAGTGACCCAGACTCGAAAAGTCTTAAAACCGTACGATTATTGCATCGATTCCATTAAAGGTGGGACCCACACAAAAACCAGCAAGATATCGGAAGGGCTTCGAGCGGTATCGGAAGGGCTTCAAGCAGTAAGTGGTTTCGACCGAATCCTACCTTATGTTGGACACTGGGTGCCACGTGTTTGGCGGAAGAGAGAGAAAACCACTCACATCGGATGGGTAAACGTCACGCTACTTACCCGCCTGATATGGATGGAGACCGTAGGATCCGGAGGCCCCAGATCGACAGTGGAAATGCGATCTGATGGATGACCAGATTCAATGGGGTAAACAGGCCGAGTTATATAAAGGTTTGAAGTCCGCATGAATGACGAGTTGGCAGAGGAATCATGTTCACCGATATTTTGGGAGTTAAATGGAAATAATGACAGTTAAAACATTTCCAAGGGAACTGACACTCAGTTCATTATGAAATAGGCGGCCACCTCCCTGTAAGGCGTTACACAGTGATGATGATGCAAAACAAAGGAATTCAAATGGACAGACACAGGAGACCTAGAAAGCTGGGAAGAGGAAACAAACATTCATAAAGAAGATTCGCTTTAAAGCCACAAACTGATAGAAACAAGGCAAGCAGTGAGAAAAGTGAGTTAAGATAGCTAAGAGCAGAGAATAGAGGGAAAAATCCGAGCTGACCTAAAGGCAGCATTGAGCTAGACAGAGCCAGAGAGAGTCAGAGAGTCTGTGTACTCCAGAGAAGGTTTGAGAGGTTCAAGCGAACTCCTCTATACATTTCTGTCATGTAAGAGTCTCAGATTGGGCTCATACTACTGTGACCAATAGAGGTTGAGTTTCAGTAAGTAGATTCTGTGTACTCCATAGACTTGGGGGATCCAAGTCCAGTCCTATTGATTTATATCTGTTGGGTGAGACTCATATTGAGCTCACTATTGTAAAAACTTTGCTTTGAAAACATAATAGAGAGGCCACCACTGGAGGCTGGACCAGTAGACGTAGCCCAGGAGCATTGGGTGAACTTATTAAACTTGTTGTGTTACATTTTTTCCTGTTATGTTTTCTCTATCTGCTTTAAATGTATTTTGCAATTATCGATTCATTTCATAAAGTAACATAGGCACATCCATGCACATGAGTCTGTAATACCTTTAATTCTTTGTCCTGGATAAATTCCAGATCAAGTGGTATCAGAGCTCTAGGTTACTAAGGTTAGACAAGCTTGTGCTGGATTTTTTTTTGTTGAATGATAACTAGATCAAAGCTTAAATTAGGAGAAGGAGAGTTGGTTGAAACTAACCCAAAAATTGGAAAAGTCTATCCTAAGAGGAAAATACCCAAAGAAAGTACCTTGGAATCAGACCCTTATTTCATGGATAGTTTCATGACCATGAGAGCCATGGTAGAGGAAATGTATAGAGAATTTAAGAAAGGTAAAGAGGAAGGTTCATCAAACTCAAAACGAGATAAAGGAGCAAAAAAATCTCTCCTCCATGACCACTCTAAAGGAAAAGGGAAGGAAGAAAAGCTTCCCACACCTCCTGATAGCCCTTAAAATAAAAAGAAGACATCTTTGATTAAATTAGATGTTAAATTTGATTTACCAATATATGATGGAGAGTCGAATGCAGATAAGATGGATAATTGGATTAGATAGATTGATGTGTATTGTAGGGTGTAGAACATTGTTTCAGACAGTAGTAAGATTCAGCTGGCTAGCCTACGCCTTGGAGGCACTGCCTTGGCATGGTGGGAAGGTAGGACAGAAGCTGACATGAAGAAGCATGGTAAAATTCTTTTTGTTTGGAGTGAATTTGTTTTTGCAATTAGAAAGCAATTCTATCCACTAGCCTATATGCATCAAGCCATGATGTGCTGGCAAACTCTTTGACAATTAAAAGGGAAAAGTGTACAAAGTTACACCCAAGAATTTAGGAAAAGAGCTTTGATTTTCGGAATTTCCTTAGACTCACCTGAAAATTTGCTGAAGTATATAGGTGGTCTACACAGCAGTTTAAAGCATACCATTCTCATGTTTAATCCCACTAGCATAGATGAGGTATCTGTTCAAGCTACACATCTAGAAACTAGAGGTAAGAATGTGAACCCAGATGTAGGGGGATCATCAAAACCCACTGCAAGCAAGAATAAGGAGAAAGAAAACAGAATTGGAAAGAGAGGAAGACAAATACTATACAAAAGATCAAATCTTCATGCACTCACTACAAGAAGGATGGGAATGATGATGAACACTGCTAGATTCTGCATCTAGAGATGAAACCCAAGAAGTACAATGGCAAGAAGAAGAAGACTGTTGCAGCTATTCAAAAGGATTTGGGGTTAGACTCAGGAGATGAAGCAAGGATCACAACCACAGGTATAAAAGGTAAAAATTTGGAAGCATCTACTAGTAATTCTGCAAAATATACTAACAATGAAGAAAATGAGAGGAAAAAACATGAGCTTTTTCATATTCGAGTTATTTCCAAGCATCAAAATATTGATACCTTGTTTGACAGTGTCTCACAAGTAAATTTAATTTCTGAAGAAATTGTAAAGAAGTTGGGATTACTAACCACACCTCACAAAAAGCCATATCCATTAGGTTGGTTATGTGATAGAGCACAACTACAAGTGACTAGACAATGTAAATTTAGGTTTTCTTTTGGGTCAGCATTTGTATATGAGGTTGAGTTAGATATAGTTCCTTTGGATATATTTGGAATTGTTTTAGGAACTCCTTACTTGCATAATAGGAAAGCTATTTTTTATAGAGTTGAGAACAAGTATCAACTCATTAAAGATGGAATCGAATATATTGTAAGATCTCATAAACTCAAGAATAATTATACTCTCATAAACTCAGGGCAGATGAAAAGAATTGTAAATTTATGCAAACAATTTTTACTAATGGTTGTAAAGGAAAAGAAACCTGATAAAACCAATGTATTTGAGGGCTGTAATGCTAAACAACAAGCTGATTTAGAAAAAGTTGTTTCAAATATGATATACTGTTTCAAGAACCTAAAGGTCTGCCACCCAAAAAGGAAATAGTGCATGATATTAATTTGCAGCAAGATGCTATGTTGCCTAACATCGGAATGTATAGGTTGTCTACTTTAGAGAATGCAGAAATCAAGAAGTAGTTACAGGAGTTGCTCGAGAAATGGTTCATAACACCTAGCACATCGCCTTGTGGGTCTCCAATTGTCTTGGTGAGAAAGAAATATGGCTCATGGAGAATGTGCATTGATTACCGAGCACTGAATAAGATAACGATCAAAAATCGTTATCCCCTTCCTTGCATAGATGATCTATTAGATCAGTTAAAAGAAGTTGTTTACTTTTCCAAGTTGGACTTGCATAGTGGCTACCATCATGTCAAAGTTGCAAAGCAAGATGCATGGAAGACTACTTTCAAAACAAAGCAGGGATTGTATGAGTGGTTGGTTAAGCCTTTTGGCTTAACTGATGCTCCTTCTGCTTTCATGAGAGTAATGAATCATGTAATCAGGTCTTTTATTGATGATTTTGTCATTATATATTTAGATGATAGTCTTATATTTAGTAAAACATGGGAAGAACATTTAACGCATGTCAAGTAGTCTCTAGATGTTTTGAAAAGAGAAAACCTTTATGTTAAGCTCTCAAAATGTGAATTTTGCAAAACATCTTTGAATTATTTGGGTCATATTGTAGGGGGTGGTGAATTGAAGATAGATCCCTCTAAGGTTTCAGTCATTGTAAATTGGCCTAAACCCAAATCTACTACTGAAGTTAGAAGCTTCCTAGGAGCAGCACAGTATTAGAGAAAGTTTATTTCTAACTTTTCCTTGATTGTAGCTCCCTTGATTTAATAGGATTGAACAAGGTGTTTCAGTGGGGAGGAAAACAACAGAAAGCCTTAAACACCTTAAAAGAAAAGATTAGTACAGCACCAATACTAGCACTGCCCAATCTTCAAAGACCATTTGAGATTGAAACGGATGCAGTGACTATGCCATGGGAGCAGTGTTAATGCAGCACGATAAACCCATGTGTTATCATTCTGAGAGATTTAATTTTGTAGTAGTTAACTATCCCACATATGAT
This sequence comes from Pinus tabuliformis, assembly GCA_031772625.1. Taxonomy (NCBI): domain Eukaryota; kingdom Viridiplantae; phylum Streptophyta; class Pinopsida; order Pinales; family Pinaceae; genus Pinus; species Pinus tabuliformis. Next base: position 1,743,672,252 of record CM062819.1, on the reverse strand, counting down.
AAAGAATTGTATGCATTAGTACAGAGTGTGAAAAAGTGGAAACATTATTTAATGGGAAAAGAGACAGTTATACATACTGATCATCAACAACTTCAATATTTGCACTCACAAACTAAGTTGCAGCAATCAAGACACTATAGGTAGATGGGTTTTCTACAACAACTTCTTTTTTTATCAGATATAAAAAGGGCATACACAATAAAGCTACAGATATGTTGTCTAGACCAATCATAAATGAATCCACTATACTTAATCATAATTCAGTATTGCATGAAAGCTACATTGAACAATATGCTCGAGATATAGATTTTAAAGATGTATATGAAACTTTAAGTCATGGAAAACAAGTAGAAGAATTGGATTATCATGTTAAGGACCATCTCTTGTATCATTTGGGAAAGTTATGCATTCCTCAAATAGAAAGAGTAAAGATAATTCGATAAGCACACACTTCTATAATATCAGGTCACTTTGGTGTAAGTAAAACAATTTTACAGCTACAAAGATTTTTAAACTAACCATTAAATTATTTTATTTTATTTATCCTAACTTAAAAAAAATATATATATATATTTTTTATTTTTATTTTTATTTTTATGATATATATAAATTATATATATATATTTGATTATTAGTAAATAAATTATTAAATTACTTTTTTATAACTATCCATTAAAAATTATTATTCTCAACCTAATATTATGATTTTAATATATATATATATATATATATATATATATATATATATATATATATATATATATATATATATATATATATATATATATATAATAATAATTATTAAATAATTTAAATAAATAAATAAATTATCTTTTTAATCTAACCTTTAAAATTATTTTATTTTTATATTTTTTTTAACTGATTTCCATAAATAATAACAATAAAAATAAACAAACCATTAAATTATTATTGAATGAAAATACTCGTCACTTAACAACCTAATATTATGATTTTAATTAAATATATATATATATATATATATATATGTGTGTGTGTGTGTGTGTGTGTGTGTGTGTGTGTGTGTGTATAATATTAATAATAATTATTAAATAATTTGAATAAATAAATAAATTATCTTTTCAAACTAACCATTGAAATTATTAATCCTAACTTTTATCTTAATAACCTAATATTATAACTTTAATATATATATATATATATATATATATATATATATATTAATTTAAATAAATAAATAAATTGCTTTTTTAAACCAACCATTAAAATTATTTATTTATTTTTACCTAATTTAACTTATTTCCATAAATAATAATAAGAAAAATAATAATAAAAATAAAAATAATATTAAATTAATAAATAATAATTTGACCTGGATCCTAAGGTCAAAATTAGCCGTTTGTCAATTTAGCCGTTGGAGACTCTGCTCCGACTATTTATCATGCTAAGCTGGATCTATTTCTTCAACTTGTCCTGACAATGAACCACACTAGTTGGTTCGAAACGCGTTGACAAATGTCTGTCTACATGTGATTTACGCCGAAGTTATTCATTCAAATATTATGGATCACAGAAGCCCCAATTCAACTAAAAAGATTTTGTTATTGGCCAAAAATCAATGAGACAGTTTCTAGATATGTAAGAGGGTGTACTATGTGTGCTAAAAGAAAGCGCAACAATAGAAAACTAGGTTTGTACACTCCACTACCAGTTCTTTCTCATCCTTGGAAAAGTATTTCCATGGACTTTGTTGGGGGACTGCCTAAATCTAGAAAGGGTCATGACTATGTATATGTTATTGTGGATAGGTTCAGCAAAATGTGTGTTTTAATACCTTGTAACAAATAGATTACAGCTGAACAAACTGCCAAGTTTTTCTTTCAACATGTATGGGTTCATTTTGGATTACCCACTTCCATTGTAACTAATCGAGATACCCGATTTGTCGGGAAATTTTGGTCAAGTTTGTGGGAATTGATGGACATCAGACTGAAGAAGAGCACAACTTTTCATCTGTAAACAGATGACCAAATAGAAGTGGTCAACAGGACAGTGATCCAGTTGCCAGAGGCTATTGCATCATGAATCCCAAGCTTTAGGACGAACATTTATGTTATGTGCAACATGCTTACAACTGAGCTAAACATTCTTCTACACAAAGATCTCCTTATGAGACCTATTTTGGTTTCACACCAAGGTCTTCCTTGGATTTTGTCTTTGGTAAAGACATCATGGTTGATTGACATAGTGATGTGGACAAGGCAACCAAGTTAATTGAACAAATCCAAGAAATTCACCAGGCAATACAGGAACAACTAGAAAAGAGCCAAGCTAAGTACAAGGCAAGGCATGATAAGCATTGGATTGAGCATAGTTTCCAAGTTAGCGATCAAGTCTAGCTGTATATCAGCAAAGACAAAATGCAAAGTGAAGGTAAGAAGCTGAAGCCAATAAGGTATGGACCTTTCAGGATATTTGAGAAAATTGGTGAAAATGCTTTTTGCCTCGATTTACCAGCTTACATGCACATCTACTCAGTTGTTAATGCAGACAGCTTGAGACTATTTGAACCTTCATTCGTTGAAGATCCCGAAGACCAGAGTCAATTACCTTCTATTGATGATCTGTTGCTTGAATATCTCAATGAATTGCAGGAAGCTACAGTTCTGGATAGGAAGGTGAGAACCACGCGTAGAGGGGATGTTGAGTAGCTTAGGATTGGACTGAAAGGTTCAAAACCAAGCAACGCAAGATGGATAGAAATTGGACAAGCAAGGAATTTATACGCTCACTTGATTGATGCTTAAAAACGAACTTTTGGTGGTCCAAAAGACTTTTCAGTGGGAAGGCCGTGATCTGAATTGGATCCTAAACAACTCTCTAAGTTTTCATAACTCTGTAAAATTCATGCAAAAGTTTCAAAGTCTTACAAAGGTCGAGCTTATTAGAAATATCCTTGAACAGTTGTAATTTGTGCACAGCGCTGAGCAATGAGGACCCTCAGTCAAGCGTGCAGACTGTTGGCCCATGGTAATGCATGCTGCCATGAAACAACAAAACGGGAAGTCCTTTTGAGAAACGGGGGAGGTTTTTGATATATGATTAGTGACAAGTCACTAATTGCATATCACTGGGTGAACCCCTCAGAGAAGGAAAAGCCCTGGGTGACGTAGACCTGAAAATTCATAAAACTGTATGGATATCATTCTAATTCTATCAGAGGGGGGACCCACACAAAAACTGGTAGGATATCAGAAGGGATTTGAGTGGTAAGTGGTTTCAATTGAGTCCTACCCAATGCCACACACTGGGTGCCACGCGTCCGGTAGAAGAGAGAGAAAACCGCTCACGTCAGACGGGTAAACATCGTGCTACTTACCCACCCGATGTGGGCGGAGACCATAGGATCTGGAGGCCCCAAATCGATGGCGGAAATACAATCTGATGGATGACTGGATTCAATGGGGTAAACAGGTCGAGTTGTATAAAGGTTTGAAGTTTGGCATGAACGATGAGTTGGTAGAGGAATCATGTTCGCCAGAATTCTGGGAGTTAAACGAAAATAATGGCAGTTCAAACATTTCCAAGAGAACTGACACTTAGTTCATTATGGAAGAGGTGGCCACCTCCCTATAAGGCATTACACAGTGATGATGGTGCAGAACAGAGGAATTCAAACGGACATAGGTAGGAGAACAAGAAATCCAGCAAGAAAAAACAAACAGTCAGAAAGCATATTGGCTTTAAAGCCACGAACTTACAGAAACAAAGCAAGTAGTGAGAAAAGTGAGTTAAGAAAGCTAAGAGCAGAGAACAGAGGGAAGAAGCCGAGTTGACCTAAAGGTAACATCAAGCCAGACAGAGCTAGAGAGAGTTAGAGAGTCTGTGTACTCCAGAGAAGGTTTGAGAGGTTCAAGAGAACTCCTCTATACATGTCTGTCATGTATGAGTCTCAGATTGGGCTCATACTACTGTGACCAATAGAGGTCAAGTTTCAATAAGGAGAGTCTGTGTACTCCAGAGACTTGGGGGATCCAAGTCCAGTCCTACTGATTTATATCTGTTGAGTGAGACTCAAATTGAGCTCACTGTTGTAAAAACTCTGCTTTGAAAACATAATAGAGAGGCCACCACTGAAGGCTGGACCAGGAGACGTAGCCCAGGAGCATTGGGTGAAATCCTTATTAAACTTGTTGTGCTACATGTTTTCCTGTTATGTTTTCTCTAACTAGTTCAGTGTCTATGTATTTCACAATCTTATCAATTTGTTGCATAAAGTAACATAGGCACATCCATGCACATGAGTCTGTAATACCTTTAATTCTTTGTCTTGGATAAATTCCATATCATCCCCTGACCCCTCCTCAATGATTTTTTAATTTTAACCAATGTGCCCAACAACATCGTTGGGTAATCTACCCACCAAAAAGTATTTCAACCTTTTTATACAGTGCACCAGGGAGGAGAAGAGCCCGCACGTATTTCAGGATAGATGAATTGCAAGTGGCAGAACCATGAGTAGGCCTATGATAGGGGGCAGAACCTTGCCTGAGCACATTTTCCATGGGGTCAGTTTTGGTCCAGTGTTAGAATTGGGCAAGTTGTATATTGACTTTTCACCTCTCAGCAAGATGAACTCAATGGTGATGTGAGTTTCTACAACAGAGCTCTCCATTTTTGGCCATTTTCTAGATTGGAGGTATAAGACTCCTTTTTTTAAATGTTGATTGTACTTCTTCTTTCTCATGCCACTTAATGAATGAAGGCCTCCCCATTGATCGACGAGGGCCCAGAGATGTAGTCCGAATTGGACGTACTCTGTTATCAAGTCCCTTGTCTTCTTTCATGTTTTTATGTGTTTCTCCTCTTCTCTCATGTGCACATTAAATTTCTATGGTTAAGCTACAATTTACCCATGTAAATATTTTAATACATCTATAAGCAAAAGATGTTGGATCAACTTATAGCTCTAGTTCATATATACAAGGAATGTTTAGAGCTAAGTAATTGCTAAAAGAATAAAAAATAAAAAAATTGAAACTAAAACCAAACTATTCCATTTTAGTTTCTAATATCAAAGTATTGAATCTCAATTTCTAAGTGTAATTTTATTAATTCTTGTTAACTAAAGAAAAACATGGCATTTTGATGATATCATTTTTTTTTCTGAGCTCATTGTATTTTTATTGGTGTATATTTACATGGAATGAGAAAATACCTTTTTTTGCAAGATATACTTTTAACTATCTTTTTGCAAAATAACATTTGTGTTGTTGTTTTTTTGGTTTAATTATGTATTGATATTTACAGTTATTAGTTTGACATTTGACATTTTCTAATTTGATAAAAAAGATAAGTAAACAACTACAACAATTTGACATTTTCTTCACTTTGCATAATATTAGCAAACAATAATAGACAATAGAAAATGATATTTTCTAGTTATTAGTTTTCAGAGGTTTTCTTGTCTATGCATAGTCTCACCAAAGGTTCTAGTATAAGTTGCATTGTAAAAATAATATACATATGGTGTAATATTTGGAATAAGAAAACAAAGAGGTGTCTCAGTCTAATGACATGGATTGTGGAGATAAGAATGGATAATTCCTCGTAGGGATGATATAGTTTATTGTGCAAATAAGAAACATGAAATTGACAATAGGCATTAAAGGCTTAGTGTTCCATGAAGTAAAGGAGATGTTTCATGAAATTAAATGGCCTTAGGAAAATATTCATGCCCATGCTTTTTTGAAATAATACAAGGAGAAAATGGTAACATAATTGATGGATTGATTGCAATACCAAGGATGGAGTTGTAAGGGATGGAAAGGAGACCATCTCCAAGATAAAAACAAGCATTTTGAAGAGATAATGTTGATAGAAGGAAAGATTTAGTTCTATTGCAGATAAAAAAGATAAATATTGTATGCCTACAATTTGCAATTAATGGTTTATTATGCGTTGTCATTGTGATAGATATGGTTAAATAGCAAGTGGAATATGTGTTGATTTGAATATATGTGCAATTCAACTATGGACTGATATTTTCCTAATTTGTATATTTATTGTTGTTATGATTATACATGGGCACATGGGTCCTATGGTTTCATGAAAAGTAAATAAGTTAATATAGTAAACAATTGGAATTGTAGAGTGTCTAAAGTTCAGATTCAGAAAGAATCTCATAACAGTTTCTTGTAAATGATTAATGATATCATAAAAAAATCAGTAAATGAAGTTAAGAACCTCAACTATCTATTAAAATTACAAAACAAGTTCAGTTAGAACAATTGGGTTATGAGATTGTTTGTATTAATGTATAAATATATACCAAATATGCTCAATGTGTACATTAGGATATTTGTTTACAAAAAACTATTGCGAAAGATAAAATGAATGTACTCAATGTTATTATGTCTTGCTATAGTACTTCTATAGGAATTAGAATTTATTATGCATGAGCCTTCATTCTCATCAATGGGAGCTTGGCAATGAGGATCACAAGTCCCTGCCAATATCCAAATGCCTCGATAACTCATGAGAAATGTTGAGGAGCTGTTGAAACAGTTCGCAAGCATTATAGAATAGTTGGTGTGTGGCAGCTGAGATGGAAGCCCGATGTAAGGTGGCTCCATGGTTCTGTTAGATAAGAATTGCAGAAGCACATGTGCCACCGTTTGAGGAATTTGATACCCAAAGGAAAAGAAGCGCCACTAGATAGTAATCCCTCAATATAGCTATCACCCAAGCTTAGAAGGGGTAACTCCATGGAACGTCTTAGTATGAATTCGACAAAGTGGTGAGGTGCTCCTTTAGATCTAAAGGCAGAATGAATTCCTGGGAGAAGCCCCAATCGAGTGCATTAGCTGGAGGTAGTTCATGTACCAACAAACCTGGTCTTTGAGGAGAGTGCAGAAATGTTGACTAAAGATGATGTGTGTTGCAGAGCCAAAGGGCCATGGCACAACCATTCTTTAAAAATAAGAATGGATGTTCAGTGTGGAGAAAAGGCACAAAATGTTGAGTTTATAGAAAGAATTGGATAAGGCTTATCCTTTTGCAGTTAGGACTGTGGGCAAGAAAACTTATGATTGGCCTTGCACAATTCTCGGCTTGTACAATTGAAGATCGCACATGGATTATTTACATGGTTCAAGAAACAAGGTGGGTAACAGAGATTTAGTAAGAAATAGTAAAAAATGCATAACGTAATAGGACAAGTAATGCCGAAAGTGATTTAGTTGAAGGCTGGGAGGTCAGGTCGTATTTGTTTGTAGTCACTCTGAGTCACTAGTCACATGGTTGGGAGGTTTGATTATCAGGATGTTATATTTTTTTCAAAATATTTTTGGATTTGATGTTCAAATTAGTATTGGGTTGATTACACAATCGAGAGGCCAAATAGTAGGGTGGTCGAAAATTGACTACTTTTTTATATTATGACACTTATTCTATCATCAGCCTGACTATACCATAGTCAGGAAGTTTCATTAGGTCGGGTAGTCTAAGTGTCGAAAAATTCTGAGGTTGGAAAGTTCGGTAGGTTGATAGTCGGGCAACGTTGAGGCCTAGAGGTCGGGTAGTTTGATAATTGAGCAATACTGAGGACAGGAGTTTGGGTGAGTATTTATAAAAATCATAGTCATTCAGGGTTCTAAGTCAGTTGGTCAGAAGGTTAGGTTGTTTGATACGCCGATGGTATCATTAGGTCGATAGTTTCACTTTCGAGCATTTCTCAAGTCAGGAAGTAGGGTAGTTTGAGTGTCGGCAATGTTAAAGTTGGAGGTCTAATCGATTATTTATAAAATAAAATTGTATTCACTTTGTAATGGTAGTCAAGTTGTTGGAAGGTCATCTTTGTCTTCTACCAAATATTTCTAGATCAGACCTGCAAATTAATTTAACAAAAAAAAAATGTAAAAGGCTTTTGCTTTATGCATTTTGTGATGAACAAAATAAAAAAATGCAGAAAAAACCAATAGAGGACACTTGACTTTTAGTAACTGGATCTGACAGTACAAAAAAAGAATAAGATTAATGTTGTGATTGCCACTTTTTTTTTTTTTTGAGAGCCGAATGTATAGTGGGGAGGCTGCATAGTGGGACATTATTTTATATTTCATTGTTCGTTTATTCTATCATTTTCTTTAGTAGACCATATCCGGGTGAAATCATGTTGTTGGGTAGTTTCACAGTGTGGCAATGCATAGGCTAGTAGGTTGGCCTGATTATTTATTAAAAAAATAGTGGTCAGTTCAAGTTCCTGATCATGTGTTTGGAAGGTCGGGTGGTCAAGAGCTTGTAATTTTCATACAAATTGTTTCTGAAACTCACCTGCGACTTAAGTTGTTAGGAAGAAAAACATATATTATTTAAGGCTTCTATTTTTATTGAATTTGTGACACACAAATGGAAAAAAAACTTGTTGTAGACATGAGAACACGAATTCAAATTATCAGGTGAATATTTAGATTATAAGTTTCATACCAAATAATTATGGAACAAAGAAATATAGAAGAATGGATTTTCCTCTTTCCAATAGACTGTGGAAAGAGTTTACTGTGTACACAATAGAAATTATTTTCTTGACACTCAGTTCAGTTATTGATATCATAAGTCTATATGATATATTACAACACAAAGTTTTCCTAGAATTTCATTAACTGATTATCAAAGCCTATATTCCCTGTATGTTTGTGTTTACATTTATATCTAGTTACAATTGTATTGAAAGAAAAAAACTTGAGACAATTGAATACAAGAACATAGTGTAGCAACACAACATAGATGTTGAATCTATGTTAGATGCCCATCTTACAGAAACATATTACAGTTCTTATATGACAAAAATGGATGACTCCATTACAATTGCATTTAAACAAAAGTGGTAAAAAATTGTATGTCTTGTCGAGACAACAAAATTGAAGTTATTTGTAGACTTGGAAACATATTGTAAACTATACAACAAATTTCAAGTGAACAAGAAATGCACATTGTTTTGTGTTTGTCTTTGTATTCAGCGGGTAGAAGAACAATTTTCATGAACACTAATTGAGCCAAAGAAATAACCTATGTTCCGAAAAGACCTAATTTTTAAGAACAACAATTGCATAACTATGAATTATCTAGTTGCAATTGCATTAAGTGCTAAATAATTGAGACAAATGAATACAATAACATAGCAATTGACAAAGAAGTTTTTGAGAAGATGTGCAAGTTTTTGGCCAACTCCTTGTGCTAGCATTGTGTATAATAACATTTCTACTGGGACCCTGGGTATACTCAATGTGAAACCAAGGTTCAACATGGAATCTATTGCCACATTGTGCTTCATGTTATAGGCATATCAATTTTCATGTACATAATGACAAGCATAGATAATAAGAGACAACAGTGCAAGGAGAACTAGTACAACATATCTTTGTTGAGCAAACCTATACAATAATCCTCAAAAGAATAGTAAGTTTAATGTTCCATATACATTGATAAAGATTTTAACAAGAAATAGATGAATCTGCTATATTATATGTATTATGAATGTGAGTAGGGATCAAGGTTCAATTATGACTGCAACAATTCATTTCCTTGCATTCAATTTAAATAAGCAATTGTTGACACGTGGCAAAAAATCCTCTTGGAAGAAGTCAGTATGTGTTTGATCAAAGTTCCATATTTTTCTCTATTTCATATGCCTTTATAGAACCTATAACAAATGTCCAGTTGTTTATCTAAAACTAAAATTAAACTAAGGTCCACAGTTCAATTGAACCATTGATGTCCATGAGTACAATATTTTTCAAGAATCCAAATTCTATATTTGGAAAATTTGGCCCACTTATGTTACATAACACAATAGATATTATAGTTTCAATATCTGAAGAAACTAGGCCATGAAAATGTGCATACTAATTCTCACTTAGACACTTTGACATATTGTTCGAAAGTCCTGTACATTATGCATGTACAAATATCAATTACAAATTCTCATTTAACCAACGATTTAATCAATTTAAATACCAACAATTAAAGGGTTTAAATGAGCATAACACTAATCAAAGAGATTTAGAACAGTCGGTGAAGGAGCACGCTGTTAAGGCACTCCGTAAGTAAAGGTCACTGGTTCTAGTCTCACTGATACCAAAAAATCCAGCATGGTTTCTGCTGGTGCGGCTCAGGCCGGGTGCGATCCCTAGGTGACTTTGACAGCTTAGACGCCCCTAAGTCATGGCCTCTCAGCCGTAGGGTAAGAGTGATTTTCAGGATTCACCCACTTATCAACCAAAAAAGAAAAAATGATCATAACGCTATGAATAATATCATGAAATTTAAACTCCTAATTGGAATTGAATTCACAAGATTCAACATACAAGTATTGAATGAACATTTAAATAAAAACTTCAAAAGTATTTTTGTATTTTGATACTACCTATCGAGTTTTGTTTTAGTATTTTTGGGAATATTTACACACACATGATTTAAAGTTAATCAATAACAACTTCTATGTCATAGATAAGAGAAAGTTTCCTATATTTGACTATTCTATTTCAATGATAAACTAGGAATAAGTGAATATACAATTCTTTGTTTTCTTATTATAAAAAAATGTAAATTACAATTTTTTTTTAAGGAATCTTAAATAGAATTATCAAATGCTCCCTCAGAATCAAAAAACACAAGTCATATAGTAAAATCAGGGGCATTTACTAAGTAATTAAAATCAAGTACTAACATCAGTGCCACAAGTCATTACACATGAGCACTGAAAATGGTATTGAAAAAAGTTGGCATTTCGAAATTGATTAAAAGAATTCAAGTCTCTAGTCTTCACTAATTCTAGACCCTTTGCACGAATGCATAAAGATCTATAAATACTAAAACATAATAAAATAAAATAGGTCTTGGAGCATCAAAACCATTTTTTTTATGAAACTAAATACTAAATTCTAAAGTGTTGTATATTCAATTGAAATTTGGCAGGCAAGCGGGGATCTACTCCTCATCTTTAGAGTCTTCATAATTAATACTAAGTATCATATCAGGTGCATGTACTTCGATATAAGTTTCCCATTGTGAATATAATTTTCACAGTATAGAGAAAGAAATGGGAGGAAACTAAATTATTTTGATTTGATAGATGGAAATTAATCCTAGTGCCTCTTTCTTGTTCCTGTGATATTTGACCTCAAAGTTGGCAATAAGTATGATTTGCTCAAAAGGCAATTGCAGAATTTTTTTGAAACTTTGTTGTGTCCAAATTGTAATGTTTTTTATTTCTACCTAGTCCTTGGCAACAAGATATTTTGTTGGTTGTTTTAATTCTCCTGGAACTTCTTCCTTTGATGAATTTCTCCCTAATAGGCCCAATTCTTCTATAAAGTATGTTCCTTTTTACCAAATTGATAAACATTTCTCATATGGCATTTTATTGCATGCTCTGATTTATTTTTTCTCTCTCCCCCCGCAACTCAGCGAAGCAAGCTTCAATATTTTGTCTCTCTTAGAAACCCTTAGAATTTCAGTAGATTGAATTTTGTTTTCCCAGTCTAGTATAGAGAGAAACTTGCTTTTAATTGATTTGTCTTCTTCTACCAATGGATCAATGTTTTCACTTAAAGATTTAATTTCTTGATAAACCATTGAGATTTTACCAATTTTTTTTATAGAACTTTGATCGATTCTTCCTTAAAATTAAACAAATTTGTAAAACTTTATCTTTGAAAGTATTAAGACTTTTTGTTGCCTCTTGATTATAATTCACTTGATATTTAAGAGAATAAATTTCATGTTGCAAGGTTGTGACAATAATGTCAAAACATTTTTCTGCTTCTTTCTTCTAGATACCAGTTTGATCTTCATGTAACTTTCTCAATTCCTGAATCTCTTGTCCATGTTTTGCATTCACTTGCTCTAATTGTTTTTGAAAATCTTTCTGTAGGTTTTATTTTTCTACAGTAAATCATTGAATTAAACTAGCAAAATGTCGTTGCTAGTTTTCATCACTAAACAATTCATTTTTCTTCAACTTTTTCTCCAACACTTTAATTGTTTGTAAAAAAAATTCATATGAAGATGTGACATCATTCAAATGATACTAATTGTAGTTGACAAAAGCTCCTAAATATTGGGAAGATTCTTGAGCTTTTTCCTTTACATCACCCTAAGCCTGCCACCTGAATTTAGATACAGTTTATAGAGTATCATGTTTTCGTTTCTTTATTATTCAAACAATTGTTTTTCTTTGAATATTATAATAATAATATGTCAAAGATGGAATACTATCTACAATTGGCTCTAATTCAGAAATCGGTTTAAACAAGAATGATTCCAAAGGAATCTTAGTAGAAATCAGTATTACTGATGTCTGAGGAGATACAATAGCTATAGTATCTAGTCTATTATATGATTCCATTTTTTTCTTATTTTCCTTGGTATTGGTTTCAGTGGATACCTGTATTTCTTTCTCCTTAGGTACTTCCATTTTTTTAAATTTTGCACTTTCTGGTTTCTCTTGTTATGTTTTCTCATGAGAATCAATGATAATAATCTCTTATTCAATTGTTTCTTCTTTTTTCTGGAGTCTTTCCTCTTCTTGTAGATTCGTGTTCCTCTTTCAGATTTTGTATTGATGTGGATTCAAATTCTTCACTTATAACAACAAAACCTTCTAATTTTTCAATTTCTATTGATTTTCCCTTCTCGGAAACAATAGAAGCCTATGAAGTGAGTTTATTCAAATTAAACTAAATTCCAAAAATTCAGTGGACATTAACTCTTGGAATTAAATGTTGAGGTGTAGATCCTTTTACTTTATAAAATTTTGTACACTTCCTCTCTAAATTCTTGCAATTTTCTTCTTGGTCCACTATGTAGGACTTTGGTTGTCTTGATAGCTTGCTGAAAATCATCAATGCATATAAAAACGTCATCGAAAGGTGGTTCCTAATGAATAATTTTTTTAATATAACTTACCATTATATAATGATTTCCAATGAAACCTTGAGGATCGTAGTTATAATGGGGAAGACTAAATAACCAAATTTCCTCAAGCTCTTTGGCTTCTATGATTTTGTTCCCTTTGTGTTGGAGATTAATGTCACTAAACTTTATTGGGAAATTAGCCCATAGTTTCATTTGCAACTTACTCAACTTTTTGGCTTGTCCATACAAAATAACTTTATTAGCCACCTCTCTCAAAGCAATTCTTTCTGGAATATATTGGGGCAGAAGATGGGGACCAACTTTGCTGCTAAAAACTATGATGTAGGAAAATAATTCTTCAAAAAACCAACAACCTATTGATTCTAGGCCTTCTTTCAGATTATCAATTATTCTAGGAGGTATTGTTCAAAACATCACTTGATGCAAAGGAATCAAAACATAGTGGAAAATATCATAAAAATGGTATTTAAAATTAGAGTCCCATAGATTAGGAGCATAGCTTTGAATAAGTATTTCCTGATGAGATGGGTAACTCCATTTCATGATGGAAAAAAGGACCGATGTACTAACAAAATCTAACCAAAAGGCAGACATATAAAAAATATAATTGAACTTAGGGCGAGATGACACTGACATCTTCATTGTATCTGTGATATTGTGTGATAATAGGTCAGCCTAGTTTAGGCGTTTCCCCTAATTAAAAATTCTATGGATTATTGTGATCCATTTAGTTTTGCAATGCTCAGGATCTTGTTCCCCATATAATCTTCTGAGTATTTTAATAAGAAATCTAACAGGCTTCTTAAAAATAACTATTGGGTGGTCCATTCTGCTTCTTTTCTCAACCATCCTCTAATTACTATATCATAATTCTCTTGACATTTCTTCAAGATGATACTTTGAAACATCTGAAGAAACTCAAAGTTGAGTGGATTTGTTGGGGACTAAGCTTATATATGCCCGATAACACTTTAGGTTTCCAGGATGCTATCACAATTTCTTGATGGTCAAATATTGTTTGAGTTTTAATATTAGCGTGAGAGAGAATCCATGAAATCATGTCATAATAGGGAAAGATTCTGGCCCTAATTGCTACTTTATGTAATTTTGTTGCTTTGATATCTTCAAACCATTTATTCTTTGTTTTGGTAGCTCTTAGCCTTTTTAACCATTCTGTTTACTCAAAGAATTCAAATATCTCCTGCCATGTTATCATACCTCTTTTTTGTGTCCTGTAGGTGTAATCTGACGTGACTAATGATCCAAAGTTCACTTTTTGTGCTGGTCCAACATCTGTGCTCTTAATATTTCCTATAATTTTCTATGTTTGTTTCTTTGCTACTGCAAATTTTCCTTTTTCCCCCATTATATAACCTGTAAATAGTAAGAGAGGGTATATAACTTTTTCTTATTTAAAATGTGAAATTGAATTCGAGAATTTGTAAAAGAAATAATGTTATGCTTACACATAATTTTTTGAAATTGGTTCTGTATTACCTTAATTCAACGATTCCTGCAACAGGACTTAAGAAATGAGCATGCAACCAGAACACCCTAAAATACTAAATTTGTGGTTGGATATTTTATGTTTTTTGACATTTTAAGAGCTGTAAACATTAAGAAAGCATATATAAATTTTGGCTATTCGAAATTTGGAATTGAATTCAACAATTTGTAAAAAAAATAACATTATACTTACAATTTTTTTTTTTTTTGAAATTGGTATTTTGTTGTCTCAATTCACTACTTCTTCGAACAAGAACTAATAGAACAACATTCAACCAAAAGATATTAAAATTTTAAATTTTCTGCTAGAGAATTTCATGTTTTTGGCATTTTATGACCTGTAAATGCCAATACAACATACATAAGTTTTGCGAATTTAAAATTTTGAAATTGCATTGAGAAATCTCTAAAATAAGTGAGGTTATTTTTTGAACTGGTACTCAGTTTACTTAATTTAAATTTTCTCTAAACAATATTTTAGAAGAGGGCATGCAGGAATAATAACCTAAAATCCTAAAATCATGTCTATAAAAACACGAAAAGCACAATATGTGAATAAATTTCCTGTAAACATGCCAACTGTTTTTATTGTTGGGAATCGAGAAAACATTAGCAATTTTTTTTTAACAATTAATCAATTAAATGTGAAACACGAAATTTCAAAATATTTATTAAAAAGTGCACTACACAGAAATCGACAAAAACAATATTTTTTTCATGATTAGATGGACCGAAGATCAAGCGGTCGACCAATTAAGAATTTTATTATTTTATGATCAATTTATTATATCTAGATTTCAACTATACTATAGTCAACATTTTTCTTTATCGTGTCGTTCATATAGTTAGGAGGATGGATAATCAGCCATTTTCTTTGTCTATCATTCACCTATTGTACCCCTACCTCAACTATAGCATAATCAAGTGGTTTCATTAGGCTGGATAGTTTGGAGGTTGGGCAATGCTGGGGTCCAGAGGTCGCTCAGAAGTTTTATAATAAAATTCCTAATCCTCACGGCTTTCTAGTTGTGTGGTTGGAAGGTCAGGTATTCTAGAGGTTAATTTTTCTTACAAAATGTTTCTCGACCGATTCCGTGACTTAAGTATTAGAAAAAACAAATAATTTGTTTAATGTTTTTGTTTTTGTCTTATTTTTGTATTTTGTGATGCAGGAAAAAAAAAGGTTTCTTGTAAAGATGATAACAAGAATGCAAATTATTTCTTGAATTTTTAAATAATATCTTGCGTATCAAAAAATTATTGAACACTTATCATGGAATGAGTGAGTATGGTTTTTGATTTCGAATAAAAAGGAACATTAATAGTAATACATAGGGTTTTTACTCTTCCTGTGTTCAATTAATTTATGCTCATTTGTTGACTGGAATTGAGAATGAAAAATGGCTGACATATGCAATTCTACCTTTAGTTATTATGTGTTATTTACTTAATATTAGCAATAAATACTTGACTTGTAAAAGTCTAAATAATTTTTTGGATTCTACTCACTTGAAACTAGCGATTAAGGATAGATTCAATAATTTCTAAATAATTTTTTACATGTGCCATAGTTAAAGGTACTAATGTATACTGTGTTTTGTAACCACGAAGCAAATTGTTCAACTAGCCAAAAGAATTTTATATACCTTCTATACATAGAACTATTCCTTCAACTAAAATACAAGGTTGTACTGATTTTTTTTTCCAAACCATTCAAAAATATTTTTGCACCAAAATGCTTTGAAGACACTTGTATCATGTGTAGTGATATTCTAGAGAAAGCAACACATAAGAACAATATCTAAATAACAGGGACAAATGAGTAACGAAGTTTTTGGATTATGAATGTCTAGATAAAGGAATGTATATCTAAGATCACCACATATATCATAGCTATAATGTTTTTCATTGATTTCCTCTCTAGTGGCACAAATTTTTGATTATCTTGGACAATGCATAACTGCAAAATAAGCAAGATAAAATCTATGAACATTGATCAGGGACATGAAAGGTAATAAAACTTATAACATTTTGCTTTATTTTAATCAAAATCCTAGAAAGGGAGCTAGAAAATGGAATATTTCCCAAGGATTGGAAGATATACGCTATGTCCTTTGTTAACAAAAATTTATTAATTAGCACTTTGATTATGGTTGCATAAAGATACTTTGTATGTCGAAGGATCCTTAGATTGACTTACTGTTAATCAATTTTTTTTTTATATTCATAGATCATCTATGAATTACCATTTTTATACCTCTAGTTAAATTCGATGACAAAATATAAAGAGAGATATGAAAAACAAAGAAAACTTGGAAATTTTGTAATGCTAACAATGAGGACAATAGAAGAGTACACAAAACACATGGTCGTTCTATGGTTCAAGAAACATGACATTTCTTGCAAGGTTGGCAACAGAGACAACATAAGAATAGATCAAACATAACCATGTATAGATTGGTTAATATGTTACAAAGAGTAGTTTTCTGTTTGTACATGAAAGCATATTTTCTTTTTTTTGTTTCTTTATTACAATAAGAATAGTTGGACTTCACTAGTTATCAATATCGAGCTGAAGCACATAAGGAGACCTTGTAGAGGCCTAGTGAAAAAATAAATATATTATATTTGTCTTGTGAAATAAAGACCTTAGTATCAATGTAAAGCAAAAAATTTAAAAATGACAAGAGTAAAACGTGTTATTTCTGACTTTCTGGTTTACCTATAAATCAATTTCACACTAGTATTGTTTTTATAGTTTCTTGATTCAGTGAGCTAGTGTAACAACTTGTACCATCCTACAACAAAAAGAACAATATAATACGAAACCCATCAGAAAGGCAACATAATGAATTATTATCAAAATTCCATAATAAAAGAAATACTAAGACTGGAAAGCACAAAACTATAGGGAAAATTATGCATTGGGAGATTAATTAGAATATTAACATTAAAATATTAAAATGTGAAATCCATGAAGATTAGTTTTGGTTCCATTAATGAGAGAATTATTAACTATATCATGATTATGTGGATAAATAATACTGTTATAGCGTGTACATCAAACGGAAGATAAGTGCACTCAAAGAGTATTTCATAAAACTTTCCAACAATATTAAGTGCCACCCTACAGGATAAGACCTCTTGCATATGACAAATCATTCGATCATTTTTTATTTTATTGAGGAACAGCGGGAGTGCACGGGGAGAGATGGCCATTGTTGAGGTTTTCTCCTGTGCAGATAATGAAATCACAGACACTGTGGTCGGTGGAGGCGGGGGTGTAGGGCTGGTCACAGTCAATGCCCTCAACAGGACCGGCCTCAAGAGCGTGGTGCTGGAGCGCCCTGACCCTATTCGAGATGCCGGCACAGGTTTTGGTTTGCGGCTAATCGCCTGGAAAATACTCGACGGTCCTGGCACAGCAGATACCATACGCCCAAATCATCTTTTGCTTGATGGGCCAAACATATCAGAGACGGATCTGGACGTGAAGCCCGCGAAGAAGCACGAGATTAGAGATCTGCACACAACAATCGCTTTTGAGTTCAAAACCCAATTCGAAGGTAGAAAATCGCCAGGGTTTGGATGGATCGTTCACGCCAACATTGTTTCTTCTCTCACGACTTCTGCATGCAAAGATGGGGGACTGCATGTTGCAGATCTGCCACATCACATAATTGCATGGCACAATCTCTGCAGATCTGGGCCGGATCTACTCGATCTGAGCCCCAAATATTATAGATCCAGGCCGGATCTAACTGTTTGGAGCAAGTTTCAAGACTATACAGAACCCAGGCAGCAGATCGGTGGGAATGGGCATCGCTTGAGCAGAGGGCACGCAGCAGATCGACCCAATAGGAGGCAAGATCTGGAAGAATGCACACACCTGGACCATCTGGCAACCAGCAACGACACCGGTTCAGACAGAGCTCAGCTAAAACGCAGATATCAGGTAACTAAAAATCAATTTCAGATCTTTATTAAAACCCCTGAGATGAAATCTCTCTTAGTATGGGTAAGTGCAGACAGCTCTGTTTCGCAGCTAAAGCAACAAATTTGTGAAATGACTGGCTATCCTGGCCAGATCCAACACTTAGTCAGTGGCAGGTGGTCCCTCCAGGACAACAGAAACCTGGGAAGTTACGAGATCAATCAAGGAGAAACCATTGGATTGAATCTCAGGCTGAGAGGAGGGGCCCCATCTCAGGGACAGCCAAGTAGTTCAGGAGGGAACAAGGGGAAAACATCACCCCAACACAAACCTAAGGGAGCTTCATCCTACAAAAACATTCTCCAAGGCAACAGAGAAACAGGATCCTCCCCAGATCAAGGTGGATACATACCCCGGCCCTATATAGTTGACCAGCTAGGACAAACTCCAGCCTTTAATATTGATTCTACAGGGCTTGATGATTATGTTAAGTCATATGAAACACAAGCTCTAATATGTCGCTTCAACAGCTTCTGGCCAAAACCAATGGACCTATTTCATTGGATTTTTACCAATTGGACCATGGAATGCGACATTCATCTATGTTCCAAAGGGTTTTTCATAGTCAGATTTACATCTAAGGAGATAAGAGATACTATCATCAGCGCTGGGCCCTGGTTCTGGGGAACGGCGGGGCTGTTCATGGTCCCATGGTTCAAAGATTTTGACCCAAACAAAATGACTGTATCAAAAGTGCCGGTTTGGGTACGCCTGCATAACCTTCCCCTTCACTTCTGGAGTGAAAGAGTCTTGGAAGGAATCGGGAACAGTATAGGGAAATACATCAAAACAGATCTGGAAAGGATTGATGAAAGGATTTTCACTTTCGCACGCATCTGCGTGGAAGTAGATCTAAGTAAAGGGTTGCCAGATAACATAAGGCTGATCTACAAACAACAAGATTGGCTGCAAGTACTAGACTATGAAAATACCGCCTTCAGATGTAGGATGTGCAGACAAACAGGACACTTGCAAAGCACATGTCCAGAAGCCAAGAAAGTTAACAGTAAAAGAAAGCAGAAAGGGAAGCAGAGGAAAGGATGGAAATTCTCCCCCCACAACTCAGAGGATGAAGAATTAGAAGCAGAAGAAGACAATACCACCAGAGAGAATGCTGAGGTAACTCGAGCAACGGAAACCCAGAAGGAAAATACATCAGAAAACAAGACCCCACAGTCCTATCCAAATCAGGCAGATAAGACAATCGAAGATCAGAGCATGGGAGGGACTAAACGACTTCACCAATCAGATACTTCAGACTCAGACAAGGAACTAGGCCCGCAGAGAGCAGAAACACAGTTAGTCATAGCCTCGATCGAGCCTACTCAAGGAGAGTGGCGCAAGGTCGAAAAGAAAAAAGGAAGGAAAACCTGAAGATCCAAATTCAGTTTTCCTTCTTCCCTCTTCTTCTTCTTCTTTTTTCTTTCTTCTTTCTTTCATTTTTGCACGCTAGTTGTGTATTGTTGTGAAGAGTGCGGTAGCACTTGAGCCCAATGGGCAGCTTATGGAAATGCTCAATGCATCTGCAATTGTAACTTTTCATTTTTTAATAAAAGGTTACAGATTTTTCCTCTGGAAAAAAAAAGACCTCTTGCATATATATATATATATATATATATCTAGATATCTATTTGATGCATATTGAGCATGACTCAACCTGTGGAATTGGTTCAACCATGGTTTTGTCATGTAAGACTATGCAACATTGTATGTCTCCTTGTTCATAAATACCCTTGTTTTTATCACAAAATATGTAATTCAAACACTATTTCCAATAGTACACATGTTTTCAAAATTCTCTATAAGATGGTTTCCCTTGTTCACTGTGATAGGTAGTTAGTCGTGGCTATTAACAAAATTAGGGTGGAGTAGCAACGCCTTCGTAGGGGAGTTAGTACTTTTAGTTTTTCTTGGCCCATAAATAACCCATATATTGCCTTCAAAATCTTTTTCATATGCTCCTGAGCATATTTCAATGTTGAAGAGGATGTTGGTTCCAATTTTTTTCTTTGCTTATATTCAAAGTAAAAAAAAAACAACATTCCTCAAAAAACACTCACATTGACTAAATGTAGACATGTCATTTGACTATACAAAAATCCAATGCAGCACAAGCTTAACCTTTCTCGATCCTCATTTTCCACCATTTGTTCTTCTAATATCTGGTTTCTAGAGCTAGATGTTTCCATGATATTGTTCCAATTGACTCGACCAATATTTGCCAGAAAACGAAAATGCAAGCCGCCAAATAAGAGACAAGTGTATAATGAACATTTAAAACAATGTATACTTTACAATGATAAATCATATATACATGCATTTTGTTTTTATGGTACTATTAACCATTGTTGGTGGCTATGTAGTAACTGTGCATAAGTTACAATAAAGAAAATGTTTTATATATTTCATAGACAAATATACATATAGTTTAATTTTGGAAATGTGCCATTAAGAATTACGATATGCACCTCTTTTTTTTAATCAAAAGTAGGTGTACAATAAATAATGGAATATGAAATACAAGTTAAAGAAAATAATACTATTTAGTATATGGATAAAAATGGAACAAAGTTAGAATGAAAATGCATAAATTTCATACCAAGCATCACATAAAGAATTATAGCTACACAATACAAATACAAAAAAACTATGTTCATGGTTCAAAGACTTACCAGAATTTTATATTTTCATGTTTATGTTGTTATGTTGTTTTTTGTTGTGCTACGTAGTAACTATGCATAAGCTACAATAAAGAAAATGTTTTATAGATTTCATTGACAAATATTGTGGCAAGCCAACAATGAACTTGTAGAATACGAACAATGAAAAAATGACTTCAGGTGACAACAAAGTTATGGCAAGAAAAATTGTATGATGATCTATCCAATAAGCATCAAAGACCTGGAAAGAGACAGTACTCGATGAAATATTTGTCCTAAAGTGATCTAGCATTGAGATATAGTCATTTGTTGGTTTTTTTGTATAACAGTTGAAGCCATTATTTTAATGAAAGTAGTTTTTTTGTATAACAGTTGAAGTCATTTGTTGGTTTTTTTGTATAACAGTCCAAATTGAAATCACCAACAAGCATAATTGGGTAGATTTTACATTTTCTCTTTAAAATGAATTTGATGAAATTAATTATTTATTCAATGTTTGCATTTGGTGGAATATATACTTTTGACACTATAATCGTTTTTTTAAAACATGCAGTGTTGTAATTATTGACTCAATTTGATCATTTGTATAACTGACATGATTCTCAACCATAATATTTTCTATATAGTAAGTGAAAATTCCATGTAAATGGTATAAATGTATGTGTTCATATTTGCTAGACAATAATAGATTCTATAGAGATGATTTTTCTTTTGTTTCTTGGAAACAAAGAATAGTAGAACTCATTAGATCATAGCCAACAACAATATCCTTGAAAGTCAAGGACACACTACGATTTTTCAATGAACATATTGTTAAATTGTCAATTGTATTATTTTGGTATATCTTATATTCAAGCTCATAGGAGGAATTTTTTCTAAGTCTATTTGGCTCAATAGAAAGTTTTTCACTGAGAGAAAAGTTACTATGTTCCAATTTGTTTAATAAATACAATGACTTAATATAGTTCAGACGAGAAAGTGCAGTATAAACAGGTCAACATTGCCTAAACTATTTGGGGTCAAAATCCAATTTGTCCATTGTTAATCCTTCTGATCGATGTTTAGTTTGTACACATGCTAGTTAAACAGGGAACTATTCTCCTGTAAAACTAATTTTGTTGTTTTATTCATTATTCCTACAAACTCTAGTAATAGGTGTCCACGTAGACATGATTTAATCTTTGTACAAATGCACCATATTTTCCTGTTGAATAGTGCCAACAACTGCATTAGAAAATTCAATCCAAATTGCACCATTTTCAAATTTTGTTGATGCTCTAAAAATTCCTTTACCACCATTCATCAAGCCATCTTGAATATTGTAATTTCCTCCAATTAGTTGAACAAGGATATTTTCTTTCAACAAAATAGAAGATGAAAACTGCAATTTGATCTATTTATTGTGACTTATATTTGTTGAGCCAATTCTTTTATCATATGGATTTAATATAATTGCTTCTTTTTCAATCAAAGACAACATTATTTCATTTTGTTCATGTACATTCTTGTTTAAATAAAACAAGTATGGAAAATTTGGATCATTTGGTGCTTCTCTATAACAATGTTTGTTCAAGAATGAAAGATCGTCATCAATATGTGAACATGTCGTGATTCAATTTAAGATGGATACAAATTGTTTACTATCATGCCGCATTACCTATTTTAGTCCATAAGTTTTCACATTTTATTTCCAAAAATTGTAAGGAGCACTAGTTCCTTTAAGATGTGGTTGTTCAAATATCCAAAAATTACATACAGATTATGCTTGACATAGGTCACCATAAAATATTATGTCAAGGTTACCAAATGGGGAAGCTAGAGTATTCATAATTTCATGGAGTGGCTTGTGAATGCTATAAATCAATCGAGACCCAATTAATGAAGCCTCATCTATCAATAGAAATTTAAGTTGTTTGTATTCTTTTCTCGATACATCCAGTTTGTCAGAAGCTAATGGAACCATGTGACATGGTGAAAGTGGAAAAGGAAAAGTTGAATGGACTATAACACCATGTGTAATATATACAACTTTGCTAGTAAATGCAAGTATTAGACCTTTTTTTTTGAAAGGGTCACTTTATAAATATTTGTTATAAAGTCGTACGAATGCATGGTAAAGCGCTCTTGAAGTGAATGTTTTTCCTGTACCTGCACCTCCAGTGATAAACAAATATAAATGCGTACCAGGATTATTATTTTTCCATAGAACTATTTTTTATTATTATTGATTGTTTCTCTTGATTAATTGTCTCATAATTTCATGGTATTCCAATGTGTTCAAAACAAAGGAATGCTTAATCAATTCAATGATTTTTTTATACTTAGCTTGAGTGTTTTTGAATTTCATTTTCTCTTGAAAATCTTGTTGAATGTCATATTTTTCATTAAAAAAACCCTATTGTCAGTTTCTAATGGAAAGTGAAGAAAAAATATCTCGTTATTTTGGGATGAAATTATAGTGGAAGAAGTTTCAATATCACCCCATGGTGTGACTAAACGATAAAATTATTTTTCTGTGACATCGATAATGTGTTTAGGAGAAAAGTATGCTTGAGCCCATGTTCCTCCATTTTTCTTTAATGTGTATTTAGACTCCTTGTCTGGGATGTCAAGCATCACTTTTTATATATAGTTGTTTTTTTCGTCCATGTGGCCATTCTATCAAATGAATCTTATGACACATGGACGGTTTTTTTTTTTTTATGTTATTTTAATTATTGAATAAGAAGAAACATATTTTTGCAAACAAACCTGCTCAAGGGCAATGTGACATGAAACATATCTATCATCAATTGTCATGGAAACAATATCTTTAGAATTATCGGGTTCTTGTTCTAACAAAATAGGTATTTTTAGAACATATGTTTGTTTTTCAGCTACAACAGTGTTAATGAAAATTGATTTTCTAGAATTTGAATACAAAGGCAATGATAGAGCAATTTGGATTTCTTGTCTACTTGACATTTGTTGCATATTTAGCAATAAGTTTCCAAGCTTACGAGTAGTTTATATTTTTTTTGTCTCTGCGGTATATTCAATTTTCTCAAACTTGTTTGAATGCAGTTGTTATGGAGAGATTCATTTTTGTCATATAAGAGTTGTAATATGTTGTCACAACATAGGCATCTAAAATAAATTGAGAATATGTGTTTTCTTGCCACAATGAAGGGGTTTGTTTTGCAAATGTATTTATCCACACACGACAAGCATTTCTTTTGATCCGTACAATTGGTTGAGTAATACAAAATTGTAAGAGCACAATGTATTCTTGTTTTGTAATTCCAAGATTGACTAAAAGCATGGAAAATGTTATGTTATTTGAATAGGATTTGTCTTGTAGAAGAAATCAAAGTTTCTTTTGCACTGTTTGCATATCTTTGTTTTCATTGCACAAAGGACGAAAGATACAAGTGTAATTAATTGGTGGGATATGGAAACCAAATGTACGACTAGATTTTTTAATGTTTTTTGCAAGTTTTTGTGTGGTGATGAGTCTTCAATTGAATCATTTGGTTCAACAAAATTGTTGAATCACAATTCAAATATCGATCAATGAAACCTATGACATCAACATCTTGGGATTTTTGATATATTGAAGTATTTTGAATCCAAACCAATCCATGGTCATGCTCTGTTCATCTACAATGGAATTCTGTAATAAAAAAAATAATCTTGCACTTGACCAAATAATTTGTCATTTTTTGTTATCAAGGAAAGTAGTGATGATATTTTATGCCTATAATATCGACTACATATGAATGATTGATGTTTGATCAATGTGTCAATGCATTCATCATCGAAGTTATTTGCGTCATTTGTTATGGAGTCAGTACTTTGCATCTTTAATGCATTTATCAATGGTTCCCAAAGATGCTCATCACTAGTGAATGTCACAAAGAAAATTGGTGGACCAAGCTATTGTATCATTGCAAATATATCTTTTTGTAGTTTGAAATAGTTAGGCAATGTGTGGATGCTTCTTAAACATTGTTATGCAATTTGTGACTTTAATAGTTTATGAATATTGCTTGTATTTTTAACATATTTAGAAAATAATTTTTGTCCTTTTAGCTGTCCTTTGTGAATACAAATCCAAGCTGAATTAGAAACCTATTTTATGAAAATACAAATTGATTTAAATGAATTTCTTGAAAAAATATGTTTGTAATATGTGTTGAAAAGTCACTAGACTTGTGCAACAACTCCCACTGTGCAATTTTTTGATACGAAAAGCGATTGATAACATCAGTAGGGGGACTTGATCTAAAGAATAGTGCCAAAAAGTTTAGTTCTTCAGAGAATTTGTCTTGAAAAATGCCTAGGGGATGAAATCCTTCAGAAGGTGCAATTTGTATTATTCTTGTATCAAGATCATGGATAAGGTGGGCCTCTGAATAACCATGTACAAGTGTTTCATTTTCTTGCTCTATATCATTATCTGCATTTGGTGAGTCTAGTTCCTTCATTTTTGGACTATCGTTATGATGATCTTGCCTACTTTGATCAAAATGTATATTCCGTTCATAGTTTATTACTATTTGTTAGATCTTGTATAAAGATGTGATGCACAAGTCATGTAATGCAAACATCACTTTCTTGGGTTGAATATCTCTAGACAAATAGGAATTATTGTATTCCAATTTTCTTTTTACCATAATTCCCATTGTCATATTGTCATCAATATCTCTAGGCAATGCTCTAGGAATTCTATCTATACTAGAAGGAACATTTATAATTGTTCCTGTTAAGCTAGTTTGTGATCATTTGTAGCCAAGTTGCCTTTTTTGTGAAAAATCCATCCTTGGTGCCACTAACCTCTCTTCCAAATATGTCAATTGTGCAACGAACATCAAATTTTCATTTCGCCTAATATAAAGAGGTGATGTAAATATGGAATTTTTCATTGAGTATTGCATTGTTACAAGATTTGTATATTTTTTCATTAAGTTTAATGGGTTTGAACTCTAAAGCAAACATTAGATAACTAAGAGTAGATAATCTTCCTTTGTTAATAGATTGCATATCCTTTCCAAAGGAAAATCTATCACAAATGTGACATGCATATGTAGGCATGTCTTGGATTGATTGCAAATATGCCTCAATTTCTTTATTTGATTGCAAATATGCCTCAACACCCTAAATTTCCAGAATTGCATGGAAATGTGCATGTGTTATAAATATTGGTACATGAATAAGGTATATGAATTTGGTGCAAGTTTTTGATGAATAGAATCTTAACGAAATATATTTTGTTTCTATATTCCACGTATATGTGTTAACATCAAGTAGCTCACATATCCATTGTATTGGAAAACCTTTTCCCTCTATATGTCCATATGCATAATGCATTGATAAAATTATAATATAAGCTTGCCAATCATTAATACATTTCTCTTTTTCAATGTTTTTAGCACTCAGGTGTTGTTGTAAGAAATTGATAACTCTATCATCATTGCAAATAAAATAATTGTAAAAAGTTTGTGCAATTGTTTTTCTGATATTAGACATATCAAACCATGGTGCAAGTGTGCAAATAGACTCAAATAAAGAGTCATGACAATCATTGAAATTTTGTCAACAGATCATGATACCTTGTACAGATAATATTCTCTTAATTCACAATATGTCTAATTGTCCATGTGAGAATTGGTATGTGCAAATGCATGGGCGAATCGTTCTATTTATTGAATATACACTATCTGTTGTGATATGTAGTAATAATGGTTCAAAATGTCCACATGCAGGATTTTGATTATGTAGTAAAATATTGTATTGATAGCCATGAATGTCTCAATTCAACCATATATATTCTTGTCCATTTGTAAATAACTAAACATTGACTGGATGTGACAACCAATTGGAGAACCATTTGATACAAAATTCATCCCCACATAAGCTAATGGTAGTTTGAGCACAAATATAAGAAGGTGTAGATAATTCTTTCAAGTACATTTGAACATAATTAAGATGATGAAGATCTTGAAGGTACTTAGGAGTCAATTTTGTATGTAATTAATGAAAATCAACATCATGTCCATGAGACAAGAAATGTCGAAAGTGGTTTACAATCCCATGTTGTATTTCAACTGAACGATAGAGAAAGTAAAGAAGAAGAGCAAATGAGTCAAATAAATAGTCTCCAGGATAATATAAGAAGTTATATAATCTATGTAGATTGAATCTATATAACCTATGATCAATTTCTTCCATTTTGATCCTTTCAACGGAAAGCTATTTTTCATTTTCATGAAATATATTGAGACAAACTGACAAATTGTCCAAATGTGACAATGATTTATAACATTAATAGCATGCATTGCATTGAATGTCCAATCAATGCATATGATACTAGGAAATGTTTATACCTCACATATTATCTAGTCTACATTCTCTTTGTGGATATCTTCTATTATTGTTTTTTTTTGTTGCACAATACTCCAAAAATGAGTACATAACATTGTGACAAAAGAGTAAATAAAATTGTCATAAGGAACCTTATAGATTTCTTTTTTTGTTTTTGCAATTGAAACATAATTTATAACTAAATACATATATGCAATTTAAAATAATATTAATGAAAACATTATTATCATTTTAACAAATTTCAAAACAGAATATTTAATTTCCAAAATTTCATAAAAAAAATTGAAAATTAGTGTAAATCCATTTCAAACTGTATAAATCAAAGAGAACCCAATTATTAGTTTCAAAAACAAATCCCAATATAGCTTTCTATAATAAACAACTCTAATTTAATATAAGAAGCGTAAAACTACTTAAAGAAATTACATTTTCATAAGTCAATTGAAATAATAAACATATCCAAATGCTTATTACTATAAAGCTATCAATTGCACCATATCTAAGTTACTAAACTATCATTGCATTGCAAACTAATGATGCTATGAAATAAAATGTAAAGTATTTAGCTTCCTAGCATAATGCAATATTTGTTTTTTAAGATTTGGTGCAAATGGATATAGGTCCAATTGTTTGAGCATACCTATTTCCAACACATAAACATTGTAGTTTTTTTTGACATATCCACATCATAGCAAGTATACAAATTCCTAAAGCTAATGTGTACATATGCAACAACAAAACCCAAAAATCATTCATAGAGAAAAAACAATGCATTGAGTTAATGGAAAAATTGAAAACTAGAAAAACTAATGATTGATATTTGTATGTAGCAAGAAGCACAAAAGAAAGAGTGTAAGCATTTTGATCAACAAGACACACCACACATTCTTGCTTTTTCAACAAATACTTATGCAATTTTTTTTTTTGCAATAAAAAATCTAGTGTTTTTGTTATACATATGATTTTAGAATTCTTTTATTTTAGTTGTCTCTTGATGATTTATAAGACAACAAAATTAATTACATCAATTATATATATGTTGTGTTCATACATAGTCAATACATGGTTCAAATGTATTTTTGATCAAAAAATGATCATTAAGAGATTGACATCTCTAAAATGAGACTACACGAGAATCAAAAACAGTGTATGTAAGTCACAATAGTATGAAAGGCCCCATAACCATGAATGCATGCAAGCTACGCACAAAGACAAATTAACAATGCATTCAATGCTACCAGGGTTTATATATATATATATATATATATATATATATATATATATATATATATATATTCTAACTTCTGCAATTAAGAATGACAAAAAATGGAAAATGTTATTTTCTGTCATATTGTTTACTAGAGATTGAAAGAATTTCCTATTATGTCATAAGCAATAACCAAAATTCTAGTAACACATGACTAAACAAAACAGAAATAAAAAATCATTGCCCCATTGTAATCATACCACTATAGCAACATTAAATTACAAACCAAGGTTAGCAGGCTAACTTTGTATTGCACTTTTTGCTAGACATTGAAAACATTATCTACTATGCCATAAATGTCAAATAACATTCTATCGACATATCACTAGAGTAATTGCAAATAAAATCCACCGCTTAATATTAATCATAGTTCTATAACTACAATAAATTGTACATGTACTTCAATAGACGTTTCAATTGAGAAAAATATATTACACCAAAATTTTCTAGCAACGCAATAATTTAAACTTCGAAAGCCACTCATCTTGGAATATAGATTCCAGGTAGAAAAACACAACAAAAAATTATTATGATATTTAAGTGTGCATTTAATATCTCTTGATTTTATCATTACAACCTGCAAAAATTGTTTCTCACTTGAGACATAGTGAATCGACAAATTTAACATCTAATTCACACAAAAAAAGTGTGACATCTTGGAATTTGATATCCATCCAGTATTATTTGGATTTGAACAAAGATATTGCATGAAACAACACAAAAATTTGTACCAATTAGAACTGCAACTATTCCACTAGCCATAGATATTGCATTCAAACCGCTCATTGCTTTTCCTTGTATCTGATTTATTAGCAGAATGCAATTTACAATTAGCAGTCTCCTCCTCTTTCATACATTGTTTCAACAACCTTGACAATTCTAGAACTACGTATTCCATGACTCAAAACCATTCACAATTGGATAGCACTTTTCTATAATAGGTTCCACCCAAACTAGCAGACATCACTTGAATTTAATATATCATCAAGTCAAATAATGATTCTACAATATAAATAATACTACGCTTTCAACACATGTTAGTATCAACTATAATAAAAATTATATTATGAATATATGTTCCAAAAACTAATTTCATTAGTCAAATATGTTCAATTGTAAGAAGATTAGGCATTATACCTCAAATCATTCTAAATGTCAATTGGCAAAAAAAATAAAATCTAAGTATCTAAAAGCATTTGAAAACCCTTATAATTGTACTTAAGTGTTTACACATTAAATAGTATTAAACACCACAATTGTAAATAACAAAGGTTGTAACGTTCTTTAATGCATTCTAGTTCCCATTTGTCTTTTTAATGCTTTCCAATTGTTTTGAAAAAAACAACACATAGTTGCTACATAAAACATTAATATTATTCCATAACTCAAAAATTCTTTAAAATTTCAACTTGCAATCTAGCAATAAATAACGTGTAATTTAATCCCAAATTAATGCATAACAATAAAGTTCATTTAAAATTTCTAAAAAAATTGTCAAGTTTTAGATATTGCCCTGTCCAGATAAAAGTATTTAGCACTTTAAAACTTAGAGAAAATTCAAAACTACACAAATGTCTAGAACATCCTAATCATTACGATCCCATACCTATAAAATTAAAAGCTCATGCAGAGTCAAATATTTCTTAGCTAATATGACAATTACTTTATCGAATCCTAAAAATATATATTTCAAAGGTCCATTACAAACATTATGAAAGAATTAAACAAATGCATGATCTATATACATAAAACACTTAGGTAGAATAATTTGTATTAGCAATTTGTATTCATGAATATATTTTTTTGTTCCAATCAATCTTTATCTTTTTTTGTTTTCCCAATAGCATCTTTTCATTCAATACCAAGCAATGCATCATGAATGACAAAAACCACTAATGAAAATAATAACATGTTTCTAACTATACATCACCAAATAATAATAATCACAATACAAGACAATTCTAGCTAAGTGTACTAGCTAAATAATCAATTCTAACATCTATGGAATTAGAAATAAGAAAATAGAAAACAACTTAATAGAATAACATAATACTCTATTTAATTATCTATAAAAACAATAAAATTTGACAATAAAGCATTTTGCCATTATGTAAACAATTAAAAGAATACAACATTACTGAAATTTCAATATATGTTTTTCTTAAATGAATTATATATATATATATATATATATATATATATATATATATATATTAATGAAAATTATCGTAAATATAATTAATTTTAAATTTAATCAATTACTTAATATTCTAAATACTTAATTTACAAAACATAGGAATAAAATTAAATTAAAATTTAAATAAAATTTAAATTCACATTGCAATCACTTTAAACAAAGCCCCTTTTACTTTTATAAAGGTTAGTCAAAATAATCAAAACACTCCGTGAAACTTCAATTTTTTTTCAATCATCCACATTTTAAGTAAAACCAATAAATCTTAACAATTTAGTCACTTGCCACAATTAAAAATAATTAGGACCAAAAAGCGAAGGAAAAAAAAACAAACAATAACATAATGAACAAACAATAAAAGAAGAACTTCATATGAAATGTACTATAAAATTGTAATCTAAATAAATAGTTTTCAAAATTAAAACAAAATTGATTTAACATGCTTCCATGTAGTATTTTGAAATGTAGATGATTTGGTGGGGGACTTGCATTAGTGAGAAGTTCCCACAAAGACCATTAAATTGACAAATCCAACTTTTGACCTCATCGCTGGACCCACGTTTCGACTTGCTTTTAGGAGGGACCACAAAAAAATAATTTACATACAGTTCTGCATGTTTACAAGGATGTCAATTGGTCATGGAATGTCATAGAACCATCCAAAGACAATGCCGACCTTTGATTCATAGCAAGGATGACCACTAATTTTCTTCTCGTAGAGCCCAAAAAAGAAACATATATATATATATATATATATATATATATATATATATATATATATATATATATATATATATATATATATATATATATATAATTGGCCTCTTGATAATTTATTATTTTGTTTTTTTTTCATATTCATATTATTTTATAAAATTTATTCAAATTAATTTATTTTTTCATCTATAAAAAAATAAATTGAATAAATTATACTTATAAGATAAAATGTTTAAAAAATAGAAACCCATTATCCAATTCTTTAAAGAAAAAAATGAAGTGTTGAAGTTGGAGCCGAATAGGCTAGGGAGTGTCAGTACTTGGGAGTGTCTACAGAAACCACTGATCTCATACTCGGGTCTAACCTGCGACTTGCTTTCAGCACGAACTACAAAATAAATATGTGTGTATAGTTATGCTTAACCTCATAGTTAGTCTGACCTTCGACTTACTTTTAGAAATACCCACAAAACAAACATACATGTCTATAATTTATAATTTAGTTTTCTCACATAACATATTATTCAATAAATTTAATTTAAAATACTTTATTCTTTTATCAATAAAGAAATAAATTCAACAAATAATTTTTATAAGACATTGAAGATTTAATTTATAACATATTAACTTATGATAAACTTCATCATAGACGTCATTTAAGTTGTTTATATGAAATAATTATAATAAAAGTAGTGAACCTAGATTCTAAGCCAAATTGGCCAGGCAATGTCAGTAGTCGGGACTGTCTAGGGAGACCCTTCAAACGACAATGCCGACCTTTCACTTGCTTCTACGAAGGCCCAAAAAGCAACATAGGTGTCTATAATTTATTATTTTATTTTTTCACATAAAATATTATTTAATAAATGTAATTTAAAATACTTTCTTCTTTTATCGAAAAACAAATAAATTAAAAAAAATGCTTTTATAATACATTTAAGAACTAATTTATAACATATCAACTCATGATAAACTTTATCATAGACATAATTTAAGTTGATAATAACAAATAATAATAATAACAACAACGAACCTAGATTCTAAGCCGCACTCGCTGGGGAGTTTTAGTAGTCGGGAATATCTAGAGAGACCATTCAAACAAAAATATCGACCTTCAATCTCATAGTTGAGGCCGATCTCTGACTTGATTTCAGTGGGAGTAACAAAAGAAATATATGCTTATAGTTACACTTGTTTACAACAACCACCTATGACCTCATATTTAGCCTGACCTCCGACTTGCTTATATCGAGGAAGACAAAATAAAATTATGTGTCTATAACTTATTATTTTGTTTTCACATATAACATATTATATAATAAATGTAATTTAAAATACATTATTCTTTTTCGACAAAGAAATAAATTCGAAAATTTATTTTTATGTGATATTTATTTAAGGTAATTTGACAGAAATATTATTATTCTTTCTATCTAATAGGCTAATGTAATGAACCCCATCACATTAATTTTTTATTTTTATTTTTTTTCATATTGTTGCATCTTTTATGAATGCTTATGATAGCGGAACTGGATGGTTTACTATTTACATACTTAATTTTTTTAGTTGGTTTCCATGAACTTAATGTTGGGTTTATTTACCTATATTCACTATAATATGCTTGCTATGACTATCTAGATCCTTTATAATCACTTATTCATTGTCAATTTGTTATAGACTATCATCATGGTGTTTTTTTCTAAATTTGCATGTCATGTTCTGTTTAATATTAGAGGCATATGGTATGGGTTATATGGGTAGTTAATGTACCTGCTACCTAATTTTATAATCCCTTACTATTATTATATGAGATACGAATGTGCTATATTATTTGGCATATTGGTATTACCCTTTATCCATGCCAGATTCACCAGTGCATCTAGGTCGTCCTCCTTATGCCAGCTTCTCCACCTACCATAACTCCCACCATTCAGGACGAGCCATGCCACCACAGCCATGTGATGTTGTACGTGAATGGTGTAACCGATGTTTCCTTTTCCTTACCTCTATGATTGACCTCCAACGGTTGGGATTGAATGGTTTCAAATCAATGGTGATGATTACCATGCGTCCAACCCTAATTTCTCACTTTAGGTTTTTGATCGCATTTCGTTGAACGTTCCTTAGTTATTTTGCAAGGTTTTCTCTCTTACTGCATATGTTGTTCTCCTGGCTTCTTGTGCACCAATGATGGAAATAGTTACTTAGTGCTTGATCCAGTGCCATTATTTCCATGTGATGCTTGCGATCTAGGTTTAGAAAGTGGTTTACCTCCCATTTTGCAGAGACATTAACCCACTTTGCCTGCACTTAGTGGTTCCTCTTGCTTTAGGTGACATTATACTATCCCTTTTTATTTTCTTTTGCTTCTATTTAAGAGGGTTTTTTTTTCTCTCTTGCAATTAGTGAGTGCCCTTTTCTCTAGCAAGATTTAAGCGAGGTTGCGATGTAGGGCAAAGTGGATGCTAAAAAATGGCTCTCTCTCACCTCCTTCGAAAATCTATGGTTGGTTTTTGTTGTGGGTCATCACAAGATGATTTTGGGTACAACCTACTTTTAGATTTACTATTTTATACTCCTTTGTTACCTCATTTTTCCTCCCTATACCAATCTACAGGTTCCTTCCATGCCAAAGTTTTGCGGTTTAGTCTTCAGATTAGGTATGGTAGCCTTGGTTTATGTCTTTTCTTAACGATTCAAGTACGCTGAGAAGATAACTATAAAATTTCCTAAATTTACTTCGTAACGCTGTTGTCTAATTTCTCTTTTATTGATAATGCAAATTCAGGTATTCACCAATGTCTTTCCCTATACATGTGATTTTCGTTCGGGATTCAGGCATGCTAATTTAATGCTTGTCGTTCCTCCAAGTTTTTTCTTGTTTCGAACCCCCCTACTTCGTGGGTACTACTCGGTAAG
Source organism: Pinus tabuliformis (assembly GCA_031772625.1). NCBI lineage: Eukaryota > Viridiplantae > Streptophyta > Pinopsida > Pinales > Pinaceae > Pinus > Pinus tabuliformis. Next base: position 1,743,637,714 of record CM062819.1, on the reverse strand, counting down.
AGAAATTTCTCAGTTGAAGTTTTTCATGGGCCTATCAAGTCCATTTCACTGTCATGTGCATTTATTTAAGTTAACTCATGGATGTGCACCTGAATCTTGAATGGAAACAGTGTTATGAAACCAGCTCACAAAAAGATACAAAAGATGGATCAACGACTTAAAAATCAGCCTCTTCGAGGGGGAAACCTCCATGAGATTACACAAATGAACAATTCTTGGATGCTACAAATGACAAATCCTCCTTTCTATATATAGGAGTCTAAGGGGTCACAATATAATCAAATCCAACATAACAATAATAATATAAGGGCAGAACAATAACAATAGTGGGCTTCTATGGGGCACAATAATAACAATAAGGGCTATAATGGCAATAGTAATGGAGGAATCAATAATATTATAGGGACTTAACATGCCCATCTCCTTCAAAAAAGTGTTGTCCTCAATGATTGAGTAGTTATGGATGCTTTTGTATAAAATTATCATCATACCATGTGGAATCTTTAGTGGGTAAGTTCTTCCACTTGATGAGATACTCCGAAATTGACCGATTTGATAGTTGTCGAGTTCTGTTTCTGTGATCGCTTCATGTTCCAATATGTTTTTTCCTTCCTCGTCAAGTTTTGGAATATTGTTTGAGTTGGGATATTTTCAGCTGTAACCTTATTTAAACATGAAACATGGAAAACTGGGTGCACTCGGGAAGCTGTAGGAAGCTCCAATTTGTATGCCATAGTACCAATATTTTGCAACACCTTGTATGGACGATAATACTTTTGTGATAATTTCTTATCCTTCATAGATTTCTTGAGGGACATTTGTTTATATGGTTATAGCCGTAGGAGTACTCAGTAACCTACATCAAAATTTCTTTCATTGTGGTGTTGTTCTGCCTATTCTTTCATTATATTATGTGCCAAAGTGAGGTTACCCTTTTAGAGTTGGAGAACTTGTTGTCAATGCTCGATGTGATCTTCCATTGCTTGAACCTTAGAAGTTTCTCTTAAATATGATGTGATGGATGGTAGATGATATCCATAAAGTGCTATAGATGGGGTCATTTTTGCTGCAGTATGGAAGAAAGTGTTATACGACCATTCAATGAGAGGCAACTGGTTCACCCATTGCGTCAATTTATCAGAGACAAAGCAACGAATATATCCTTCCAAACATTTGTATACTATCTTAGTTTTCCCATCATATTGAGGATGATAAGATGAGCTATGAGCTAACTGAGTACCAAGACAAGAAAATAATTTTGTCCAAAAATTTCCAGTGAAAATGGGATCTCTATCACTTACAATAATCTTTTGGTTTCCATGTAGCTTTTGAATTGTTTCCATAAATGTAGTAGAAACTGTATTGGCTTTAAATGGATGAGATGATGCACAAAAGTGTGCATACTTGGTAAGTCTATCAAATACCACCATGATGACACTCTTTCCTTCAGACTTGGGTAAACATGTGATAAAATCCATTGAAACATCCTCCCAACGTTGGCTTCGAATGGATAAAGGTTGTAATAGATGTGGGGTCTTAATTGTTTCAAGTTTAGCTTGTTGGAAAACCAAACATTCCACAACAAACTTTTGAATATCCAATTTAAGGCCATCCAGAAAAAATTCATTCTTAACCCTGTGGAAAGTTTTTAAAAATCCTGATTTCCCTCCTAAGGGAGAAGTTTACAATTCCATAAGAATATTTTTTTTGCGTTGGGAAATCTTACCTAGGTATAAGCTATATTTGTACCATAACGAATCATTTTTCAAGCTAAATGTATCAGATGTACTAGGATCTTGTTGTAGGTTTTGAATGAGTGCCCACACTTCTTCTCCATTCTTCCATTCATCCCTTGTTTCATTCATCCAATCTGGTTGGATAATAGAAATGGCGCAAAGCAATGCTTCCACATCATCATCCTTTCTTGAGAGTGCATCTTCCACAACATTTTTCTTCACTTTTTTGTAGATGGTTTCAAAGTCATAACCCAACATCTTTGTGACCCATTTTTGCTGTTCTTCTGAAGAGAATCTTTGTTTTAAAAATTATTTAAGACTATCATGATTTTCTTTTACCTTGAAGTGTCTTCCCATTAGGTAGGGTCACCATTTCTTAAGCGCATGTATTATTGCCAACATTTCCTTCTCATAAATAGCTTTGTCTAAATAATTTCCTTCGATTGGATGACTTTCTAAAGAAATGGGTCTTTCTTCTTACATTAAAACAACACCAATTCCATTCCCTTAGGCATCACATTCCACAATAAAGGTTTTTGTGAAGTTCGGCGTTGCTAAGACTGGTGCTTGGCACATTACCTCTTTAAGATGTTCAAAGGCCTTTGTTTCTTCTAGAGTCCATAAAAATGCATATTTCTTCAATAATGTTGTTATAGGTGCTACTATTCTCCCATAATTATTAACAAACTTGCGATAATACCCTGTCAACCAGAGAAATTCTTGCAGATGCTTTATGGATGTGGGGATTTTCCATTCCTTAATGGCTTTAAGTTTTTCTAGGGTCTACCTTAACACCTTCGTGAGATATAATATGACCCAGATATTCCACTTCTTGTACTCCAAAGAAAACTTTGGAGCTTTTTGCATATAATCTTTTCTCCTCCAATAGTTTGATCACCCTGTCAACATGTTAAACATGATCCTTCCAAGACTTGTTGTAAATTAGTATATTATAAGAAAATGCCAGCACAAATTTTCTAAGGGTTTGAAAATGGAATTCATCAAACCTTGAAATTTAGAAGGTGCATTGGTAAGGTCAAAAGGTATGACCAAAAATTCATAATGACCCTCATGAGTTCTAAATGTTGTTTTAAGAATGCCTTCAGTCTTCATTATGATTTTATGATGTCCTGAACAAAGATCCAACTTGGTGAAGTAAATTGATCCATGCAATTCATCCAATAATTCATAAATCACAAGAATGGGAAATTTATCTTTAATAGTGAGCTTGTTGAGCTCCCTATAATCCAGACACATGCGCCATGACCTGTCCTTCTTGTGCACCAATGCTACTGGTGCAGAGAAAAAGCTTTTACTAGGTTGAATTATACCATCCTCTAGCATTTAGACAACCATATATTCAATTTCACTCTTTTGGGCATATGGATATTTGTAAGGCCTAATGTTTGGAGGAACACTTACAGGAATCAAATGAATAGCATGATCATGATCACAAATAGGTGGGAGGCATTTGGGAGTCTCAAATACCTTGGAATGATTTTCCAAGTCTTTTTGGAGATATGGAGAAATAGATGATTTCAATGTGGGAACCTCTAGTGAACATAACTGTGCAATTACCCCTCGTTGTTCTTTCTTTACAAGAGTTGTCAAACCTTGCTTCCAACCTTCCATGTCCTTCTTCCAATTTTCAATGTTGTCCTTCATACCGTCCATCTTAGCTTCCACGCATTTCTTTAAACTATCCATCTTATCATTCACGCCTTTCTTTAAACCATCCATATTATCTTCCATGCCTTTCTTTAAACCATCCATCTTAGCTTTTGTTACTTTTTGTGGGAGTGAAATTTGTTGCACTTGGTCTCGTAATTTTGATATATCATGTTGTATTTCTTCTTCTTCTTCATGAGGAATCCTAGAGCTTTCGGGTTTCTTATTGGGTGTTTTCATTTTATTTCTTCGGGGCATCAATTAATGATAATTATTCTTCACTATGCCCTTTGAATTCCTTCAAACTATTTTTTCATACCAAACTTATGCAACATTTTAAAAGAACATCACACACCTTTTTTCACTTTGTAGGAGCTCGATATTGAATCAGATGTACCTCTGAAATTTTGGGTCTCCAAAGTCTGAAATTGTGAGCTATGGTAGTCCTTTGAGTTATATTTGCAAGCCCACCAGCCTAATCGAAATTGGATTCCCCAAGAAAGCATTATGCCCAACCTCACAAGATGACCTGATTATACATTTTTTTTCAGTAGAGCGAACTTGTACGAATTTCCATGTCTCACTCTTTCTGCCTTTGGACATGAACATGATGCACCAAAAACTACAGTTCGTCCTCTTTCTATAGCTTATTATGAAATTTTAGTATGATACACAGAGAAAAAGTTATAAAGATTTTCACAAGGTCACTTGTTTAGGATGTAATTCGAAAGTCTGAAAAAGCCATAACTTTCGTGGATCATATCTCCGAAAATATAGCAAGACAGGATCTGAAATTCAAACCTGAGAATAATCAATATTTTAGATCAAATGGGTTTTTTGTTTAGCTTTTGAAACATCATAAAACAAAAGTTATAGTGAAAATTCCATGATGACCTATTTTGGAGCAGAAAAACCCTAGAATCCAAAGCTCTGATACCAAATGTTATAAAACCAACTCACAAAAAGATATAAAAGATAGATTAACAACTTCAGAATTGGCCTCTTCGAGGGGTTAATCTCCTTTAGATTACAAAAATGAACAATTCTTGGATGATACAAATGACAAAACCTCATTTATATATATAGGATTCTAAGGGGTCACAATATAATTAAAGCCGATATAACATTAATAATATGAGGGAACAACAATAACAATAGTGGGCTTCTATGGGGCAAAATAATAACAATAAGGGCTAAAATGACCATAATAATGGGGGAATCACTAGTATTATAGGGAGTTCCCAAATGGTCTCTACTTTGTTTACGTTTTTACTCTTTATCTAGAGGCAGTGTGGCTAGGATTTCATCACTCAAGTTTTGTTTCCTGAAAACTATATCCTTTTTATTTCCTAGTTCTAGTGAGCATTGTTCACTGTCGAAATTTCAATACTTAAATTTTCTTTGTGCAATGACATTTTTAAGGAAGCTTTGCCTCTGGTTTTGAGTATCTGGTATATTCACATGTAATTTAATGCGTTTTTTCCCTATGTTTGATTAAGAACCTTTATGACAATGGTTGCTCATCTTGTTCTTTTGACAATGTTGAAATTATCGCAATGTTTAAAATTAGGATTATTCCAAAATGGTTGGTGTCTTTAGCGTTGTTCTTAGCAATTTCATTTATATATACATAGATAATAATGGTATTCCTTTGCCATGTCTAGCTGAACATAGAATTATGTGGTCAAGTCTATTATTATGGTTTCCTATTGTTTATTTGGTTAAAAGAAACATTACTTTGCTATAAAATTTATGTGGTTTTGGTTCCAAATTCTAGCCAACGTTTATGGATGTTTTCTTCATCTTATGATATGCTATTTATTTACAATTAGCTTCTAATTGTTTAATATATAGTTGTTCACCCAATGTACTAGTAGCTTTGGTTGTTCTACTATTTAAGATATGTTAAACAACATAATATTATTTTTACAGTTGATGTATGAACTCAGAGTATCTATGCGTATTTTGTCCTTGTTGTGACATATGCATATAATGTAACAATGCATTCTTTTGGTTCAACTAAGTGTCCTCGACATCTAGCAATGGTGTTTCCTATCTACTGATTATTTTTTTGAGTGCTTTAAAGTATGCTAAAATTCCACAAAAATGGTTTCTCACCTGTGAGTTTGATCACAGTTGTTAGCTTCAGTAATTCAACCTATGGTTGAGATTGATTTATGATGTTATTATTATCATACAGTTATTGAGTATGATTTATGAGGTTGACTTTTAAGTGTCTATGATTCAAAACACTAGATTTGATTTCCCTTCCCCCCCTTATCATTGTACATATGAGAGGTGACATGTAGTAAATCGTTTTTGTTTTCCTATGAAATTATCCCTAGGTTTTCTTTTGCCATTCCTCACGGAGGGGTTTAAAACTAGTGGAAGGTAATTGTTAACTTCTTTGCAAAAGTTCCTAGACTACTTCCAACCAAGTTGTAATTTTGCATACTTTTACATCGAACTGCTATTGTTCCCAATCTCCCACTCCCACTATTTCCACCTCTTAACTAATGTAATACTAGTATAAAGTATGCTACATCATTTCAACTATTTAAGTGCACAATTTCGTGCATAAAATTCTCTCCTTCATTTTATGTGTGCATGCATGTAATCGTATATACTAGCATTTCATAAATATTGTTTATTTACATCTAAAGAAATATTACATAACTAAATAAAGACCTTAAACAATTGAAATACATATTAGAGGACTGATATTTTTCCAGATGTCCATTTTCATAATTCAATCAGTACATAATTAATAAAGTTTGAACACCAAATCTATTCTAAACACATTCACACAAAGAGACTACATGGTCTCTGTAACTATATAATTATTTGAGCCATAGGAAAGCATGATCTAATAAAGATTTCTCCATTTCGGTTACATCAATAATTTTCAGCTGTAAGTTACTAAGGGAAAAGTTTAGGGGCTAATATTCACACGTGTGATAATTTCCATTTTCTTCCAAAAAAAGATTCACCAATTTCCATTTTTTCTAAAAATGATTCGCCCACATTTGTTGGTATCAAATTATTTACCTTAAAAATTTCCAAAATTTAATAAAGAACAGTGTAAAATCATTAGAAATATAAATATTTTTACAAAAATATTGCCAAACATTTCACAGTTTTCATATTAGGGACTAGTAATATTCACCAAGGTTTCTGAACATTAAGATAAACATCCATCCTTAAATTTTTCTTTCAAGGTACTCATAGAAAGGATTGAATTGAGGATACTATTGTAGCAATGACAACCACCCTCCAAAATTTTGGCTTGCACCCAATTTTAGAGCCTCCCTTGAGAGTTTCAATTGATGACTGCACACATTCGAGTTCACTCTGTGAGCTCATGTGAGTCTTCACACCCACCTACCTTGATCATTTTGCCCAAGCATTTGCATGTTGATGTCAATTTCATGCTTGCGACCATGTTCTAGATGTATTCAAGGTCATCGCGTCATGTGTACTTGTTTTGTTCCCTATGTAAAACTTCTGTCACACTCACACATGGAGTCACATACACTGTTGCACAAGCATCTTCACGGTCAACCAATGATCAATCACAATTTTTGCACTTGTCTTTTACACCATCAGTGAGTCATCTTGAGCATGTGTTCCTACATGGTTTGAGTCATCTCAATGTCTAGTCATGTTGGTGTGTGTTTGCAAGATAACGTATGCATCTTTCCCTCGTTCACACACTTAGTCACTTTGCTGAAATTCTGATGATTGAGTTCCCCTATGACAGAAAGACCATCACCATGCCATCGACTCGATCAACGGTCACCCAGAATAATGCATAAGAACCAAGAAATACATTTCAAGTTGCGCTGTCTACAAGCGAATCAATCAACCTTCATGCTGGTCAACAGGAGAGTTTGACCTGGCAGCCGCCCCAGGACTGACTCCCCTCAAAAATTTCACATAGGCTGCAGACCTTTGCCCACTCCACTGACTGATAAAATTATGCATACAAGCCAGACAAAAAAATAGTGCCCATCCCTATCTCCCTCAAAACATTGTGTTGTTTTTCGAGCCAGCCCTCCCAATAGTCAACTGGCTACTCACCCAAAAATTTGTGGAGTTTTCATGAGCAAGTCCTCTACTACCCACCAATCTGATCAACTCAGAAATTGTGTAGAGGTGACTAGTAGGCCAACCTCCAAGATTCAGTGCAATCTTTCCCACCCGTGGCTCCCAGCATCCGACTAATAGTTCCCCTGAGGAATTGCGCAAATTTTTCTACCAAGCTCTAGCAACTGACTACCAGTTCCCTTTAGGAATTGCGTATTTTTTGCTACGAAGCTCCAGGTAGTTGACTTCCAGTTTCCCTTAGGAATTGCATAGTTTTTTATGCCAGTGACCTAGCAGCTGACTACCAGTTCCCCTCAAGAATTGCATATGTTTTTCTTCCAAGCTCGCGTTGACTGCTCATTCCCGAAATTGCGCATATTTTTCTTGCCCATCCTTCCTGCAACCCAGACAGTTCCACCCAGAAAATGCGCAGTTTTGTCCTCCAGTTGAGCCAGTCCCCACAGATAGTCACTCTCGATCCTGATCTCCCATCTTCATCACCCTGTGACTCCTACGCACTTTTCATCGGCAGTGCCCAGAGCCTCCATCCCACCTCACAACCTTGTCATCTCTCCCGGTCACTTGCATAAAAAATGATCATGCATCATGGTAGACTAAGAGGTTTATGGATTTGATGTCATCTCGTCATGAGTGACTACAAACATAGACACAAACAAACATGGCGCGACGACATATAGGATGAACAAAGGGAGAACATGCAGAAGGACAAGTTCACCAATGGACAAAGAAATAATGTATGCGAAGAGATGTGCTTGTGAACAGATGATCATGTGAATATGTGTTCACAGATGGACAGACGATCAAACATGCAATATGTGTTCACGGAAGCACAAACATGCACTTTTTGTGAACAAACGAACCTATCAAGCTTACCAACATGCAAGCAAGGAGAAATGTGTGAATGCAACATCGAGTGAACCAATGACCATCGAAGACTCCGCGCACTTTGCCATGTGGAGGTGAAGTTGTGACACACCATGAGGACATCCATCACCTAGCATCACTGCAGCTCAACATGCACACCAATAGCAGCATGAATGTACTAGCACTGTCATGTCGAGTCATGCATGACTCATGTCGTCCGCATCCCTATTGTGGGCCATACTGTGAATCGATGTAATGTAACATAGAAGTCGAAGAGACCCACTTGTTGTATGAAGAGACATGTAAAGTTAAAAATTCATGGAAGTCAAACAATCATGAGGGTAGTCGAATAGCCAGAAGGGTCGATTTCACCCTTGCCTATAAATACCCCCTCATTTGTACATGCAAAGGAATTTTCACCTCAACTCCTCCCAGATAGCCTTGAGAGTATCTAATCATTTCTTTGAGGAGTAAGTAGCGGCTCCAACGCTTCGCACGTAGGGTTAGTGATGTATTGTGTAATGATGTGTCTTCGAACTTTCACTTAATTTTGAAGCCTACTAACAAGCAAGAACATTTTTGCACATGTATTGTAACTGTTGTAAGACTGCTCCTTAACACTTGTAATGCATGTTGCTTTAACCTGTGTTTAACGATTGAACTAATTCACTTGTTGTAATACACAAATGTTAATAAAAACGTGTTGTATATGCTGTTAGCATTGTCTTTCCCATGTAGACTACTCTCTTAGACATCAAACATACCTTTCACATAAAACTTGCTATGACAATTGTTGCACTTGCGCGGACTAATCTGCTCAGTGTTATACATGTTATCTTGCCTTGTGTGTTGAGACTGCCACATCCATGTGGACTCTTGTGCCAGAAGTTATGCACATCCTCTTGTGTTGTGTGTTGCTAGTAGAGGTGGGACTTCTCTTAACCGACTTGGGACTCACTCCCACCCTCTCCCTCTATAGTTGGGGCTTCATACTGGGGTGATCCCTTGATTGTTTGCAAGTCCAACACCATCAACGTTTCAGGCGCTACATGGAGGGCACCTAGTTGTATATGGTTGAACGTACTCTCACACTCATTCATCAACCATCTGGTCAAGACAGTAACTTTCACTCTGATGTAGGAGCATACCACACTGTTAATCAAATAAGGAATCCAAAGCAGAGCAAGGAATAGGACATGTACCATTGGAATAAATTGGGAAAATTATGTTAAAACAAAGCTTAAATGATGGAATGGATAAAGTCTCTAGAAGACTTATTTAATGTAATTTGGCATATGTATGCATATAGAGAGCTTTAGGGATTTTGTTAGAGGAAATCATGGAGCGATCTGATCGGATCCTTTCAGTGATCTGATCCAATATTTCCAATATATATGATGAACTTCCATGTTCAATAGGGACAGAGAGACAGATATAGAGTATCCACAATGTAATCGAGAGGAGAACTGTTACTAAGGCTGAAATGCCTTAGGATGTAACTGTTCTGTATATAATAGAAAATGTGTGTTCAGTGTTGATTGATGTGCCTATGTATTACTGTATAAATAGTTTGTGTGTGTGTATTTCATATATAGAGTTGAATCCAATGTTTCAGGTTCGATCGACCATCAATCACTGTATGGATCGATGGCAATCTAAAATGTCAATTATATGAGTGTTCTGTGTGAAGACAGAGTGTGGCAGGAACCTTGGACGAGGTGTAAATCCATCAAAATAAGAGAAAACAAGTCAAAGGGGAAACAGACGGAGAGCGCATGAGATCCGTTGGATCTTATAAATCGACGGCCAGTGCATGGTGGAAGAGAAAGGAATATAATCGACGAAGAGTGGGTTTTAAACAATGGAAGTGGTATTTCGGGTGACCTCAAACCCATAAGTGGTATTGAAGGGTGAGCAACCAATTCCACTAATTGAGCGACACGTAGGAGTGAGGAGGAGAGAGGAAACCACTTTATCGGGTGGTTAATCCTCGTGCTACTTGTCCACCCGAAATCATCAAGGACAGTTGGATCCACTAAGAGCAGATCAATGGTGGAGGAGTGTCATGTAAGTTTGATTGAGCAGGAAAAGACATCGGCCATTAGATTGGAGAAAGAAATCGATGGTGGCGATCTAATCACTGATCGCTAATCACAGAGGTCAAGCGAAGGACAGTGGATATGCGATTATATGATATGCTGAAACTCTGATATAGCGATAGCCGATAATTGGAGATCAGAGATCAGAAAGGTCGGTGGAAAGGATTGGAGCGATTAAAGAGCAGACTTGATGGAGTTATAGTGGCGGGTGTATAATATTTGAGATCTAATCTTATGCTTTCAGCAATGTGGTTTTCCGTGTAATCCTGTGTATTTCTGATAAAGTGTTTTGGTCTCGATTTATAGAGAAAAACAGACTAAGTCATATGGTCCCAGTTTTTAAAGGCTAAGGCCACGAAGAATGCTTCAAATAGGTTTGTGGGACAAAACCCATAGGCCTCAAGATCGAAATTTATAAACAAAGGGGAAATTAGCCTTAACCCGAAGTCTCCTTTCATCACACTCCCTCTCACCTACGTGCGACTCTGAATTTGATTACACCTCACCTCCTGTAGAGTCCAAAGATCGTCTTACCATGACACCCCCTTTTGCTTATGTTTCCTCTCTTTTCCTAGACCTAAATAATGCCACATACACCAGGTTTTGATAAAAGTAAGTAATAATATGTCTTCTTCTTTAGGTTTGATTATATGACCTATTATTTTGTTAAAGAATCCAATTGGCTATAGAATTGGTCTGTTTCCGCAGTTAATCCAGATTTATGTAGTTGTCTCCATTGTTTGCAACGTTTAGAAGCTCCTGGTCAGTGACGAAGTATACAAATGGATAGGAAATGGTCCCAACATGGATCCCTTCCTATCCCCTTGAACCACTTGATCAAGATGAGCATAGGACATCATGGTCAAACCCCAAAGTCAACCACAGGATCGTCAACTGAATTAAATACGAGTTTCATCAAAACCTTGTCGATTTTCTTTCGGAATAGAAAATCGAAGGTTTAGAAATATAGTTAGTTAGAATAAAGATATATAGGCTTAAATTACTCATGACTGTTATTTTAAAGACTTGCTATAATAATTATGGCCATATTGTTATTTGGTGTGCACTGGATCATGTAATTTTGAGACAGTTTGTTCAATTCTGTTTACAAGCAATAGAACTTGTTTTGTGTGTGTATGCATTGCATTGATTGGAGATTATGGACTGATATATGGGGGGCCCCTACGATAGTGACAGGTCTCTAACCAGATGCAATTCAATTTCTTTTGATTACTTTGAATACTATGTTTTTATGTGAGAAATGCAGTATGATGAGTTCATCAGTGAATACTTTTATGCATGAGTACTTTCAATTGCTTTATACCTAGGTTAATTTGCTATTTGAATTGCTTTCTACCTTGTACATCATGGTTCTTTCATTTTCTTTTTATCTAGAATAGTTAATTGTGTTTGCTCCATAAGTATAGATGTTACTTAGAATGTCTTGTTTGAATAAGATTGAGTAAGTAAAAGTGTGAGAGCCTTCTTCTTGAAAATCGAATTCAGATAGTACTTCTTTTTAGTTTAATAGAATAGATTTCTCTTAGTGAATTAGAGTTGTAGCCTAAAGACTTAAGATAAAAATCCCAAAATAATATAACATAAGTAGAAGTTAGAAGCACTCTCATATCATCCATAAACTAATTCAATAGAGAATAACTCTTAAGGAATTAGCTGATAACATTAGGAATTGAGACATTAATATAATCAACGACACCATATCCATGTTAATATTAAGCTTAGACCATAACAGGAACATAACAACATAAACAATAACTTCTAGCACATATAATGTATATGTACTTCATCAGTCTATGCACCTTAGTTGACAATTTATGATTGAAAACTTAAATACATTAAATTGGCCAAACACCTCCCAGGATTGAACACGAGATTCCATATCATCACCTTTGCTCCATTCGTCCCATCACCCACCAGTTCGCGAAAGCAGTCAGACTGATCCCAGGCATACAACATCTCCCATACGCATCAAGGAAGAAAAAGGCACTCCTATAGGGGTTGTTGTATCATCAGTGGAAGAAGTAGTTCTTGCCACACTTGAAAGTCTGGTAGAAGCTATTGAAGATGGATAGGAACCTCTGGTCTTCTAGTAAAGTGAGAAAAACACTCCCGCGATCTCGGGATCAGACTCTGTTACAGGAGGCGGAGGGGAAGGTAGCGGAGGAGGCAGAGGTAAAGATGAACAAATGGACTCAGAGTCGGAATCCTCAGATTCTGAGAGAGAGTAGGAGGAAGAAGAAGAAGAAGAGATGGTTGACCCAAATAAGGAATGGGTGACTCAGGGATCATTGGCTATCCTAGCTATTTTGCACAAGATGTCGAAGCGAGTAGATAGAATGAACATCAAGTTCAACACTGACAACACGGTGAAGGCGAAAGACCCTTTGGATAACTTCGACCTGTAGTTGCAGACCCTTGAGGTACGACATGACGACATATTTTGTAGATTGTTTCCATGTACCTTGGATGGTTTTGCAACTGTAGAGTATCACAACCTTCCACCAAACTCCATACAAAAGTGGGTGCATTCAAATGCATATTCCTTGAAAGTTTTGTTGATGACAAGGCCCCAAATATGTTACTCAAAGAATTGTGAAACCTGAAGATGGAGGGGAAATAAAATATAAAAGACTTCAACTAGAGGTTTACATGCATATTGAAAAAATTTGCAGTGGGCACCAAACCTCATGACTCCATCATTGTTGATTACCACACATTCACGTTGTCGACTAGTATTGTGCAGTTCATCAAGCGAGGTGTGAAACCAACACTTTTGGAAACTGTGAAGAGGTTATCGTTGTAGAGAAAGACCTGCGTGTGATTGGAGTCATCAAGGATGATGAACTAGCAAAAGACTCCAATGGTGTGAGCAGAAAGTCGCAAGTGATGGCGAGCAAAGGTAGAGACAAGGAAGCAAATGACATTGAAACCCTCACTCGTGTCATCAAGAACTTGACAACAAAAGTGTCTATGCTTAAACAATGGAAAATAGACACATCTACAAGCAGCCATCCACCTAGACAAAAATAGAGAAGCAGCTCATCATGCAACAATGGGTTTGCTAAAAAAACTATGCAGAGCTCTGTGTTTAATGTTGAACATGCCACAGACCTTGAGTTCTATTCATTCCACAAAGAAAATCACCACGAGAACTTTTGTTCGGACTGGAATCGAGTCGCAAGATCGGTATACAGTCATACATTCAATGCACAGAGCAGTGTGTAGTAGTAACGGGATGACAAAGATAATGATGAAGATATTGCACCTAATGAAGCATCAAGCTCTACTCATGTGGTGAATGCATATCAGTGATTGCAAGCCATTCCAGAGATGAACATCGAGAAGAAGCCCCCAAGACAAAATGACCGTTACAATATTAGGAGTAAAGGGGCTCCCCTTACACTTGGGGAAGTATAAGAAAAGATGAGACTGCTAATGAGGAAGGTTGATCCCCCAGCCACCCCAAAGAATAAAACAAAAAATAGGTCCAGGAAGACAGCGACGGACAAGATTATATCCATCAGTAGAAAACTGCTGAACACTCTACCGGACAACACGAACATGAGCCCTACCCTGGATACCTTAGCGAGCCTACCACCTCTCGACTACAACATTGTATATGACATGAAGAGAACTAGGGAAAACATTAGCTTGTTTGAGTTAGCCAAGATCCAGAGTCAGTGAGACATCCTGCTACATGCATTGGGATAGACTGCAATGGACAGTGTAGCCTCTACCAGCACGGAGCAAGCACACCTCCCAAATCACATTCTACTGAGCTCAACACACTCCGGATGGAAGAAGAAAACTCAGATTGCTCTCCATTCCTGCTATCATTTGAAATTTTTTACTACAATGTTCACAACTTCTTGGCTGATTATAGCGCAAAAGTCAACATCATGCCTCCCTCTATTGCGAAAAGGATCAATGCAAAATGGAGCGAGACATCCGTGTGGATCATCCAACTTGATCTAACATCAGTACTAACCATTGGTCAAATGCAAGACGTGATCATTCAACTATCTCATGATGGTCTAGCTCACCAATGCATCAACATAGTTGTTGTGGACATATCAGAAGCATACAGTCTACTACTTAGCAGAGACTGGTCCCTCAAGCTAGACGGATATTTTGCTACAGACTGCTCACACATGTGGCTTTCGTACAAGGGAAAATGCAACAAAATCCAGGTAGTTTCCGAGAGGTATATGAAGCATAATGTCACTCCCCTTAGACATGAGAATGAATTGTTGGCCTTCGCAGAACTAATGTTCGGTAACTTCCTCCTAGAAACAACATTAGGGTGTTATCTTGTACAGCCATCTCCAACCCCGCCAGACGCACAGTTGGGCGTCCTTCCTTGCCCAACTGATGGAAATGAAACATGTATAGCACATTGTAGCATTACTAGTAGTAGCAATAGCAACAATATTAGCAGTAATATAAGTGTTTCAAACGGTCAGTGTACAGATGAGTTGTGGACCATGTATTTTGACGGGTCAAAGACACATGGCGGCTCAAGAGCCAGGTGCATATTGGTTGATCTAAACAACATAAAACACATGATTTCAAGTCACTTCAAGTTTGAGTGCACAAACAATGTTGTTGAGTACATAGCACTCATGTTGGGCTTACAAAAATCAATTAGGCTCAACGTGGTCATAGTCAAAGTTGTAGGTGATTCGGAAATAGTAGTAAAAAAGGTACGTAACATCATTCATTGTTTGTCACCTCTTCTCAAAAGTTACCAACTAGAGGTATGGTGACTGATCTCTAGCTTCCAATAATTTAATATCATTGTTGTGCCAAGAATGCATATTGCAGCTGCCAATTCCTCGCCAATTGCAGCTGCCAATATGTCACTACTTAGGGATAGAGGTATTGTTGAAGTTTTGTATAGGCCTTCTGTCTCTAATAACATAACTGATCTACGTGTTTTTGGTGATGGTTAATAGATATGGCACTCCATGAACTACGTTGATGTTTTCAAGGACATAACAGCTGGTGAAGATGAGCACGAGTAGCCCTTGAAAATTAGAGCTAATGGCAAGAAAGAAAACCCCATCCCCAAGGGTGTGGTTTCTCTCAACAAGCTCTATGACTTGCAGAACCGCTGTCAAGGGCCCAAAAATAGCAGAACCCATAGGTCCACCACTATGAACAAATAAAGCAACCTAAGAACCAATCACAATCCGAAGGTAGTTAGTCTTGGTGTGAATTGCACACCACAGTAGCGACAAGCCTTCGTTTGCTTGATCAAATAGTATCAAGATGTGTCTGCATGGTTATATGATGACTTGAGTACACACGACACACGAATGATCCAACACGGGATTCCAAGAAAAGAAGGAGCCAAGCCATTACAACAAAAGTTGGGTAAAACACATATGTCGTTTGAACCTCTTATACAGAAAGAATTGACTAAGTTATTGGATGTTTGCATTACTTACAAAGTTCATCACCATACATGGGTTTCTAATTTAAGTTTTGTACATAAGAAATATGGGGAAATCCACTTGTGCATTGATTTTAGAAACTTGAAGTGATCTCGGAATAAAAACAACTGCTCCGTGCCACCATCAGAGCCTATGTTGCATGTAGTATCTGAAGCAATAGTGCCTTTTTGACCTAAATTTCTTTCGAGATACCACTATGCTCTAATAGCAGAACCCGATAGTCTTATACTAGTCCACGAGAAGCTTGGCCCACACACATACTATCACAATCACTTGTTGGGAGGGTTGACAACCTTCCTGTCAATAGGCAAGATCTTGAGCATCACTTCTAGTAGGATGGGCCATGCCCTGTGCCATGTACATAGTTTGCTTGTTGCTTGTTGCTTTCATTTTTTTTTGCCTTGCTTACTATATTATTTTTTATTTGGTTTGTTCTTCTTACTATTTTTGTTTATGCTTGCTTTATTTGCTTGATACCTTACTATTTTTGTTTCTGGAAATAAGTGTTGTCGACTGCTGCGTTCTGGCTTTTGAATGGAGTATGTGGCTAAGATTTGAAGAAACTAATGACACTGTATCACTTGGCTAGTCTTGTGTTTGTCTTCTCTGTGCTTATTTATAACCTTTGGCCGATGAAATATTGATAGAAAATACGAGTTGTTTACGAGGGAAGTTTTGGTCTAACGATGAACTTGTGTCCACACTGGGAAGCCCCATGCTTGTACTCAGCCTTCTTCTTTGTGTGTTCAAGCTCATCCAACCAGTAGAAATGAAGAAGGGGAAAATCTAAACGAGAAAACCTATGTCATAGGTCTTACATTATTCTATGAAGCAACAACCTCTTCTACTCTCAATAAGTTGAGATCCCTCTTCCGCCCCAAAAATAAATAATTGCCTATGTAGAGTGGTGAAGAATGCAACTCCACTAGGTTACTGACTAGGCTCGATGGTAGTGGAGCAATGCATGTGTTCCTACTTGACTCCTTCGAGGTACTGTCCAGGCCTATTGGAAGTAGAGCAACACCAAAGATGAAAACTTATACTCTGAAAATATTCAACACATGAGCTAAATTATGCTTCCCGAATTTGAAACACTGTGATCAAGTTGAACTTTTGATTGTGTTTGACTAAGTTGGAAAAATGGTGGACCATGTATGTCCATGGGGTAAGTGGGGAAGCCGAAGTAACCCACACATCGATTCAATACTCCCCGAAAGACCAAGGCCATGTGTTATCCATGAACCAAAACAGATAAGTTGGAGTTCTACCAGTGTGTCTCCAAGTGTTGTAGCAGCTACAACCACCCTCCAAAATTTTGGCCTGCACCGTCACACAGAATAAGTCGATCTTGCGGACAAGATAGACCTTCCTAGAATCTAAAGAAGACCTAATGACAAGCAAACCAACCAGACACTATCTTTCTCTAAATATGCTTTAATAAACAATGGCAAACAAGTGTTTTTAGGGCCTACCTTAGGTCCAACGCAAGCTTGTGGATGCCCTCACTCCTTTGATCCAAATGAGCTCCTTTGTTGTGAATCTGCAAACACAAACAAGGCAAACAAATTAAATAGCACCTGAAAAGCCAATTGCATAAAACATATTTAACATGAAAGTCAAGGAGTCCATGAAACAAATAACATAAGATACTTGTTGAGAAAAATTAGTTTGATTGTATTAATTCAGAAGAAGAAGAACTTTACAACCTTTTCCTTGATGTTGTACAAGCTCCTCCTAGGGTCCAGCAAGAAGTCTCCTCTACTTTGACAAGTTTCACTCACTCCCCAATGAAGCCAAAAAGGTATGTGATCTCTCCTCTTAAGCTCAACTAGGAAGTCTTGATTTCACCAGCATTTACCCTTAAAAATGTTCATCTTCTAACCTCTTCAGCAACCAGCCCAATGCCTGTATTTATAGTGCAATGGAGGGAGGTTACTAGGTCCTCCTTCAAAGGGATAAAGCCCTCCTTCAAAGGGATAGCTCGTCTCATCAAGGGATTAGCTCCTTCTCTTTTGGGATGCATGAACCACCTCAGAGCGAACAATCCACGTCAAAATTCGTCCTAGAAACCTCTAGAATTAACCCAAAGTGAGTTTTTTAAGATAAAACTTGCGCCTTTTGACTTTCATAGGGGTTCGCACTTACACCGTTAGGGACAGAGCGAGCAGGTCCGCATTTTTTGTAAACAGAAGGTGCGGGATCGCAGGTGATAGTGAGAGAAATTGCGGAACTAGAGTTACATTGATTTTTAATGTCTTTCTCTCATTTCCAAATCTTGGTTTGAAGAGCTGAGATCTGAGACTTGCTTAGGAGGACAGTACAAGTGATGATAGACCCATACTGACTGCAAATAATCATGGTGATGATATTTTTGTGTAACAGATTGCCCCCTAAAGTGCGAAGTCTGTAGTAGATGAGGATTTCATTTATCATTTAGGAAGAGTGAAGTACTTTATCATTTCGAGGATCATCTTGTGGAGAGCCCGGTTGGAACCTGTAAAAAAACATTCAATGCAAGATATATATATGAGATCATATCATCGTTGAGGTAGGCATTCCCATACTCAGATCAAAACTGATTAGAAAAACTAACTACTACTCTGATATAGGAATGATCTTGTAAAACATCATAAGTATAGACTCAGGTGGACACAGTATGGATGCAGCCATCTGTTTATGAATATTCCATTATATAATGAATACAAAATTCCTCATAGCCTGGATTGTGGAAACTAGATCCAGGGTCTTCATTTCTACTTCCCGAAACAGTACGATTCTATCCATGCGAATGAATGTGTTGATGTCGAACATGGTAGAAACCACTTGATTACCAGTCAATGATGTAAACTGTTAACAAGTGTGAGAGAAACCACCAGTGATGTCAATGGCTCTCAAAGTACCCAGTACAATCCATGAGATGTGAATAAATGTGTTGATGTCAAACATGTCACGGAATCCTTTGATCGAAAGTCAATGATGCAAATTGTCGTCAAAAGGGAGAAACCTGCCATTGAGGCATGCAGATCTCAAGGTACTGGCAATTTCTAGATCATCTTTCTAGATAATGAGCTGATTTCGATAGAAAGCGATCCGTCGTAGGCAAGCCCACAACATGAAATCATAGATCAAGATGAAGAAATTTAGTTGCAAAGACTGACTCAGGGATGGTCAAGATGGATGACAGATATTTTGCAGATGAATGGCTTATTGGCAATGACCTCTTGAACACATAACGACATGATAGATGGTTTGGTGACAATTGACCCAAAGTCAATACCCAGAAACCGGCTGAAGACTTTCAATGTGGTTTGATCAACTGTTAGGCAAAGGATTTCCGAACCTAGGTGAATAAAAGTGTCGTGTTCAAGAGTGGTTACAAAGTATGACAAACAAACTCATTTTTCTCTCTTTTCCCCCACCATTTCTGGCAGGTACCTCTTTATTTTTGACAAGCTTGAGGAGGATAACATTTGCTTGATTATAATCTCATCCTTCGGATGAGTCCAACTTAGTTTAAATTTGAACCCTAAGAAGGAGTGGTTCGTTCCTGTTTGTAATTGAACAGGTCCTTTACTGTGAAATTTTAACGAGTCCAGTATAGGAGAAACTCGGCGTTTTTCAATTTTAGACAGTCTGAAAAAACTTAAGAAGACTCCAGGGTTGACATTTTTCGTAAATTTGTGTCTCCCAAGCCCGAAAAAGTATAAAGTAATACTTGAGAGAACCGCTTGATCATTACGACCAAGGAGTACTTTTCGTAATTAGTGCCTCTGATCCGAAAGAGTAAAAAAAACGATCAATGACACGTCATTTTATAACCAATATCGAATTTGAAACGACAAAAATCCGGCAATCTTTTCATGTTTTTACGGTCAGAAAAGAGCTGTAAGTGGACCATCTTTTAATTCCATTTTAACGAGTTTAAAAGAAAAACTTGGTGATCTTTTCATGTTTTAGGAGTCAGAAAAGAGCTTAAAGGTGACTCTAAGGTTTCACTTTTTTGTAAGTTTTAATGAGTTCGAAAAAGGGATAAAAATGTACTCATGGTTTTCACTTTTTTGTAAGTTTTAATGAGTTTGAAAAAGGGATAAAAATGTACTCATATGGCCGACTTTCAATTTAATTTATGAGCAGGAAAAGACGGAAAGAACTCGGCATTTTCATTTGTTTTACGAGAATGAAAGATAGCAAAATCATCTCGGGATTTTCATGAGTTTAACGAGTCTTGAAAATAACTGAAATTGACTCGAGATAGGTTTCATTTTTACAAAAGCTTGAAACAGAGAAAAACGATGCGTCAAAGTAGTTTCATTTTTACACAAGCTTGAAACAGAGAGAAAACTGTGCTTGATGCCCCCTAAGCATAACTGCTAGAGCACATGCCCCCCAGCTTCATTTCATTCAACTAAGTACATTGCTGGTAATTGATAGCTGGATGGAATGAAGGTTCAGTTACGAGATCATTTGAAAGAGTCGACCTACAACTGTAACAAAATTATGCAAAAATTGAAATAACTAACCTAAATATACAACTTAACATTTATGAGATCTAGTCAAACTCTCGAATCAATTAGAGGAGGATTTGTTTCATTTTTTAACGAGCTTGACACGGGAAAAGAACTATGCTCGGATTTGGTTTCATGTTTGCACAAGCTTGAAACGAAAAACTATGCTTGTTATAAGTTCGCATGCCCCCAGCATAATGACGCAAATCAAGGTACATGCCCCCCAAGCTTCATTGCATTCAACCAAGTGGATGAAATGAAGGTTTACTTTCGAAATCTTGGAAAGACTCGTGGGAGTTGTTTCATTTTTTAGTGAGGTTGACACAGGAAAAGAACTATCCTCAAAACCCTTGTTTCATTTTTTAAATGAGCTTGACACAAGATAAGTAACTATGCTCATAACTATTCTCTACAATCTACCTAACAAAAAACTATACTCTAAAAACCTTGATTCATTTTTATCGAGCTTGACACAAGACAAGGAACTATGCTCTAAAATCCTTGATTCATTTTTTAACGAGCTTGACACAAGACAAGGACCTATGCTCATGACTACTCTCTACAATCTACCTATATAACCTATCCTTGTTTCATTTTTTAACGAGGTTGACACAAGACAAGAAACTATCCTCGAACCTGATTCATTTTTAACGAGGTTGACTCAGTAACAGGAACTTTCCTCGGAACATCCTGTTTCATTTTTTAACGAGGTTGATACAGGAAAAAACTATCCTCGCCCATTGATTATGGCTTCCAATTGGAAGACAGACATGTCAATGGACACACCTCGATCATGGCCTCCAAGAGGTCTTCATCAGAAGGAAGAATAGTTCTCTGGAAGGAACACATGTCAAGGGACTCAAAAGGGATAAGAATATCGTGTTCAAGTAATCCCATAGAGTTTTCCATGTCAATTACCGGATCTAAATCAAAGGAAGATGAGAAAACAGTGAGAGGCTCACTTACATCGGTAACTGAAAACATGGGACCAGTTGCCACATAATTAACCCGTGGTGGGGTAGATACCACTTGAGAATCAGGAACATTTAGGGCTGTCATATTATTGGTAGTTGAAACAAGACTAGGGAACGAAAGCCGGTCTACAGTCACAATATTTCCAATGTGAGGGAAAGACATCACGCGAAAGAGTGTCGATACGACAGCTTTCATTGCATAAACATATTCTCGCCCAAGGAGTAAATTGAAATCCAAGGGACCTCGAACTACCATAAGATCAATACAAACAGTTTTACCTTCCAAGGTAATAGAAAACTTAGGAAGGATCCCTAAAGGTTCACTAATGGTTCTGTTAAAAGCTTTCAGATTCTGCGTAATAGGCGCAAGCTGAGGGGAACCCAAAGCTTTCCAAGCAATTGAGGATAAAATACTAACAGAAGCACCTTCATCTACCTGTGTGCGATGCATGTCCCTACCACCAACCTTGACAATGATTTGGAAAGGGATGGAGGAAGGAAGATGAGGTTCTGCCAATCTATTCCAATCAAAGGAAAAGACCTCAATACTTGGAGGGGATTCTAAAGAAACAGGTGAAATGCCCCCCGGCGTAGAGGAATCTGATGTAACAAAAAGAACCTGAGCGGTATGAACTTCACTCTCTAAAGGGAAAGTGGGATCGATCGACTGTGAAATTGAATCGACCACTTGATCAACTAATGGATCATCAACCTGAGTGACATGAGTTTCACTCTCCAATGGAAGAGTGTGATCGACTGTACTTGAAATTAGATCAATCACTCCGTTAGTTGACGGTAGGTTGGGAGAAAGTTTACGGTAACCAGTTGGAAATTCTTGCTACGGAACAGTAAGGTTTTCCAACAATTTTGAGGCTTCATCCATGTGAGGGAAAATGTGAGTTTGATGACTCCCTTTGCGTAACTTACAAGGAAACCTAACTTTACTCTTTTTCCCAGGAACCTAACTATCCCTGGTTGATGGATCAATGGAAAGTTGATGAGATTTTTCTGACCATACTTCCAAGACTTTTGGAATACCAAGATAATTGATAAGGAAGTGGTCACCCTTACAAAGCCTGCAAGGGTATTTGGTTTTACGATGCATGTCAGAGTTTTCCTCAACACAACTAACACTTACAGTCGTGGTTGGTTGGTTGACTTCTTTCTTATCTTGCTTCTTCTTCTTCTTCTTCCCTTTCTTCTTCTTCTTATCCACCTGGTTGCTAGCATCAAGGCTTTTACCAAGCGAAGAGGAAGAAATGGAGGAAGAAAAATTAGGCGAAGAAGGTAAAGGGTCAACAGAAGGTTGGTGATGTTGAGATGGTGAACTCTGTTGAGGTGAAGCATTCAGTTGAGGTGGAACAATTGGAGTATTTGGGGCCAACGAAGTTGAAAATAACCATATCGGTAAACCTATTGTAAATCCAGGTAATGACAAAGTAGCCATGTAAGGAGGACCAACATTTCCGAAGAAAGGAAAAGTACTAGGATCCTCGTTAAGAGGAGTTCCTTGGTTGGTAAATTCCAGAACATTTGCCATTATATTCAACTTCAATGAATTTTATTAACAATTTAAAACTAAAATTAACAGTTCACAATTCACACCTAAGGTATCTAAAAGTAAAAACAAACAAATTAACATGTGCTATCAAATCTAGGAGTCAAACCACACACAAACAGTAACTTTCTGTACCGAAAACACTAGTTGGTGATGAAATCCAACGTCGCAGAATTCAATACAGAAATGGCGGTTGGAACAGTTACCTCGACAACCTGCTTAATGAATAGACTGGCACAAGTTTCTCCACTAAACCGTCTCGAGTGAGGAGAACCCCCCAGAAAATCCAAGTGAGTCTAGTCGAAGTCTGCTCCAGGTACAGTGGGATCTTCCCACCACTATCACCTCAGGAAGAATCCTAAAGAATATGGCCACTAAGGTTACCAACTGAAACAAATATACTTGGGGGAACAGTCTATGATCCGATACGCACACAAGGGCAAAGTAGCAAGCTCAATCCCCTTGAAGGCTCCTTGACATAATCCAAGGTTTACCAACAAGTGACCCCAGGCTCCTCGAAAATGGTCAATCCGAGGTTTATCATTTTTAATACATGAATATCTTCTATTGTTCCTAATGAGGAAGGATTGATTACCTCACTGGTTCAGATATGATCTCGTGCTTCTCCTTTAAGAGGAGCTTTCCCAAAGCATAGATGTAACAATTGGAATTTCTCCCTACCGCAAGATCGACTACTTGTTTGTTTTACTGTCTTGGAGAGTTAACTAAAACCTATTCCAAGACACTAACCTAAGCTAGATTGGTGGAAAGAGCCCTAAAAATGTAAAAATTACTAGATGAATTTTAATTAAGCGCTGTGTTATTTAGGCTGTTATTACTCAAAAGGGTAAATGGATACGAAACCAATGGTGTTATGACCCGACTCAAAACTGAATGCAATCGAATATGATAATGTAACCCTTTCAATTCAATGAATCCTAACTAAAGTAAGGAGAGAGTTTCCATTCACTTCCAACAATGAAAAAAATTGATCACTAAGAGAAAATATAACAAATTCTCTAATGCACTAATTTCATCAAGAAAAATTAATGCAAATCGATTCCCAAACAGTTTTCTTTTTATTTTTATTTTTGTGTGTTAAAAACAAGAATAAAAATATTTAAATTCAAATCAAAGAAAACTGATCTAAATCTACGATTTTTTTTATTTTTTATTTTTATTTTTATTTATTTATTTATTTATTTATTTTTATTTTTTTTAGAATGTAAACTATGCAATTGTAATCTATGCACAATTCACTTGAAAAGTATGCAAATGTAATCTATGCACATTTTTCATTCATATTCTGAAAATGAGAATTCTAATTATGCAAATGTGATCTATGCAAGAGAATTCTCAAACACAAGATGATTCTAATGTAATCTAAGAACCAATCAAGTGCAAGTCAAGAAAATCGGGTGAGAGTTCCAAAGAACAAAAAATAAAAACACTCAAAGGCGATTAACACTCATACACAATTTAGACTGAGACAAACCTCCAAGTAATGACCAAAGGAAATCAAATTAAGAATTTCTCAAAAAAGAGACTCAAAACACCTAATTGATAAAAGCTTAAAACAAGAATGCCAATGGAATTAACCTAAGAAAAGCTTCTGACAGGTTATATGCAGGTCTGGGTAGTAGATAATAACTTCTAAACGAAAACTGAGCTGACTAACAGAGGAAATCTTAGGTTTTTCAAAATTTTGACAGGGTCTGCAGGCCCACAGTTAACACACGTGCAGTCCCGCTCTGTGCTAAAAGCAAAAGTGCGGATAAGTACGCATTGTGTTAAAAGGCTAGGGTGCGGTCCTCTCCCAAAGCTATGAAAAATGAAAAATAACCCTGGATCTACAAACTCTACCCAATTCCATACACAACAAGCCCAAAACAGAAACAAAAACACAGTTTCTCAGGTCAAAGTAAAAACAAGGAAAAGAATCAGATCGCCAGCAGAGTCGCCATTTTGTCACACGGAATAAGTCGATCTTGCGGACAAGATAGACCTTCCTAGAATCTAAAGAAGACCTAATGACAAGCAAACCAACCAAACACTATCTTTCTCTAAATATGCTTTAATAAACAATGGCAAACAAGTGTTTTTAGGGCCTACCTTAGGTCCAACGCAAGCTTGTGGATGCCCTCGCTCCTTTGATCCAAATGAGCTCCTTTGTCGCGAATCTGCAAACACAAACAAGGCAAACAAATTAAATAGCACCTGAAAAGCCAATTGCATAAAACATATTTAACATGAATGTCAAGGAGTCCATGAAACAAATAACATAAGATAGTTGTTGAGAAAAATGAGTTTGATTGTATTAATTCAAAAGAAGAAGAACTTTACAACCTTTTCCTTGATGTTGTACAAGCTCCTCCCAGGGTCCAGCAAGAAGTCTCCTCTACTTTGACAAGTTTCACTCACTCACTAATGAAGCCGAAAAGGTATGTGATCTCTCCTCTTAAGCTCAACTAGGAAGTCTTGATTTCACCAGCATTTACCCTAAAAAATGTTCAGCTTCTAACCTCTTCAGCAACCAGCCCAATGCCTGTATTCATAGTGCAATGGAGGGAGGTTACTAGGTCCTCCTTCAAAGGGATGAAGCCCTCCTTCAAAGGGATAGCTCCTCTCATCAAGGGATTAGCTCCTTCTCTTTTGTGATGCATGAACCACCTCAGAGCGAACAATCCACGTCAAAACTCTTTCTAGAAACCTCTAGAATTAACCCAAAGTGAGTTTTTTAAGATAAAACTTGCACCTTTTCACTTTCACAGGGGTCCGCATCTACACCGTTAGGGACAGAGCGAGCAGGTCCGCAGTTTTTGTAAACAGAAGGTGCGGGACCGCAGGTGATAGTGAGAGAAAGTTCGGAACCAGAGTTACATTGATTTTTAATGTCTTTATCTCATTTCCAAAGCTTGATTTGAAGAGCTGAGGTCTGAGACTTGCTTAGGAGGATAGTACAAGTGATGATAGACCCATACTGACTGCAAATAATCACGGTGACGATATTTTTGTGTAACATGGACCCAATTTCAGAGCTTCCCTTGAGAGTTTCACTTGATGACTGCACACACTTGGGTTCACTCTGTGAGCTCGTGTGAGTCTTCACACCCACCTTGCTTGATTATTTCAACCAATATTTTGCATGTCAATGTCAATGTCATGCTTGCGACCATGTTCTAGTTGTATTCAAGGTCTTCTCTTTGTGTGTACTTGTTGTGTTTGCTATGTAAAACTTATGTCACACTCACACATGGAGTCACATACACTATTGTGCAAGAATCGTCACAGTTGACCAAGGATCAAACAAAAGTGTCACGCTTGATGCTTACACCCTTGGTGAGTCATGTTGGGCATGTGTGTCTGGATGGTTTGAGTCATGCTGTCGTCTAGTCATGTAGGTGTGTGTTTGCAATATCACAAATGCATATTTCGCTCATTCACACACTTAGTCACTTTTCTGAAGTTCTGACAACTGAATTCCCCTCTGATAGCCAGACCATCACCCCACCATCGACTCGATCGACAACCACCCAGAATAGCACAGAAGCACCAAGCTACGCTGTTTCAAGCTACGCTGTCTACAAGTGAATCAATCAACCTTCATGTTGGTCTACATGAGAGTTTGACCTGGTAGCCACCCTAGGATTGACTCCCCTCAAAATTGCATAGAGGTTGTAGACCTTGCCCACTCTACTGACTGAGAAAATTTAGAAGATAGGCCCGACAAACACCTAGTGCCCGTCCCTGTCTCCCTCAGAAAATTGTGCAAGCTTTCCAGCCAGCCCTCCCAACAGTGGACCGACTGTTCACCTAGAAAACTATGCAGTTTTCATGAGCAAGTCCTCTACTGCCCAGTAGTCCACTCAACTCAAAAACTATGCAGAGGTGACCAACAGGCCAACCTCCGAGGTTTAGTGTAGTTTTTCCCACTAATAGCTCCTCGCAGCTGACTGACAGTTCCCCTCATGAATTGCACAGCTTTTGTTGCCATGCTCCAGCAGCTGAGTGCTAGTTCCCTCCAGGAATTGTGCAGTTTTTGATGCCAAGCTCCTGGAAGCTGACTCCTAGTTCCCCTAAAGAATTGCATAGTTTTTGCTACCCGCTTGTTCTGGAAACTGCGCAGATTTTGCATGCCTAGCCTTCCCACAGCCTGGAATCCTGCACCCAAAAAATGCCTACTTTTTTCCTCCAGCTAAGCTAGACCCTGTAGATAGTCACTGTTGATCCGAATCACCCATCTTCATCACCCAATGAGTTCCACACAATTTTCACTAGCAGTGCCCAAATCCTCCATCATGCCTCGCAACCTTGTCATCTCTCCCAATCACCTGCATCGGAAATGATCATGCATCATGGAAGACTAGGAGGTTTATGGATTGGATGTCATCTCATCATGAGTGACTTCAGACATAAGTACACAAGCAAACATGGCGTGACGATGGATGGGATGAACAAAGGAACACATGCAGAAGGACAGGTTCACCAATTGATGAATAGATGATGTATGAAAACAGATGTGCTCGTCAACGGATGATCATGCAAATATGTGTTCACAGACGAACGAATGAGAAAACATGCAAGATGTGTTCATGAATGGATGAATGAACGAACATGAAATTTTCACAAATGGATGAACCTGTCAAGCTTACCAAGATAAAAGAAAGTAGTAATGTGTGAATGAAACATCAAGTGAACCAACGAACATCGAAGGCTCTACATGCTTTTCCATGCAGAGGTGAATCTGTGACACACCATGAGGACATCCATCACCTAGTAGAACTACAGCTCGACATGCACACCAACATCATCATGAATGTACCTAAATTGTCATGTCAAGTCATGTCATCCACATCCGTACTGTGGTACATACTATCAATCAATGTAATGTAACGTGGAAGTCCAAGAGACCCACTTGTTGTATGAAGAGTCATGTAAAGTCGAAAACTCAAGGAAGTAAAAGAGTCATGAGGGTATTCGAACAACCACAAGGGTCAGTTTCATCCTTGGCTATAAATACCCCCTCATTGGTACATGCAAAGGACTTTTCACCTCAGCTCCTCCCACATAACCTTGAGAGTCTATAATATTTTCTTTGAGGAGTAAGTAGTGGCTCCAACGCTCCGCATGCGAGGTTAGTGATTTTTTGTGTAACGATGTGTCTTGGACTTCTCTTTAATGCTTGTAATGCATGTTTCTTTAACCTGTGTTTAAAACTTGAACTAATTCACTTTTTATAATACACATATGTTAATGAAAACATGTTTTATAATTTTTTAACATTGTCTCGCCTCTGTAGACTACTCTCCTAGACATCAGACAGACCTTTCACATAAAACTTGCTATAACAATTGTTGCACTCATGCAGACTAATCCACCGAGTGTTATACGTGTTATCTTCCCTTGAGTGTTGTGACTACTGCATCCATGTGGATTGTTCCACCAGAAGTTGTGGACATCCTATTGTGTTGTGTGTTGCTAGCAAAGTTGGGACTTTTGCCAACCGACATGGGACTCACTCCCAACCCCTCCCTCTATTGTGAAAGAACCATTGACACAATAGACACTTACAATCACCAGGAACGAGAACCTTACTTCTCGCAAGACACATCTTTCAATAACGATGCATGAATATATTATGAACTTTAATATGACTAGGTAGAGCCAACTAGTATGCTACTGGTCCCACACGATCCAGAACTTCAAATGGCCCCAAAATCGAGGTGCTAATTTTGCACACTCTCTAGTTCTGTGAATACTTTTCCGAGGCTTAAACCTCAGATACATATGCTCTCCCACTTTGAACTCCTTATGTGCCCTTTTTCTGTCTGCATATCTCTTTTTTCAGTCTTCGACAGTTTTAGTTTTTAGTTGAATTTTCCACACTATCAACTCCACTTCCTGTAGAACCTCGGGTCCAAGAATCAACCTATCCTCAGGTTGTCTCCAACTAAGTGGGGTATGGCATTTCATGTCATAAAAGGCTTAAAGGGGCTCATCTTAATAGTAGTTTAGTATTTTTTATTATAGGAAAAATCAACTAAATGTAGAAAATATTTTGACTTAGTTGGTTTGTCCATCACATACATTTAGAGAATATCCTCCAAAATTTGATTCGTTCTTTCAGTTTTCCTGTCCGTCTATGGATGGTATGAAATACTGAAATTCAACTTACTTCCCAAACCCCCAAAGAAATCCTTCTAGAAATTGGTAAATTTTTCATCCCTATATGAAACTACCATCTTTGGCATCCCATGTAGTCTGAAGATATCGCTCATGGAGATATTAGCAATTTGTGCATTACCAAAGGTGGATTGTATTGGAATAAAATGTGATTCTTTAGTCAATGTATCTACTACCACAATATTGGAGTCATGTTGATGCCTGGTCCTTGGTAACCCTATTATAAAATCCATGGAGATCACCTCCCACTTCCATTCTGGTATGGGCAGTGGATTCAGTAATCCTGCTAGATGTTAGTGTTCCACTTCCACCTGTTTTCACTCCAGGCATTTGGTTAAATAGTCTACCACCTCTTTCTTCACACCTGGCTAGAAGAACAATTTTCTTAAGGTTGTTTTCATTTTCTGATACCCCAGATGACCAACATATGTTCTCTTTTGGCATTCATCCAGAATCATTTGTTTTAATGTTGTTTCATTTGGCATATACAACCTATTCTCATATGTAATTAGACCCTTTGAGTTTAGAGCATACCCAAAGATTTCTCCTTGTTGTACTTTCAATTACATTTCTTGATATCCCGGGTCTTGTTGCACTATTAACTATATATGTTCTTCAAAATCTATTTTCACACTGCTTTCTACATTTTCAATCATAGAATCAGAATATCAACTTAGTGCATCAACAATTATATTCTCTTTTCACTTAATGTGTTTTATTTCCATTTCAAACTCACTAAGGAAAGCTAAACATCTGGCCTTTGGGGCATTTAGATTGGGTTTACTAAAGAAGTACTTTAAGATGATATGATCAGTTACTAACTCAAAATTCTTTCCCAGGAGATAATGCCTCCACATTTTCAAGGCATGATTTACCATAGGTAGCTCCAGGCCATAAACAACATAATTTTGTTCATGTTTTTTTAGTTTTCTTGACTCATAGGATATAAAAACATTGTCTTGAAGTAGGGAAGAGTGGACGAGGAACTAGCACATGGGAGAGGGAGAGCGGAGCGTGAAAAACTAGGGTTTCAGATTTCTGAAGAGGTTTTTCTCCATGGAAGGGCACAGAGGAGGGAGCTCCACTCCCTCCTACAATGAGGCTATGGCCAATAAGGGTAAGAAATCTCTAGAAAATGGCAAAGGCACTGTTGAGGAAGGAAGAAGAAATAAGGAAGAGGAAATAGAAGGAACCAAAATGAAGGAGAATAAAAGCACAAAATACGAGGAAGATGACAAAAAACAGGGAAAAAAAAGACAAAAGACAAAAGGGACTGTGTAAACCCAAAGCTGAAATCACACCTAGAGTAGTTTTAAATGATGCAGCGCTACAAGCTCATAGGGATCACATGCAGACTTATGCAATCATCTGCAAATTCATGGGATTATGGCCCACTTAAAAAGCTTTACAAGCATGGATCAAATACCACTAGAAGCCTAAAGGGATCATTGATCTACATCTAGGGTCCAAGGGATTCTTCACTTCACTAACATTGAAGATAAAGACATAGTGTTTGAAGGTGGGCCCTACTTCTATGCAGCAGCGGGTCTCTATATGCGTCCATGGATGATGAACTTTGTACTAGAGTGGGAAACTTTTACGTCGGTATCGGTATGGGTAGGACTCTATTCTCTACCACTTGATTATTGGGAAACAGAATCACTAGCTGCCATAGGCAATAAATTAGGTCGGTTTGTCAAAGCTTCTGAAGCCACGAGGAGGGGAAATACACCTCCTTTGCAAGGATATGTGTGGAGATGGATCTATCCGGAGCTCTTCTAGATGAGGTTATCTTGGAGTATTTTGATGAAGAATGGGTGCAAACAGTAGACTACGAGCATATTCCATTTAGATGTCATAGTTACCATGAACATGGGCACCTATTAAGAGACTTCCCTCTCAGTAAAGCATAGAACAAAAGAAAAGCTAACACAATGAAAGACATTGATAGCTTTCACAAAGTAGTATATAAAGGAAAAAGCAGCAAAACAAGGCCAAAGTAACACCAAAATGAAGGAAAAAAGGCTAGTCAGAACTAGTTCCAAGTTCTCGAAGAGGATGAAGAAATAACAATAGAAGATCAAGCAATGAATGGAGGTCATGAGAAGAAGGAGAAAGAAGAAAATTGTGATCTTACACAGGAAAATGAAAAATAGAAAGGGATCATCATGAGGGATACAAAACTGGAAATGGATCAGGAAATGACACAGAGTGAGATGGAAATGGAGGACCATGAGCTATAGAAGATTCTTAACAGAGAAAACCTAGATCTAGAAGGGTTCTTGATTCAGGGAACAACTAGCGGGGTAGAATCACTACTACAAGAAGAGTTCAATAGAATACAACAGTTATTCTTATGGAAAACTCAGGAAAAGGGTTTGGAGGGAGAAAACAACATGGGAAGGCAGAGTAATGAAGGTGTGAAAATAGTAAAAACAACTCTAGTATTAGCACCGAGAAATAAAGGAAAGAAAAGAGGAAGGAAAAAGAAGAACGAGCTACTGATGGAGTGTGGAAAGCTTATGATAGACTCAGGTAAGATGAAAGATCTAACGAGTTACTCCTTTACCAATCTTTAATTATGAGATTCACAACTTGGAATATTAGAGGTCTAGGCAGCAAAAGAAAATAGAGAATGCTGAGTAATAGAATCCGAATATAATTCTCATCCAAGAAATGAAATGTTCCATTCAAAAGTTAAGGCAAATTCATAGTAAATTGCTTAGTAGATTTGAGTTTCTAGAAGTTAAAGCAGAGAATACAACAGGGGGTATCCTCACTCTCTGGAATCCCCAAAAAATTGGCATAATTGATACGGAGGCATCGAGGAATTATTTATCAGTGGTTATACAACCTGTAGGAGATAGGGACACTTATCTAGTCATGAATGTTTATGGCCCTCAAAGGATAGATGACAAACTCAGGTTTATAGAGTCCCTGGTGGATCTCCGGGTCAGACATGCAGGAATACCTTGGATCATGGGAGGGGACTTCAATATGATCAGATCTCTCTCAGAGAAAAAAGGGGGTACAAGAGCTCTAAGTAAAGATTCTTTAGCCTTCCAAATCTTTTTAGAAAATATGAAGCTTGTTGACATTGAGACAAACAATGGCCTCTTCACATGGAACAATAAAAGAGGAGGGGATTCCCAGGTAGCCTCCAAGTTAGATAGATTCATGATCTCTGAGGATCTCATGCTTATAGAAAAGTAAATAACAACAAGATTTCTTCCCTTTGGAGGCTCAGATCACTGGCCGGTTCAAATGGAGATCTACGGCATAGGCACCCCTAGGAATAGACCTTTTAGATTTGAGAATATTTGGCTTTCACACCCATAATTCATCAACAATATTAAAAAATGGTGGGCAGAGGATTTGCAGATTTAGGGATAAATAATGTTCCTTCTACACAAAAGATTAAAGCACATCAAGATGAGGCTAAAAGCTTGGAACAAGAATGAATTTGGTAATATTTTTGTAGGAAAGATATCTGTGGAAAATAAAATTCAGGAAATCAACCAATCTATGATCAAGGAAGGCTTTGATAAGAACAAAAATGATCAGGTAGAGAAGCATCATCAAGAATGGGAAGATTTGAGCAAACAAGAAGAAATTTTTTGGAGACAAAAATCTAGAGTTCAATGGCTAAAAGGAGAGTGTAACACTAAATTTTGCCATAGATCCACTATTGTGAATAGGACTCACAACAGGATATCTTCGATTTAGGACGAGGATGGGCAGATACATCAATCTCATGAGGAGATAGAACCAATGTTAGTTCAACACTTCCGAGGCATAGCTCAGGAAAACAATCTAGTAAGGGAACCTATCATGAAGGACTTAACCAAACATATACCTAAGCTGGTATCCAAAGAGGATAAATTTAATCTTAATAGACTTGTGACTGAAAAGGAGCTCAGTGAGGTCCTCAAAGAAATGCAAAATGGAAAGGCTCCAGGTCCAAATGGATTCAATGTGGATTTCTTTAAAGCTTGCTGGAATATTGTTAAACAAGATATTTTAAAGGTAGTGGAGGATTCCAGGTGGAACAGAACTATCTAGAAGGAACTCAATACCTCCTTCATCTCCCTGATTCCCAAACAGGACAATGTTCAAATGCTAGAAAGGTACAGGCCCATTTCTTTATGCAATGTAGTATACAAGATAATATCCAAGGTAGTGGCCAACAGACTAAAACCTTTGTTGCCTACGCTTGTTTCGGGGGAACAATCTCGTTATGTGGAAGGCAGACAAATACTAGATAAGATCATTCAAGCTCACAAGGTGGTTCACTCATTAACTAGTAAAAGGAAAGCTGGTATGATCATGCAATTAGACATAGCCAAAGCTTATGATAAAGTGAACTGGACATATATCAGGAAAGTGCTTACTACATTTGGATTTGATCATAACTAGGTCAGATGGGTCATGGCCATGGTGACTTCTTCCAGTTTTTCGATACTAGTTAATGGCTCTCCGTCTGAGATTTTTCTTCCTTCTAGAGGCCTCAGACAAGGAGATCCACTCTCTCCTTTTCTCTTCATCCTCATTATGGAAGGACTAGGTAGGTCCATCAAGAATGCTAGAGTAACGGGCAAAATTCAAGGACTCCAACTATTAGAGAATGGACAGGTTCTGACTCATCAACGATTTGTAGATGATACCATGTTATAGGAAATTCCCACAATGAAGGAGGCTATAGCATACAAACAAATTTTGAATGAATTTTCTATGGCAACACGTATGGAAGTTAATCTTTCCAAATCAAAAATATTTAACACCCATATTGCCATTGAGAGAAATGTCTCTAGTATTCTTGGCTTTCAAACAAAGTCCCTCCCCTTTAAGTATTTGGTAGTTCCTCTAACGGCTAAACCTTTGCAGAAGAGAATTTGGGAACCGTTAATCATTAAGATGCAAGATAAAGTTAGGAAATGGACCATCAGATCTTTAAATCTGGCTGGTAGATTGGTGATTACAAAGGCTATGCCCTAAGCTATCCCAGTCTTCATGCTATTAGCACTCCCAGCTCCAAAAGGAGTCTTACAACAATTTAGAAATATCCAAAGAGACTTTCTCTAGGGCAAGGAGGAAACAAGGAAAATATGGGATTTAGTCTCATGGGAGAAGATTTGTAAACCCAAGGACCAAGGAGGCCTAGGATTGAATGATCAAGAGATTCTCAGTAACGTTCTAGGAGCCAAATTTTGGTGGCAGTGGGTCAAGGATCCAAAGGCTCAATGGGCAAGCATCTAGAAAGAAAAATATGCCAACTCCTAGCATTCTTCTGATATCATAAGGATGTATGGAAATATAAAGGGCTCACCCATCTAGAACAAGGCCTACAAGAATAGAGGTGTGGTTCAAAAAAACAATTTCTGGGAAATCAGAGAGGGAGATCTAGCACTATTCTGGGAGGAAAAATGGCAACAAGAACCGACACTATTGAAAGAGGAATTTTTGGGCCTCAAGCATGAGACAAACACGAAAGGATTAGTAAAGGTAAAGGACTTTTGGGAGCATACTCACAATACAAGGAAATGGAGAACCTAGAGAAAAATAGATGGCAGGGAGGACAGAACCCTGAACATGAGAGCAAATACCCTTAAGAGAATATTGGATTAGAGGATGATTTTAGTAATTGAAGGGCAGGATCGACTAATATGGCGCAATAACAAAGAAGGCAACTTTAATATTAAGGAAGAAATATGTATTCTCCTTGGGTTGGAGTCCCATGCTCCAGATAGGATCTGGCAGAATCTATGGAGGCACCAAAGTTGGATGAGGATTAAATTCTTCATGTGGCTGGTTCATCACAAGAAAATCTTGACCTGGGATTATATTAGAGAGAGGGGTGTGATAGGACCCTCCAGATGCTAGCTCTGTGAAGCCCAAGAGGAGACAATGGAACATCTTCTCAATAGCTGCATTTTCACCTCCTGGTTATGGGACACTTTTGGCACCATCTTCAAACAGTTCGACAGGGACAAAGAGAGTATCACTAACACCCTAAGCAGTTGGAGGAAATTTTTTTCATATTTTGAAGTTCTTAACTGTGCTTGGGCTCTTTTGCGAAGCTTCATTATATAGAATGTGTGGAAAGAAAAAAACAAAAGGATCTTAAAAGAAGAGAAAAATCCCTCTCTTTGCCTATTGGAGTAGATCTTAAAACAGCTTAAGGAGACGGTCAGCACCATAGTAAGGGATCTCCCCAAAAATCCTCCCTCAGAAGCTGAAATAAGGATTCTCAGGCAGTTAGGCATGTAGGGTCTCATTCCACAAGGTCTGGACAAGAAAGTAATCATGAGGGAAATGGTTAATGAGTTCTGGAATCATCCTCCGAAAGGTTTTTTGAAATACAACATAGATGGAGCTTCAAAAGGTAACCTGGGAATGGCAAGCTTTGGAGGAGTTCTTCGGAATGAAACCATAAACATTCTCTTCCTCTTCCATTGTCATTTAAGGAAAGCCACAAACAACATGGCAGAATTAATGGCTTTGGAGAAATGCTTAGAATTTCTAAAACAGGATAACTTCCTAAATGTGATAATAGAGGGCAGACTCAGAGTTAGTCATTAACTCAGCCTAGAGAATTAGTCATGGAATAGGGCCAGAGAAAGTTTCAAAACACTGGAGTTTGATACATGTTCTCCATAGAATAAAGGATCATCTTCATGGACTACGCACGGTTAGATTCAACCATGTGTGTAGAAAGGCAAAAATATTGGTGGACATTCTATCCAACCAAGGTGTCAGCTGTAAGGATAGAAAAATTTTGATGGAGTGGCAAGTAATGCCTCAGGGAAACCTAAAAGAACTGTGCCACAACCAAGAAAAAGAGGATAAAGAAGTGTATCAGAACAAATCTAAGGAAGCTAAGTCACAATGAGTAGTTCTCTGCATGGTTCACAAATTTTGGTCAGACAGGTCTATGGTGGGAGGCTGGCCACGGTCGGCCTCAACAGCAATGGTAATTTCAACTCCAAAAATCCTCAGTGTTTGTTGGGAGGTTTTCTCAGTCTAGCGAAAGGTTATGAGAAAAACGACGGCAACATTATCCAAATTTCCATAGTCGAGAGACAAAACCGCTTCCCGAGTGGTTTATGGTTGATCGCACCGCTCTCAAGAAAAAAGTGGTTTTGGAGATTTGGCAGTGATGCCATACAGCTTCTGACATGTGGATGAGGGCCAAGATCGAAAACCACCCTCATCACACACTAAAGTATGGTGACTATAATCCATGTGATATTTATCTTAGCCGTCTGATTTCTCAAGGCCGATCAACGATCAAGAATGATTGTGCGGTTTGGTGGGGTCGGGGGGTTAACCAACATGCATCTTCCAGGGGCAATATGCATCTCCGACATCAGATTAAGAAAGGAGAATGGATGGCAGTGATTAAAGAGGCAGGTTAGGAGATCGATTGCGCGGGTATTTGTGGGGATTGTTCACGTGCCCTGCTTTTCCCGTAGCATAATTTTTGTATGTACTCTAAAGGGTTTGGAGGGTACATTTATAGGGTTTGAGGGTTTTGTTTTAGATGGGTAACTTCCTGTTTTTCCTAAGTCCACAGAGTCTGGTGGAAGTTTGTATATAATGTAAAATAAGTTTGATTCAATGAAATAGAAGGTATGACTCTTGCTTTAGCAAAAAAAAGCATTGCCTTGCAGTAGCACACCCCTAGTCCTTCTAGGAAAGCATCAATGCACACTGTAAAATCCTTATTTGGGTCTGCTATCTTTAAGATAGGGGTTGTTGTCAGCATTTTCTTTAATTTATTAAAACTCTCCTGGAATTTATCTATCCATTCAAACTTCACCCCCTTATTTTGTAGATAGGTAATGGGATAGGCCAACTTCAAGAAACCCTGCAAAAATCCTCAGTAGTACCCAACAATCCCCATGAAGGAACAAACTGTTGATACATCTTTTGGTATTGGCCAATTCATAATGGATTTAACTTTCTCTGGGTCCATCGCCAATCCCTCTTTGGAGATGATGTGTCCTAAATATTTGATTTTGGGTTTATAGAACTCACACTTCTCTTTGCATAAAGTTGATGCTCCCTGAGTGTTTGCAACACTAATCTAAGATTCTCTTGGTGTTCCTCCTCATTTTTAGAATACACTAAGATATCATCGATGAAGACTAACACAAATTGGTCAAGGTACTTATGGAGCACACTATTCATCTGATACATGAAGGTCATAGGTGCACTAATGTGTCCGAAATGTAATACCATGAACTCATAATGAAAATATCACATTATAAAAGTTGTCTTACGTTTTTTTTTTTTGCAAGGTTTCGGAGGCGGCGAGTTTGCAGATCAGATATGTAAGTTTTGGTGCAAGATCTATAAATTCTAATTTCAGATCTAGATTCTATGTGAAAAAATACCCGATTTAAAAAAAAAAATCGGTCGAATCGGAGTCCGGATGAAGGAGATATCGCTGATTTAAAATCAGTGGGGTTGCAGACAATTTTTCAGGGCAGCGAGTTTGCGGCGCAGATCTGGATGTTATGGTGGAAGATATGCAAAATATAATTGTAGATCTGGATTTTTTTGAGAAAAATTACCCAATTTCAAAAAAAAAATCAGTCGAATCGGAGTCTGGATGAGGGAGATATCACTGATTTAAAATCAGCGCTTTTTTTCAGAAATTTTGGGGACGGCGAGAGAGTTGCAGCGCAGATCTGAAATTCTAGTGTCTGGATCAGGATTTCTATCACATGGGTAGATGCAGAATGGTTGTTCCATTTCCAAAAACAAGTCATAATAGGGATTCTGAGCAATATTAACAGAACTGTGACAATTTCAAATTTTCTCCAAGTAAGTGAATTTTTTCAAAACCCTCTTCATGGCGACTCTATGTTTTACAGGAAAAGATAATGGTCCTACTATTGAAGAATTCATACAAAGAATAAAGTCCAAATATGGGATATGTTGGAAAGCTATAGTACGGCTTAATTTGACAGAAGAGGCTGACAAATGGTGGAACTCACTTGGCATCAAACAGTTGGACGACTTGTCGGATAAAGAATTTGAAAAACTCTTTATGGACAAATGGTCTTGTGCTAGAAAAAAGAATGAGACACGTCAGGGGTTATGTTCTACTAGTATATCCTTATTGCAGGTTCATGGATTGATTCAAAAGGAGAAGATCATTGTTGAACTATAAATCCTAGTTGCAAGCATAATTTTATAAATGTTAATTTGGCAAAATAATTGCAAGTTCCAGCAAAACAAATTGAAAATACACAGGTTGATGATGAGACTGTTCAAATTTATAAAGAATTGAAGCTTTCTATGGATAAGTATGTGTTGCATGGTGATTTTTATACTTCAGAGATGGATGATAGGGATGTTGTTTTGGGATACCCTTGGATGGAATCTGTGGGTACGGTCAATATTAATGTGCAAAAGAAATTCCTAAAGCTCTAGTATAAAAAGAAGAAAATTACATTACAGGATATTTCCATTAATAAACAGGTAGAATCCAAGGAGGCTGAAGCAGAAAAGGTTCCAGGGTCTGACATATTAGATGATGAGCCAGTGATGATAGACAATCAAACACAAACAGAGGCGGAAGCAGAAAAGGTTACAGGTGCTGATACATCAGAGGAGGGCTTAGTGGTTGAAGTCATATTGGAAAATAAGACACCACAACAGGCAACACAGCAGGGTGAATTAAAGAAAAAGACACCGTGGGTTAAAACTTCAACATATCATTACCCACATCACCCCGCAAGAAAACAACCAACACGATGGCAACCAACTAGCCACAAGGACAATAACCCCCATATGATGGATAGCAAGGAGCCTAGATCCACCTACTACACATCAACACTGAAGAGCTGCAACGGTCAACTTCCATCTCAAGCGAGTGAGGCAACAGGGAAATCGAGGGTTCACCTTTCTCTTGGATGGCTAGATGCACCTGCATGGTACCAGTGGACTACTCTTTTGAGTAGATCTTATTATTTATGTTCTTCCCATGTTTCGGGGATGAAACATGCTTAGGGGGGTGGAATGTTATATACCTAGGGGGGATAATATGGGGTACCAAGGGAGGTACACAAGGTAATAATGTAATAATGGGATGGGCCATAGTAATAAATAAGGTGGTTAACCCATGTCCTGTAAGGGACCACAAGTAGTTAATAATAACGTAATGGGCCCATGGTATTAGTTGATGGTATGAGGGAACCATGGTAATGACCCATGGTATTGTATGTATGAGGCCTATATAGAGGCTAGAGACTCCACATGGGATATAGTGAAGGATTATTGTATGAACAGGAATATGGCTTGTGGAGTGTTCTCCTTCCTTAAGGAGTCAATGTATGGTGTTGCCCTACCTTAAGGGTTTTGATCAATAAAGAATCATTTCATATTATTTCTGGGTTTATTTGCATTGTCTTATATTTTTATATCAGATCTATAATATTCTTGGGTTAGATCTATAACAAGTGGTATCAGAGCTACAACAAGTGGTATCAGAGCTATAACACAACAAGATATACATAACAAGAGGTATCAGAGCTATAACAAGATATACATAAGACAACTTTTATAATGTGATATTTTCATTATGAGTTCATGGTATTACATTTCGGACACACTAGTGCACCTATGACCTTCATGTATCAGATGAATAGTGCTTGTTGTAGCTCTGATACCACTTGTTATAGCTCTAACCCAAAAATATATGATAATGGAAATAAACCTAGAAACAATAAGAGAGAAATAGATAGAAATGATTCACTTTATTGATCAAACCCTTAAGGTAGGGCAACACCATACATTCACTCCTTAAGGAAGGAGAACACTCCACAAGCCATATGCCTGTTCATACAATAATCCTTAACTATCTCCATGTGGAGTCTCTAGCCTCTTTATAGGCCTCATACATACAATACCATGGGTCATTACCATGGTTCCCTCATACCATCAACTAATACCATGGGCCCATTACATTATTATTAACTACTTGTGGTCCCTTATATGATATGGGTTAACCACCTTATTTATTACTATGGTCCATCCCATTATTACCTTGGGTACCTCCCTTGGTACCCCATATTATCCCCCCTAGGTATATAACACTTTATGTGTAACTGATGATATCATATCCATAGATCAATCTTTGAAAAGACAACTATCCCCTCACTTGATCAAACAAATCGTCGATTTGAGGTAGGGGATATCTGTTTTTAATGGTTGATTTACTTAACTCTCTATAGTCAATACACATTCTACATGTATCATCATTTTTCTTAACAAATAGTAGCAAGGCTCCCCATGGGGACACACTTAGTCTGACATAGCCTTTATCTAGCAGCTCTTGTAGCTACATTTTCAATTCTAACAGCTATGGGGTTCTCATTAAGTACGTGGCTCTCGACATTGGTGTAGTGCCTAGAATTAAATCAATTGAGAAATCTATATTTCTTCGAGGAACTAGTTGGGGAATTTCTTTGGGAAACACATCCTGGAACTCTCTTACCACAGGTAACTAGTCTATCCTTTTAGCTTTTCTTTTCTACTTGTGTTATTCCACATGCACCATATAAACCTAACAACCTTTCCTTTCTTTTATTTTCAACTGTAATGTTGTTATTTATCTAACCGAGATTGTTTTTGGGTTTCCTTTTATCAAAAAGGAATTCCCCTGTGAATCAATGCAACTCAGAGTGTTTTCTATGAACTTCACAACAACTTTTTGTTGTTCCAACAATTGATCCGAGTTGACTCAACTTCTCGATTTAACCAAGATATTTTACTTCCGTGATGTTGTTAGAATTGCATTTAAAATACCATACATGAACATAGATGCATGTTATAAAGAAAAAGGAACATGACAAGAATCAACAACATAAAACAAGAGACATTGATAATGGAGTTCGTCCAAGAGGGACTATGTCTCTGGGCCCCTGCGTCAAGATTGTGTAGGCCACTGCATTAAGTGTTGGAAAGAGTGATGATGTACGTGCATGTGTGTTCTATATCATAGAAGGAATATGCCTTCATGCAGGAGTGGCTCCAAGAGATGTTCCCCTGCAGGAACTCTCATGCAAAAAGGACTCCTATCAGCATGACATAATTTCACGTATGTTAATGGCGACACATGAGTATCCATTTAAGTTGGTTTCTATAAGATATCCATTTAAATTCACTAGACATTGTTTTACAACATGGGTGACTTTTTGTTTAGTACTGGTGGCTAACTGTACTAGCTAGGAACGTTGAAATTTATCTGATTTTAAATTACATTTTCCCACGATATGAGGATTTATATAGCTTAGGATATCCCAAGGGTTGGTTTTCAAGAATACTTTCAATATCAATCATGGTAGAATGATGTTCTGCCTAGTTGTCTTCCAATGTCGCGTTGATTCTCAGAATGCATCTGGCCACATCATTTATCGTAGAAGCTTCATGTGCCACCTGTACATTCTAAATGGCCCTGGGGTTGTGGGGGTAATCCCATAGCAAGTGTGTTTTACCACAACCCCAACACTTTATTGGCTCCTATTCCTTATCTGTGATGCCTTTTTTTTTGCCCAACTCTACAGGTT
Source organism: Pinus tabuliformis (assembly GCA_031772625.1). NCBI lineage: Eukaryota > Viridiplantae > Streptophyta > Pinopsida > Pinales > Pinaceae > Pinus > Pinus tabuliformis. The sequence continues at coordinate 1,743,595,965 of CM062819.1, read as the reverse complement.
TTTAGCCTTTGTAAGATTGTACTGGCTAATTTTGATTCCCTCTATTAAATTCTTTCTGATGGTGGTCCTTATCAAATTTCTTTAAATAGCTCGTCTTATGCCTCTTCACGTTCATCCCCATATTGTTTTTATCCGTGCTCTATGAGGGTTTAGAGCCCTCACTTCGATTTATGGACTGCTGATAACAAAGTTTGGCCTTCCTGACTACTTCATCCATAGTTCTAGGATTATCAAACTCGATTCTTTATTTATACACAACTAGTAAACAATTCATAAATCTCTATGCCTTAGCCTTTCCCTCTCTAATGTAGGGCACATACTGAAGTAATTTGGTGAACTTGGTCACAAACTCATCCATGGTAAGTTGTCCCAATCTCAATTCATGGAATTCTTTTGCCCAGTCGTCATAATACCTCTCGCTCAAATAGTGAGCTTTAAATTTTTGTTGAAAATCCTCCCATGAAACAGTTTTCTCATCTAACAGATGTATCATTTTTGTCTCCTCCCACCACAGGGTGGATTTTCCCTACAACTGATAAACAACCAATCTTGCTTTTAGGTTTCTTTCATATTCGTACACCTAAAAGTACTTAACCATATTGAAGATCCAAGCTTCCGTGTCCTCCTCTTTTTCCTTGTCAATGGTAGGAGATTTTATCTTTCATAATTTTCCTTGTAGATCCTTATTCTTCTTATCTTTATGGGATTTAGAATCTATTTTATTAGATTCTTCATAACTTTCTGATCTATCTAGCATCGATCCCGTTGGTTTCCATTTTGACCCTTCCTGCAATGCTCTTATGACTTGATTTCTCAATCCATTCTCTAATGAATTTCTCTTGTTCCTCGCTAGCTTTTATTAATCTTTCATTTATACTCTAGAGTTGTCCCAATTCCTATTGCGAGTTCCTTACTATCTCTCAAAACTGAGTGAGCATTGAAGTACCACCTTCCCTCAGTTCCACATATAATTAATCCCCTTTGGTAGTGGTTGAGGGTGACTCTTACATTCTTCAAGTAGAGTAAAATACCTATAAATTAAAAAAATTCAACACTATCAAAGAATTTCCTTCTACTATTAATATTGCACAATAGTAACTAGTAATGGAGCCTCTATGCATGCCTAGTGTAGAAATCTGGGATCTAAGACCATTTGTAATGAACCCCGTCACACAATTGTTTTCTTTTTTCATACTATTACAACTTTGATGAATTCTTATGATAGAGGAAATCAATTATTTATTGTTTACATACTTTTTTAATTGATTTCCATGAACTTCATGATGGGCTGATTTACCTATATTCACTATAATATGCAAGCTATGACTATCTAGATCCTTTATGCTCACTTCTTCGTTGTCAATTTGTTATAGACTATCACCATAGTTGATTTTTTCTAAAGTTGTGTGTCATGCTTTGTTTAGTATTAGAGGGATATGGTATGGGCTCTATGGGTAGTTTGTAGGTTTTAACCCCATACGGAAATTACCTACATATGAACTCTAAAACACAGAAAATAAACAAAGCGAGAGCATAACACATAAAACACATATAAAGAAATATTTTCCCCTGGATCCCAAAACTGGGACTCCCGGCTTGATTTTTCATTATTTTCCTTTCAATGTTACAATACATATTTATACATGCCAAAGCATCCAATACCATGGACCGGAAACCATCGCATCGAAAACCATGGACCAAAAACCATCACGTCCAAAAGCATGTGTGAAAACCATGCACAAAACCATAGGTAGGTTCCCTCAAACCCCATGGATAGGTAGGGCTTCTGCCCCCTCTGTGATCCCCCCACTACGTAATCGACAAAATGAAAGGGCCGCCCCCCTCTAACCCCCATGTTAACTATGTCGTCTAGTCATGGAAAGAATATAACACAACCGAACATTCTCCCACTTGTTGTTTTCTTTCCACAGAGGGCCATAGGAGAGCTTAGTCATTTATCCAGCCCTGCAATGCCCATTGTTTCTCTACACCAAAAGAACTTCTCAGAGCTCACAGATTTGGTTAATGCATACATAGTATTCTTCAATGTGTCCACCTTTACCAACAACACCTTTTTGTCTTCTATCATATCCCTCACAAAGTGATACTAAACATCAATGCACTTTGTGTTTGAATGGTAAGCAGGGTTCTTTGCCAAGAAAATTGCACTTCAGCTGTCACAATCTATCCTTATAGCTCATTGTACTAACCCATACTTGAACACAATCTTTGCAACCAAACTGCTTCATTGCTTGCATGAGTGGCTGCCATGTATTTTGCCTATGTAGTTGATAGTGCTAGTACATATTGTTTCTTACTCATCCAACTGACTACACATCCAAATAAGTTAAACACATACCCATTTGTAGATCTTCTCTGATCTAGATCTCCAGCCCAACCCACATCAACAAAGCCACGGATATCCAGAGCTCTGTCCAATCCTGGTCTTCCTTGGTAGTGTTAGAAAATTATATATTACGGAGCAATGGAACACAAAATATGTAGAATACAGAAAACACATAAAACAAGAGAGACATAGATATACGTGGTTCACCCAGTTTGGGTTACTTCCACGAAGAAACAACCAGTCCTTCTTTTTATATTATCCAACAAACTGAAGAGATACAACCTACAGTAGATCCATTCTAACTCCCTCTTCGCTCTCAATCTCCTCTTTCTTCCTCACTCAGAATACAGATCTACATAGACGCAATGCAATTCCCTCATATATACCGAGGGGTTGCCTTCTAGCGCAAAAAACCCCAAATTAAACATAACTTCTACCATCATATCTCCACCTATTGAACTGTCAAGATTGACCCCGAAACCCCCCTGGACCCCCCTGTAGCAAATATTTTACAGGCGGCGTTGCCACCCCACTACAAACTAGGGTCCAATGCAGCGATACCTTTGAATACAAAGGATAATTAGTATCCACACCCAACAGGTAGCACAAACCATAATCACTAGTGCCACGCAAATACTTGAAAACCCACTTCACTGTTGTCCAATGCTCCTTTCCTGATTTTGAGATAAACCTACTTAATACTCCCACTGCATGTGCAATGTCTGGTCTAGTATAAACCATCACGTACATTAGGCTACCGACTACACTTGCGTATGGAACATGGGACATGTCCTCTTCCTCTTCTTGTGTCTTGGGAAACTATTCAGCAAATAACTTTACACCTATAGGAATAGGAACCTTCACTGATTTACTATCCTACATATTAAACCTCTACAGTATTGTCTCGACATACTTCCTCTGGTTTAACCATAGCTTCCTCTTTACCCGATCTCTTTTAATATCCATGCCCAAAATATAGTTTGCAGCACCAAGATCTTTCATGCCGAATTTGGAGGACAATTGGGTCTTCAATCCTGGATAATTTATTTGTCATTTCCAACCAGCAACATATCATCCACATACAAGACCATATAAATAAAATGGTCACCAATTAATTTAAAATACACAGAGTGATCTGCTTTGCTTCTGGTGAAGCCAAGTCCCCATAAAAATGTATCAAATTTCTAATACCACATCCTTGGTAACTGTTTTAACCCATACAGAGACTTCTTTAACTTGCATACAAGTTCTTTCTTACCCTTCACCACAAAACTTTCAAGTTGCTTCATGTAGATCTCCTATTCCATATCCCGGTCAAGAAATATTGTTTTCACATCCATCTGATCTACCTCAAAATCAAAAGCAGCAGCAACAGATAGAAGTAATCTAATAGAAGCTACCTTGGCAACAGGAGAGAAAATATGACCGAAATCAATTCTTGGCACCTGGGAATATCTTTTGGCTACTAACCGAGCTTTATATTTCTCCACCTGTCCTTCTCTATTTGTCTTCTTCTTGAACACCCATTTGTTGCCAATGGGTTTTCTTCCAGCCGACAACTTCACCAGATCCCAAGCCTCATTTTTGTGCAAACATGCCATTTCATCAACCATCGCCTCTTTTCAGAGTTTTCCATCCTCTGAATCTACTGCTTCCTTCATAGTTCTCGGATCATCATCAGTAATAGATAAAGAAAAATTTGAACAGAAAGTAGATGGAATATACCTTTCTAGCTACCTTCTTTCTTGAACTGATCTTCTCACACCCAGAGTTTGTGGCTCTTCATTTCCTAATTCCTCCTTTTCTATAGACTCTTATTCTTCCTCCTTTAGGTCAAACTCTATCTTCTTAGGTTCCTTTGGTTGGACTTCATGTTTAATAACATCTTTCACTTCTCTAAACACCACATCTCGGCTATACACAATCTTCCTTGTTACTGGGTTCCAAAGATTATAACCCTTTAAACCATCCTTATACCTAATAAATATGCACTTTTTAGATTTACTATCCAACTTGGTTCTTTTCTCCTTTGGAACATGTACATATGCTTCGCATCCAAATATCCTCAGATGTGAAAGAGAGGGTTTCTTACCAGTCCATGCCTCTTGTGGAGTCTTATTTTCCAACATTGATGAAGTTGATCTGTTGACCAGGTAACATGTTGTCTCTACTTCCTATGCCCAGAATTCCTATCCTAACCCAGCACCAATGAGCATGCTTCTTGCCCTTTCCATCAACGTCTTGTTCATTCTTTCTACAAATCCATTTTTGTCAGGTGTGTATGGAGTAGTCTTCTACCATGCTATACCACACTTCTTACAGAATTCTTCAAATTCCTTATTGCAAAACTCTCCACCATTATTTGACCTCAACACCTTTATCTTCTTCTCTATCTTTCTTTCCACCAGAGCCTTAAATTCTCTAAACCTGTCAAAGACTTCAGATTCCTTCTTAAGGAAATATATCCATGTATTCATTGAGAATTCATCTATAAATGATACATGGTACACAACCTTACCCAGTGGTGGAACCTTGACAGGTCCAAACACATCACTGTGCACAAGATCTAATATATGTTTCACCCTCTTACCACTAGATGGGAAACTCACCTAATTATGCTTCCCATATACACAATTTTCACAGAAATCAAAATCCAAAGAGCTATTAGTGATACCTTCTGCCATACCTTTACCACGAAGTATTCGAAGGCCCTTCTCTCCAATATGTCCAAGCATTTTATGCCATAGCATGGTCTTTTCTCTAGAGACCACTATATTTTCTACTGCACTTTCAGGAACCACAGAACTGTTGCACCCATTAACAACAGTGCTACCTTGTAGCTTATACAGAGTTCTAATCCAAACTCCACACATCAATACCAGTGTTCCTCGAACCATCTTGTAGGTATCCTTCTCGAACACTGTTTTTACACCTGCATCATCTAGCTTGCTTACAAAAATACGATTTCTAGCTAATGAAAAAATATGCAGAACACTTGGAAGTGTTCTAACCCTTCAACCTTGAACCTTCAACTTTACTTTTTTACAACCAACTATTCTAGCCTTCCTATCATCTCCTAAGAAGACATCACCACCATCGTATTTCTCATACTCGCATAACCACTCTCTATGGGGAGTGAAGTGAAAGGATGCACCTGAGTTAATCAACCATGGCTCATGATCTACATGTGTACTTGAAAAAGCCAAGTACACATCCCCACCTTCATATGAGATGGTTTTCACCTCTACAGAAGGAGCTTTAGATTTACAGTCCCTTTTGTAGTGCCCTTCCTTTCCGCATTTCCAGCAAACCACCTTGACAGGTTTTACTTGAGATTTAGATCTCCCTCTAGATTTATATCTCCCACTTGATGACTTATTTTTGTTTCTGTTATGAGATCGTCCTCGTATAGACAATGCATCACCATTCTAGCTCTCCATATTTTTCCATCTCATCTCCTCTGTTAGCAAGGATGAGACTATTTCATCAAACTGCAAGGCAGATGCATTGCTACCTATTCCAATAACTAGATTATCCCATGAATTTGGTAGAGAACACAAAAAGCTAATGCACTTATCTTCATCCAAAATTTTAATATCAAAAAAAAATAACTGACTTATCACAGTATGAAATGCATTCAGATGCTCTATCACCGAGTTTCCATCTTTCATCCTTAGGTTATACATCTTTTTCTATAGGAATAGTTTATTCACCAGAGATTTAGATTGGTACAAAGTCCCTAACTTTCCCACAAAGCCTTCATCGTAGCTTCCCCTAATACATTCAACAATACTGAATCTGAGACACACAATCATAATGTGCTCTTTGTCTTTCGATCCAAATTCTTCCATTCTTCATCAAACACTCCCATTAATTTAGCACCCAGATCTACCACAATCCACTGATCTTTATCTACCAGAAGATCCTCCATCTTGAGTTTCCACAACTCAAAAATCTAACCATTAAATTTCTCTATCTCTATCTTTCCACAGCTTGCCATCTTCGTTCACCACCAGAGTCATTCCCGCAGATCTCCCATTGAACAGGGTTTACCAGAGGCCCGAGCAAAACCCCTTAGCAACAAAGGCATCCCCTTGAAGCTAAAACAACACTGATACCAAATGTAGGTTTTAACCCCATACAGAAATTACCAGCATATGAATTCTAAAACACAAAAACTAAATAATGCAAGAACATAACACATAAAACACATATACATAGAGATTTTCACCTGGATCCCAAACTCGGGACTACCAACTTGATTTTTCAATATTTTCCTTTCAATGTTACAATATATATTTATACATGCTGAAGCATCCAATACCATGGACCGAAATCCATCGCGTCTTAAACCATGGACTGAAAACAATCGCGTCCAAAACCATGCACAAAACCATAGGTAGGTCTGCCCAACCTAATATAGGGTCAAAAAAAAATTTCCTTGGACCACTGCCCTGGACCCCATAGAGGGAGGCTACTCATCCCCCTCAAACCCCGTCGACAAGGGGGATGCCGGCCCCCCACTGTGCAATCAGCACAATGAAGGGGGGACTCTGCCTGCCCTCTAACCCCACAGTTAACTACGTGGGTTAGTTGTGGAAACAATATAACACAACGCAACCTACCCCCAACTTTATAATCCCTTACTCATATTACTATATGAGATATGACTCGGCTATATTATTTGGCATCTTGGTATTACGCTTTACCCATGCCAGAGTCACCAGCGTGCTGAGGTTGTCCTCCTTATGCCAATTGCTCCCCTTGCCATAACTCCCTCCATTCACGATGAGCCACACCACCACATCCATGTGATGTTGTACATGACTGGTGTAATCGAGGTGTCGTTTTCGTTACCTCTACGATTAACCTCCAACGGCTGGGATTGAATGGTTTCAATTTAATGGTTAGGATTATCATGTGTCCAAACCTAATTTCTCACTTCAAGGTTTTGATCTCATTTCGCTCAGAGTTCCTTAGTTATTTTGCAAGGGTTGCGTTCCTACTACATATGTTATTCTCCTGGATTGCCGTGCACCAATGATGGAAATGTTTACTTAGTTCTTGGTGTAGCGCCATTTTTTCCATATTGCGGTTGAGATCGAGGTTTAGAAATGGGTTTACCTCTTGTTTTGTAGAGACATTAACCCAATTTTCTTGCGCTCAGTGGTTGCTCTTGGTTCAGGTGACATTTTATTGTTCCTCTTTGTTTTCTTTCGCTTCTTTTCAAGAGGGTTTGTTTTTCTCTCTTGTAGCTAGTGAGTGCCCTTTTCTCTTGTAGGATTTAAGTGAGGTTGCGATGCAGGGAAAGGTGGATACACAAAAATGGCTCTCTCTCGCCGGATTTGAAAATATATGGTGGGTTTTTTTTACGGGTTAGCTGAAGATGATTTTGGGTACAACCCAGTTTCAGATTTACTATTCTATACTCTTCCGTTACCTCATTTTTCCTCCCTATACCAATTTACAGGTTCCTTCCACATTAGAGTTTCTCGGTTCAACCCTCAGATCAGGTATGGCAATGCTGATGTCTAATTTCTCTTTTATTGATTATGTAAATGCAGATATTCACCAATGTCTTTCCCTGTACGTGTGATGTTCGTTAGGAATTCAGGCATGCTAATTTAGTGCTCATCAGTCCTCTGGGTTGGTTATGGTTTCCAATCCCCCTCGCTCGTGGGCACTACTCTGCAAGAGAAATTTCTCTCTTGAAGTTTTTGCATGGGCCTGTCAAGTCCATTTCACTATCATATGTGTTTATTTAAGTTATCTCCTAGATGTGCACCTAAATCTAGAATGGAAACAATATTTGTTTTGTTTACAATTTTACTCTTTATCTAGAGGTAGTATGGCTACGTTTGCGTCACCCATGTTTCGTTTGCTGATAGTTAGGCCCTCTTTTTTTCCTAGTTCTAAGCAGGGTTGTTCGCCATCCAAATTTTAGTACTTCAATTTTCTTTGTGCAATGTCATGGTTACGAAAATTTTGCTTCTGGTTTTAAGTATCTAGTATATTCACCTATAATTTAATGTGGTTTTTCCCTACGTTTCATTAAGAACCTTTATGACAATGGCTACTCAGCTTGTTCTTTTGATAATGCTAAAATTATTGCACTATTTAAAATTAGGGCTGTTCCTAAATGGTTGTTTTCTTTAGTTTCGTTCTTAGTAATTGCATTTATATACATAGCTAATAAAGGTGTTCCTTTACCGTGTACAACTGAACTTAGAATGAGATGGTCGTGTCTATTATTATGGTTTCCTATTGTTTATTTGGTTAAAAACAACCTTAACGTGTTGTAAAATTTATGTGGTTTTGGTTCCAAATTCTAACCAACATTTGTGAATGTTTTGTTTAGCTTATGCTACGCTATTTATTTACAATTGGCTTCTAATTGTTTAATATGTAGTTGTGCACCCAATTTATTACTAGCTCTGGTTGTTGTATTTTTTAAGATATGTTAACCAACATAATGTTATTTTTCTAGTTGATGTATGAACTCAGAGCTTATGTGTGTATTTGTCCTTATTGTAACTTATGCATGTAATGTAACAACGCAATGTGTTAGTGCAACTAATTGTCCTCGACATATAGCAAAGGGGTTTCCTTCTTATTGGTTATGTTTTCTAGTATTTTAAAGTATACTCAGTTCCATAGAAATGGTTTCTCACCAATGAGGTTGATCACAACTGTTAGCTTAAGTAATTCAACCTATGGTTGAGATTTATTTATTATGCTACTATATCCAGTCAGTTGTAGAGTACAATTTATGAGGTTTACTTTTAAGTGTCAATGATTCAAAACACTAGATTTGATATCACTTCCCCCCCTTACAATTCAAGTACATTTGGGAGGTGACATGCAGGAAATTTGTTGCGTTTTCCTGCGAAACACTCGCTAGGTTTTCTTTTGTGATTCCTCACCGAGGGGTTCAAAACTGGTGGAAGTTAATTGTTAACTTCCTTGTAGAATTCCCTAGAGTAATTCTGACGAGCTTACAATTTTTCATACTTTTACGTAGACCTCCTAGTGTTTCCAATCTCCCACTTCCATTATTTCCACCTGCTATAAGGTATAAAGTATGTTACAACATTTCAACTATTTAAGTGTATAGTTTCATGCATAAAATTCTCTCTTTCATTTTATGTGTGCATGCATGCAATAGTATATACTAGAATTTCATAATTTATTGTTTATTTACTTCTAAGGAAATATTACATAACTAAATAAAGGCCTTAAACAATTGAAATACATATTAGAGGATTTCTCTTTCACTAGATTTACTTTTTCATAACTCAGTCAATACATAATTAATAAAGGCTAAACACCAAATCTATTCTAAACAAATTCACATGAAGAGACTCCATGATCTCTGTAACTATATAATTATTTGAGCCACGAGCAAGGAAAATTTAATAAATTTTTTTCCATTTCAGTTACATCTATAATTTTCATAGTAGGCTACTCACAGAAAGAATAGAACCGAGGATAGTCATGGCTGGAAATTGTACAAAATAATCATGTCATATTAACTACAACAGTAAATGTTATAAGAAACCAAATACTCTTTTACCAAAAATTTGGATTTCAAGCAACCACAGAAATCTTGGAAAGGATAACTTGCCACCCAACCATGAACCGTCACGATTGGTTCTCCCCTGAGCTGACATCCCTTTTTCCCCCAGAATAAGAAACCTTTGTTGTCATGGTGAAGGCATTTTTATGCCTCACTTTCCCTAACAGAATTTCTATAATGGCATCCCATTTTTCTGGGTTCTGCCAATCTCCATAGCCTAGGCTTTTCCTGTTTTTATTTTCTTGAAAACGATTATTTTTCATCCTTTAAAGCCCATCTTTTTCCACTAGGGTGCCTTTTTCACCCATTTGAATGTTGTTTCCCCCGCACTGAGTGATTTTCCCATATTTGTCTCTCTACTTATCTAGTAAATCACATGATTTCACTCCAGGGGTTTTTTTGGAGTGATTTGGGAAAGTTTAATATTTTTATTTCATTTTCCTTTATCCAATCTATCCATCCTGAATTGTGGATTAAGATAATGATCTTATTTTTTCTTTTTTTCTTTCCAGAAAATTTCTTCCAATACCATATTTAGTTATTTCAAATTCAAATAATTACATTATCATAGTTTTTCCCCGCAAAGAAATGCTTGGCCATCATGACATTACTATGAGTATCTCAACTACTAAATAGCGACATTTTAATTATTATAATTTCTAAAATAGGGGAGCATTACATCTAAGATAAAAAATCCAAAAACTATGTACAAACTGAAACAAATTTAGGATTAAAATGCCTAAAAGGGAGAAACCCATCAGCCCTTGTCTAAAGAATTTTTTTTTTTTAATATGGTTCATAAATCACAAAAGCCGAAAACAACAAACTTAAATGCCAATTGCAATTTAAACACCACCCAAACCTCAAATATTACCAATATGACTCGTAGCTCAACCGTTTCCTTATGATTCTTCTCCAAATAGGTGATGACTACCCGACCATAAATTTTGTCTTGACCTCAGCTACAGTTTTCTTCCGACTCTAGACAAACTGAAAAAGTTGAAATGGAGATAGATGCCCCTATTCTAAATTCGATTCTTTTTAAAATGTGCACTCACAACTATGGCTCAAACATGTTCCTCTATGCATAAAATTTACGAAGAACATATATTCAACATCCCACCCTTAGAAACTTAGAATACTGGTAACAATGGCCTCAAAAGTTCTGCAATACTTGAAACTTGAATTTTATTGCCGATTCTTTTATGTTTTTGTTTTTCTAGTTGACAACTACCTGAAAATGTGATCTCTCGTCGCTTAAAGTATAACTTTAATACCAATAAATTTAGTATTTTGAAGGAAAAATTAATAAAACCTATTTTCCCTATGACAATCTAATGAAAGTAAAAGGCATATAAAAACTCGCATACACGAGTCTTCTAAAATGCAAACAAGCATCAATTTCTGACATCACAATGCATCACACTCGCCTAAGCTCAGATTTATTTTCTTCCAGAGCTAATCATTTATGTCAGTAGAACTTCAACCCCACGACTATCTAAAACAACACGATGTGTAGTTGGATATGCCACCTTGCTCACGAGGCTTCTCAAAATCCAAATATCCCTATACTCCTGACCTCACAAGTTTCAGAGTAAATTCCAGTAAATCTTCGTCGTAAATGCTACAGAAAATTATGGAATCAGAGTTGACGGAGAATTTAAAACCATAAAATATGGAATCGGGGTCAGCACTTTGCTCATAGGTCTTCCACAAATGAAAAGATGGGTCGACCTCCAACCTCGCTTTGGTCAGTCAATATTGGTTTATTCTTACAACATTGCATCCAAACCATCGAAACTTGAGCCGAAAATGTATTTAATACTTCTAAGCCAATAAACTAGAGTTTTCTTATAGAGAGAACTTAAGATCTTACCAGCTTTTCATCGCGAGAATTGAACAATTCGATTACTCAAACAACTCTTATGCTCTAAATTCTAAAGCCTCACCTACAAATTCTGTGAAACAAAGAACCATTAGAATTCCAAATTATGCACCACAACCATTAAACCAGAAAATAATGTTCATACATTTACCTGTCCAATCGTCATCGACGAGTTTGGAAAAGTTGCGTCCTGCCACATAGCTGAAAAACTTCAACATATCGTATAAAAAACTTACTACACACCCCCACTGAAGTAAAATAAAAACTCACTTGTTAACAAGAAAATCTTGACAATGCACAAAAAACACAAGCACAGAAATAGGGAATCCAGCCTCAATGAGTGTCACAACACCAAGAAAAAAATAAAATAGGCACTTTGAACAACAAAAATAGCTAAATCCATTTCTCGATGATCCATTAAACATAATAATAAATTTTCCACCAACACTGTTGAAATGAAATTAACACCACCATTGCTCAAAGTAGCACAAGTTAACTTCGAGTTGTAAAAATGTTCATCATTCCCTGTATCTTCACAGTTAAATCCGATCTACCGTGCATGGTAGGATGACATTGACCCTCGAATTTCAGAGCCAGGGATGCGGTGGTGCTCTGATGTCACGAAAAATTTTAGCCAAAAACCTAATACTAACTATGAAGATTTGAAAAATTATACTAGTACGAACAAACTAATAACTTTGAATCGACCATAAATATTACTGCATAAACAGTGACATAATAATTTATTTAACTACCACTTTAATATTTAAATATTTAAAATAAATATTCAAGTAACTTTATAATTAATTTAAATTTGATTCATAAAATTTTCATATGTTCAAATCGAAAGCTCCACCACCATAGATATTATCTAGCCTACAAACGTTTACAACCTTTGTACTTTATCCACATGACAAATGTTTCACTCGAATATTGGGTGAAATGGTCTTTCTCATAATGATTTAATGGAGATGAGGATAATTTGAAATTTTTTCTAGGTCTAACATTCAACCAATTTTTCTTAAATTTGTTATAGGTAATAGATTATTATGTATTACCATTTTCAATTCATTTAACCCTTTTAGATATGAAACAAATTAACTTACCTATTACCATTTTCGATTCATTTAACCCTTCAAATATGATTGCTGTAACATATATATCGGATATAACCATGCAACTGATTCCTTTCCAAAATGACTCGGTGGCTAGGGAATCTTGAATCTGTGGTGATTTGGATGGGCGTTGATGTAGAAGTCATTATGGAGGGGTTTATTTTGGGAAAACATATGGGGCAATACCATTAGAGATAGTACCTAAAGGACAAAGAGTTCACTGTTTGGATGTGTCGAGGGTTCATTGGGACTACCTCGGGATCGACCATTTCGCTCAGTTTCAAAAAAATCAGAAAATGTTTTTTACAGAACCTGTGTTGGATACTTGGTTCTCGGCACCGGATAATGATTGGCCTAGACCATATTCTTGGCATGGGAAGGGACATCAGCATATTAGATGGCCTTATACAATGTATCAAGTGTCGTGGGATCTTATTTTGGAACCAAGTCATTAGAGAATGGCATGGTTATATTTCAATATGGAAAAGAGTGTGGGAGTTAGGCTTGGAGGGCCAGATGGAACGAGAATGGGAGTAGATCGGGATAGGTATGAAACTAGTTGGAGTTAGTCAAGAGGCAGGCGAAGATTAGATTGCTTGGATAGGCAAGATGATGGAAGGAGGCATAGTGGTGGTTGACGTCTATAATGTTGTCTCCTTCCAGGACATACACAATATTGAGGTATGTTGGTTTTATAAGTATTGGAAAACTAATATTCCCACTAAAATCATACTATTTCTTTGGCTGGTTTGGAAAAACAAGAATCTAACATGGAAGAACCTCCAAAAGAGGAATTGGCTGGGGCCGAGGGTTTGTATAATGTGTAGGAATGTGGCAGAGGACAATGTTCATATTTTTTTAAAGAGTCCTATAACTATATAGTTTTGGAGTTATATTGCTAGTTTCATTGGTTTCACATACAACCAATATGATAACATCACTAACTGCTTGATTTGGTGGAGTAAACAAAAATCCCCATGGCGGACAATCCCACTAGCTTTATTTTGGGAAATATGGAGATGGCACAATAGAATTATATTTGAGAACTGCAAGGAAAATGATATGCTGGTGATGGATCGTATTATTAGATGGTATACCTTTGGAAAATAACATGATAGTGGGCTGAAGAAGACTATTAATAGGAAGACAGACCCTGGGATTGAGTATCTAGTGGGTTTTTTTGATGGTGCGGCACAAAGGGGCATTTGTGGATGTGGTTTTTGGATCGCTATATCAAAGGAACAAGAATACTGGGTCCATTGGGGTGCTGGTAGGGGCACGAATATGAAGGCTGAAGTGATGGCCCTATGGGGTCTCCTTTGGTTTTCATCCTATCTTAACATTCCCTCCATCCACATTTTTGGAGACTCTTGGAAAATCATTGACCATGTACTGGGAAACAAAATAATATATCAACCAATGCTTTATGGTTGGCTCAGACAGACTGAGAATCTTTGGGTCTCTTTTAGAGACTCAACGATTTTGCATATTGGACGGGAGTTGAATCAAAATGCGGATCTGATGTGTAAGATGGGGCTACAGGATGCACTTGACGAGATGCATATTGAAATTAAGTTGGGTGACAACATAGTAGATGCTGGGGTGCTTCCACTTCCAGGATAAAAATCACTCTTTGGATGAGAACACAAGTCTTAATATTTGGTTTCTTTTGTTATATCCAGTTGGGGGCTTTGACACTGTTTATATTGCTTTTATATGTGCATGGTATACATTACAAGTAGACATATGGATGATTTCATTTTTTATTAAAATGGAACAATATTTAGTACAATTATTTTTTGTATAAGACTACCTCTAGGTACATAGGCACATAACTTAGATAGATCTAATGTAAAGTTGAGAATGGACTGTTAGAGTGATAATACAAGGAATGAATTATGATGGTATTGACACTATAAAATGGTATATGTATTTCTTTCTCTTGGATATATAAAATTGTTTTTTTCTTACTGAAAAAATGGTTTCAAAATAACAATAGATATTAATCTAAGTATTAAAACATTTTATAATATATCTCATATTTTCTATATAATAAAATAAAAATATTTAAATTATAACATCTATTTAAATTGTTATTTTTATTAATTTAATATATATAATCAGAAATTGACTTATTTTATCATGATAATTTCTAATTTATAAATATTTATTGTTATAATATCATGTTTATCAATACATATATTTACTCTAAGACACGTAGATACATAAGACATAGAGATATGATATTTTCTTAGATAATTATTTTGAGATCAATTAATTAAAAAGGCATAACTAACTTAGATATAATCTAAATTGTGAATAGTGATATCAATATTTTACTATGTTACATAAGTTTTTGAAATATAGAAAAATTAGTAACTTTAGTGAGAGTGTCAAGTATAACTAGAAGTTTCCCCAAAATTTACAAAAACCAATCATCAAAAATAATAATATTATATAATAAAAAAACAAAAAATATTTAAAAAAGTTACACACCAACTAAAAATGACTTCTTAATTCAAGCATTTAATTCTTTCAACCCAATCAGTTAAACAACTATTCTTTCTTGCACGTACATTTCTACTCAGCAATATAGATTCTCTATAAACTTTTTTACTGCACTCAATTACAAAATAGAGTGCAAAATAACTATAGGAAAATGTGCACAAATGTACCAAGAGAATTCCTACACAAAACGCCCCATGAATTAGGATATCTATGTAAGTTGATTTGATTAAAAGTAGATATGAATAAGTTCCCCAAACTTGTTTTGTTTTATTTTATATTGCGTTTAAGTTTTTTTTCTTATCTCACGATCAATCACCCTGAATAGTTCGAAATAATTTGAAACAGACTAACATTATGATATTTAATAAATATCATATTGTTTAACCAGCAGCATGAAACTCATGTTGGTAAACTATCTCAACTCGATGAAGTCATTTTTTGTTAACACGAAATTTGTGAAAGATAATAATTGACTTGTTCTCAAAACTTATTGGTACACGTCAACTTGGAAATGCCCGAATTCCAAAAAATCAATCAACACGGCTCCCGGAACTGTACCAGCTTTAGTTGTCGTTTTTGCTGAAAATATAACATTTTGGTGCAGTTCTAAAGCTCGCTAGGAGCGCGGGAATCATTAGAATGGGTATTGGAATGGGTTTTCTACAGAATTGTACACACACAAGAATGAATGACAGAGGGAAAAGCTTGAATCAACTACTACTAATTGATCATATACCTTGTTGAATTTGCAGGATGACGCGGATTTCTATGTTTCTAAGTGATTTACAGTATACAAGACCTATAACAATGTAACAACTTTTATTAATAAAAGATGGTTAGTTTTTTTCTTCGTGAAAAAAAAATGGCCCGGATTAATTGCAGTAATCGTGATCTGAAATTCAACTCGAAGAATTAGTTAATTAGAAACATCACGAACAAAGCAATCGGATCAATGCACATTATATATATTCATATCGTCCGATTCAAGTTGCAGACACGTCTTTCTTGACCTTCCTGACCCACCAGAGAACACTCGGTTCAACGCTGACCTCGGAGAATGGGGTTCTTCGTGTGATTGGGATGCCCATCACATTATTGAACAAAAAAATAGTATTTAGTAGTCTACAAATATTTGGCAGAGAATTAAAAAATTACTAAACATATTACTATTTTGTTAACTTGAAGTTTTTGTCTTCCGTATTATTATTTAGAAGAATTTTACGGCGAAAATTACATCATAATTCATTTGTGGATGTATTTGGAACCAACTAGTGTGGTTCATCATCAAGACAAGTTGAAGAACGAGACTATGGCAGCAATTTAAATAGAGAGAGCAGATCATACAACGACTATCTTTGACCGAGAAACGGCTATATTTGACCAAGAAATCGCTATAATTGACCATAAAACTGCACTGGACCCAGAAATAAAGATAGAGAAATTCAATTAATTTGATTAAATTTAACTGTTTATATTTAATGAGTAAAAAATAATAATAAACTTATTATTAAAATTATATATAAGAATACACACTAATATTAATAAATAAATTAAAACTGTTTATTAAAAGCTTACCTACTTAATTAGGCTAAAATTATTTTAAAGTTATTAGTTCTTATTCATGTATATCATTCTTTAGATTTTTACTTCATTAGGATGAAACTTATTATATTAATTATTACTTTATACTAATAATTAATTAAGTTTTAATACAGATGCAAGAGTCAACAAATATTCTACATAGTAAGGAAAAAATTGCAAGTGTTTCGTTTGAGATACAATATAAAAGCGACAAGCAAATTGTATTCTTGAAGCCCATTTAATGGTTAAGAGCATGTGTTTCCTCTTAAGAGGTCACAGGTTCAAAATCTGAGGGGTAGAGTATGTCCTGAGGGGGGTAGAGTAGTATGTCCTGAGGGGTAGACTATGTATGCCTTCGTAGACTTAGCAGTCAAATTGCTGCGCGGAGGTGGGTCCTTGTCCCATAAACAAAAAGGTCTCTTACACCAATTTGATCTCTAACTTAACTGTGACCTTTAAAATAGATATTATTATTATTAATAAATTAGATTTTCCACAAGCATTTACCAAATATTCGGAGCCATCCATACCTTCGACCCATTATAAATATGGAATTAGAGTTTCCACAAGGATTTACCAAATATTCGGAGCCGTCCATAGCTTCGACCCATGATAAGTATGGAACAGCCATCGTAACTTTTCAGTAAGAAATATGGTCCATCTGTCGAAAATTATGTTTCGGTAAGGTAATAATTACAGTTTCTTTAATTATCTAATATGCGTACAAAGTAATCTAATTTTTTCATTTTTTGTTTTTTGTTTTTTTGTAAAAATTGATGTTATTTAGATATTTTATATAATTATTTAATTCTTTTTATTTTTAGATTGTAAAATAAATATTTTGACAGAAAAAAAAGTATTACAAACTTTTCTACATGAAATTTTACAGTGATATTCTGTGCTTTTGAATATTTATTTCTAAATTATGGTTTCACATCCTTTTGAGTAGATTAATCCTTCAAAAGAGAATAATAAATTAATTTTTTTTGTTGGCCTGTGATAAGGTTAAAAGTATATGATAAGCGTAATGAAGTTACTTTAGGTAGGTTGCGTCGGTATTGTGATATGGTGGGGTTGTAACCTTTGTATGGTGAGTGGGTTAAGAAAAAAACGAACATTTGGGTAGGGTAGGTGCGGTTAACGAATCGTTTTTGTGTTGCTAATTCAAAGTATATTGTTATTTTATAATTAAAAATAATTATTAATTTAATTATTTAAGAAATAATAATAAAATATTATTTAATTGTTATTATAATAAAATTAATAATCACAGTTATTGGTACACAATAAATTGAAAGACAAACATATAAGGGTTTGTTATTTATTATTTATCATATATATAATATTTTTATAACTTTTGGTTTCATATTTCAAGAGGTTTTTTTAGATTTCTCATGATTGCTCAGTTTATTTGAAGCTTTTGATCTTTATCTCAAGTTAATAAGCCAAAGTTACATAACCAAATAGGATTATATTTCCAACATCCTTTCCCCACATACAATTTGAGATGAAATACAAAGGTGGATAATGGCCAACGATTGGATGTGCTCTTTGAATATGGTAGTTTAAGGAATAGCATAAATGAAATCGATAGTAGAAGCCAAAGTTTTATTCCATTTGTTGTTTAAGGATGGCCACGAACTTTGGAAATTGACTCAATGTAATTCATGGAATGATTCTGAATCTCGCTAGAAGTAAAATTATTTTGTGAAATGGAAGTACTCCATAATGGTACCTTAAAGATGAGAAAAAACTAATGAAATGGGTAGCAGAAGCTAAATTCTTCTGCTAGTAATGATTTAGAGTTGGCCACCAACCAAATCATACTTATGGAACACGAGTCTTCTTTGAGCTATAGTTATGGCTATAGCTTTAGTTGATTGTAGCTCTAGGCTATGGGTGCTAGCTCTAGCTCACAATGTGGCTTAGACTATCTGATGACTTTAAAACTACTAGTTGAATCAGTCCCCCTTGTTAGGTCCTTATACTACTAGTGTAACCCCTTATTGTTATTATTACAACCCCCTTATTATATTGTTGTGCACATGTAGTCCCCATATTGTTATTACTGTGCCCATAGAAGCCCACTATTGTTATTATTGTGCAGTTACATTATTATTGTTATGTCGGCTCTGATTGTATTATGATCCCTTAGACTCCTATATATAGAAAGGAGGTCTTCTAATTTATATCATCCAAGAATTGTTCATTTGTGTAATGTAAAGGAGGTTGCCCCCTCGAAGAGGCTAATTTCTAAGGCATTGATCTATCTTTTCTATCTTTTTGCGACCTAGTTTCATAACATTTGGTATGAGAGCTTTGGATTCTAGGGTTTCACTGCTCCAAACAGGCCATCATGGAATTTTCGCTCTAATGTTTTTGCTACGATGTTTCAGAATCTAAAATAAAAACCCATTTGAGCTGAAATCGTTTTGAACCTCAGGTCTGAATTTCAGACCTTGTCTCGCTATATGTTCCGAGATATGATCTGAGAAAGTTAGGGTTTTTGTAAGCCCCAAAATTCAATCTCAAACAGGTCATCGTGGAATTTTCACTATAATTTATTTTCTACGAAGGTTCAGACTCTGCAATTAAAACCCATTTGAGCCGCAATCATGTTGCAGCTCGGCCCCAAATTTCATATCTTATTTTGCTATATTTTCGGAGATACAGTTCAATACATTTAGGGTTTCTGTAAGCTCTCGAATTACATCTAGAACAGGTGACGTGGGGAAAATCGTCATAACTCTTGCTCGAAGCATCTGTTTCAAAGTTCATAAAACATGACAGAAAGACGACGGACTATATTTTGTTGGGTATCAGCTTCAAAACCTAAGGTTGAAATAGTGACACGTGGCACATCATACAAATTCGATCTACTGAACTAGTCTACAATTAGGTTATCACAGGTTATTGGACATAACTCTTTCTTTGGGAATCCAATTACGATTAGACTTGTGGGGTTAGAAACAGGACTCAGAGGGTTACTACAGGATGTAATTTCAGAACTTGGAGATCTGAAATTAGAAAGTTATAATCGTTTGAACACCGAACTCCTAAAACCAAGAAAAGGTGATATGAGGAAGTTTGATGGCAAGGATCCAGTAAATTCAATACTACAGATGGAGCAATATTTTGATCTACATGAGGTGCAACTGTTACAAAAGGTACATATCGCTTCAATGTAATAACAAAGAGGTATTCCTATTATAGAAATTTGCAGTTGGAAGAAACATGGAAGGAAAGAATTTATCAATCCACATCTTCAAATAAGTTATATTTTATTTTACTCTTTAAAAAAATACAAACATCTAAATCTTTTGGGAAAAAAAATCAATAGTTTTATAATGAGAGTATCGCTATTAAGATTTGGTTTAGATCCTCCATGTAAACATATTCTACTTATGATATTATAGCAATATTTTGATAACAATAAGAAAATATTGGAATATATTTAAAAAAAATTAATAATGGTATATAGATAAAAGAAAACATTTATAATAAAACAAAAACAACCTGTATTTTTTTTCTTTTATATATATATATATATATATATATATATATATATATATATAAATATAAATATATAAATATAAACAAGAAATATGCATTTCTCTTTCCCTTACTGTCTCTCTCTCTATATATATTGAAGAAATAGAACTATTTGCCATAATAACTATAGTGAATGTCTTCATATGGATTAAAGAAAAAGAATTGAATCTACGATAAAAGAAGATATATGTATATATAAATATTATATACAATTGTGTATCAATATATTCATTCAAGAATAATTCATTAGCACCAAACTTTATAACATAACCAAACTTTATACAATGTTATAATGAACTTCTTGGAATCTTTCACATAAAAACTCGTAAGTTCAGCGATTTTGTATTTAAATAAGTTATGTTATACAACTTTGTAATGCATTCACACTGATAATGTTTGTTGTGAAAGACATAATAGAATATATATAAAAAAATATTATATGGTTTAAAAGATAAAACTAATCTATGGAGTGTTTGATGCTAAGACTCGAAAACTTTTCCTTTCTAAGAAAATATGACTAGCATCAATTTCCATGGATAAGGTCTTGTTCTATATTCTTTCAAAAGTATATATGTTTAAAATATATAGTAATTATTTTTATAATTAATAATAATTGAAAAGAAGTTATAATTACATAGTTAGGAATTATTATTTTGTAATAAGGTCTTTAGAATTTGGGTTTAAATATCAATAATTATTAGGTGGATAGTAGGGAATATTCATAATAGTATATACAAATCAAGGTTGAAATTTATTTTCAAAGTAGTTATGCCATTTTTTCCCTTAAAATTAAATTGATTAGTTAAGAAAAATATCATATGAACGACTGTCATACGAAATGAGTTATGGTTTTTAGGCATATGGTATTGATAAGCCATAGTATTGGACCATGGCATTGGAAACATGGTTATATTTAGGTTGACAATCATGTCAACAAGTTAATAAGATTATGCACGATGATAAGATGGTTGTATAGGTTGTTGAGGTTTGTACATGTTCTAGAGCTTTTGAAGATGCTTTGGTGTTTGGTAGAGGATTTTTGATTTTATGAGGTGTAGCAACACAATTTCAAAAATATGAAAAGGTCAGAAAAGCTTTGGAAGTGCCTCGAAATGTGATGTAGAAGTGAGATAGAGTTATCACCAAAGTAAGTATGATTTTCCTTAATTTAGAGGGAATTTTCTATGATGATAACTAGCAAAGAGTGAAGATTTAAACAACCCACTAATTTTTCACTTTGTCCTTGCGATGAGAATCCTTGGTTATATCCTAACGATGATTAAAAACCAAGGGCCAAACCATGGAATTTCCCAAGGTAAATCATGTGATTGATGGAGTTCAAAATCTAATTGATCTTTTCAACTAAAAATCATAAAATATTCCATGGTGTTTTCCCAAGGTTATTAAAGGGCAGAGATATTATAAATACCCAAGGAGATCAGTTAATTTGTGTGCACACATGAGAAATCTATTTCTTGGCTTTGGCACAAGAAATCATCACATACAATTTATGAATTCTTTTATTTGTGATGGGAAATGTTCATAGGAGTGCAATTAAACTGTTTTCATTGGAACTTGATAAAATTTGAGCTTGTTCTCTTTTATATATCTTGTCATTCTGATGCCTGATCGTGTTCTAATCTGAAACCTTTGTGTTGTGCGCATAAGTGCCAAAATATTTAACATAAAATGAAGGATGGCTATAATTTTATAGACATCTGATATGCTAAGACATGTATGATCGACCCATGTGAGCTGGTTAAGATGTGTGAGATCTGATATAATGTCCACTATAGATGATTTAGAGTATTCTAATATATGTTGGTTTCTCCTCTATTGTACACATAGATAAGGAAATAACATTATATATTATTTTATACTTCTCTATCTTAGATTAAAATAGAAAATTGATTTATTTCTAGTGGCCTCTGAAATGGTTGTGAAGTGTATTGATTTGGTCCTAAATGTCTGAATGCATAAAACCTTTATGTAATTATTGAAGGCATTCATGAATGTGATTGATTTAGTCTCTAGAATTAAGAAGCACATTTGATCTAGACTTTGTCTCCATCTTAGCTATGATGAACTCTTTGTGGATTTATTCATTGACCTAGTCATGTGTAGCTCTTGGCTCGATTGTACTCCTATAGCGAAAGTCAAATGATATTGAAGGTTTGTAGATAATTATCTATGCACCATATAGGAGTGAAAATAATTATGTATAGACATTGATCGTTAATGGATTATGCGATCTGATATAGAAACAATGTAGTATTGTGTAACTGGAAAGATATTTTGCTTTGTTTAATACTAATGAATGTTGGTCCAATTTTGATGGAAGAAGTGTTAACTTACGAGTTGCAGAGTTAATGTTTTGTATAGATGTTATATGTCTCATTTGTAATAGAGAATTATCACTGATGAATGCCTATGAGATGTGTTTATAAGAAATGGGGTTTGATGACAATGATGCTTTGTTGAGATTTGTTGACTAGATTGGTATGTTGCTAGATATAATTTTGAGAAAAGTATATGTTGCTAGTTGTCATGAGTTGATTAAAATTGTGTATACATGAAAAATCTAGTATTGCAAAGAGACTTTGATCTACATTTAGTTGATGTATTAGTTTATAGTTGTTACCTAAGCCAATGATATATTTGTGGTAAGTTGATATTATAGAATAGATATGTTTGATGTATTGAGGATGCTAGCTATGGTATATGGTTGAACTCTTGATGTGTTCATGGGAATTTATATTGCATTGATTTTGAGTTGTTAAGTATGAATTATATAAACATTGAACTAGATATTGGTCTAAGGAATTTTGTAGATATTTATTATTGAAGTGTACAGAGTTTAAGTATTTAGTTCTTGAGCGGAAAATTATAGGTTGGTCTAGTTTCAAAATTGGATGAAACATGGCCTATATGATTTGAGTTTTGTTGTAGGTGGATGAAGTGAAATAATCTAAATTTGGTGAATGAGAATCTAAGGCCTGGAGTCTTCAGTCAGGGAGTGGTAGCTTCCTTCTGGTGGTAGCTGGAGAATTTTATCAGGGAGTATTGGCATCCTTCCAGTAGTCACTGGAGAAATTTTTGGAGATGGTGGCCTCCAGTAGGTAGGAGCCTGCACACTAGTAAAATATTGTGCTAGTGTATGATGTAAAATAATATTTTTAAAATTAATAAAAATATGACAGATACAACAACAAAGGTGGTTTTTTTCTAGTTGGGTTTTCCACATAATATCTTGTGTATCTAAGCGATGATTTGTATGTTGACTTGTTGATATGTTGTTTTCTTATGGCTCACTTACGTTTATGATTATATGTTTCTCATAATTGACATGTGTTATCAACTGAAGCTTAAATTTATTTAACCTTGTAAATAAAAGTGAAAAATTCTTAATTATTATGAAATATTGGTTCACCCCCATGTGCCCTCCATTATTATTTCTAAAAATTGGTATCAGAGAAGTTCCTTCAACAAATATATTGATTGCTAGAAGGAAGATCCCGCAAAATGAGTAGCCAGGACGAAGTCTTCTCAACCAAGCCACTTCTATTCAATGGAACAAATTTCATATTTTGGAAAATTAGAATGATGTATTATTTGTGATCTCTTAGAGATGATGTATGTGAAGCAGTAGAAAGTTGGTATCAATACTTTGGATCCATCCTAACATATGATGCAAGAAAGAAAAAATACGAAAAAAATGGTGAAGAAATTAATATTATTCTAGGAGGTCTTGTAGAATTAGAATTTGTGAAAGTAATGCAATACAAAACCACAAATGAAATGTGGGAAGAATTGATAAACGACTATGAAGGTGGTACAAAGGTAAAAAATTATAATATACAATCATTTAAAATTCAATATGAAACTCTTAAGATGCATGAAGATGAAAATGTTGCCAAATTTTTCATTAGAGTGGATGTAGTGAATACTATGAAGAGTCTTGGTGATAAGTTTGAATACTCTATAGTTGTTGAGAAGATATTAAGGTCA
Source organism: Pinus tabuliformis (assembly GCA_031772625.1). NCBI lineage: Eukaryota > Viridiplantae > Streptophyta > Pinopsida > Pinales > Pinaceae > Pinus > Pinus tabuliformis. Next base: position 1,743,571,393 of record CM062819.1, on the reverse strand, counting down.
CTAAATCCCAAGTTTAATTCTAACGTTTCAGTTTTGAAGAAATGTAGGACTTGAGCCAGCTATCACAAGAAAGGCTCCATGGAATTATGACAACCTATGAAATGAGGACAAAAAGGGACCAATCAGAAATCATAGAAGTTTCCTTCAAAGCTACAAGTAAAGAAAAAAAACAAGAACCTGAAAACACCATCTATATCTTAGATGAAGAGGAGGAAAACTTCATCAGAAAGCTGCAAACAAGAACCAAACAAATGAAAGGTAAGCTCCCATTTAAATGTTTTAATTATGGAAGGGTTGACCATTAAGATGATAAACGTCATACAAAGACAATTTTGAAAAGATAAATGATAGCTCTATGAAAAATGGCAAAATGAATTTCACTAAAAAGAAGAGTTTTTATTTCCATGAATATAATGAACGTTCATTTGATGATGAAGATAATGACTCTAACTCTAATCTTGAATACATATTATTCATGTCTTTTGATGATAAATTAGCAATTGAATCAAAATATGTGTGATTCAAATGTTTTGATGGATGCATTGAAAAAAATTAACAAGCTCAGAAATATAAACAAATACTAAGAAAAGGAAATAAAATTTTATAAAGAGAAAAAAAATAACTTTGTTGAAGAAATGACTGAGTTAAAGGTTTTCCTAGAAGAAGCTAAAATAGTGGAGGAATTATGGAGGAAGCAACTACAAGAGAATGAAAGGAATTGCGAGAAATTGGAATCTAAAATTGTAGGACTAAGGAAAGAACTTGATAAAGTAAAGGCTCAGCTAAACCTAAATCTTAAGTTTGCGAAGGAATCTGAAACATTGGAGAAAATTATTGATGATCAACATTATTTTTTAATCAAGATAGGTCTCAAATATAATGTGTCTCATAATGAAAACAACAAATATTCAGATCCTATTAGATCAACAGGAACAAGTCCAAAATGTTACGTCAATGTCGAATTGTCAAAGCAACAAGGCTCATCAAAAGTAGGATAAATCAAGCCATGCAAAATTAAGAAAAAAGGATGAAACCAATATTGGAAAGGAAACCTTTCTACAATCAAGAGCCAATTCATTCAAGAAGATTATTTACTCCCAGGTACTCATATTTCTTCTATGGTCACTACTTTTCTTGTCATAATTTTGGTCACAAAGCTATTCAATGTGTAGCATACAAAACTTTTAATACCAAGGAAGCAAGATACAAGTACAATATAAATAAGTCAATGGAGGCTAGGAAGTCCCTTAATAATTCTTTCTCTCCTCCTATGAATGAGACTAAATGCTCTATGTGCAATAACTTTGGGCATGAGAAAAGTGAATGGAGAAGCACATTGATACATTCTTATGAGAATGAATGAAAGATAGAACCTCCTAATGTTTGGAAAACTAATACTTCATCTTCAAAATAGTGTGTTTTAGCTCTATATGCCACGGATCAAGAGAAACTATGGCATGTTGAAAGTGGCTACTTGAGACACATGACAAGTGACATCAATAAATTTGTTTCATTTAATGAAGTTAAGAAAGGAAATGTTTCTTTTGGTAATAATTCTCTTTCTACTATAAGAGGAAAAGGATTAAATCCATGCATGAAGAAGTTAACCAAATTCATAAAAAAGATGCTTGGGATCTAGTTCCAAGGCCATAAAATAAAAATCTAATAGGTACCATATCGATATTTAAGAACAAACTAAATGAAGATGGAAAAGTCATTAGGAATAAGGAATTTCTTGTATACAAAGGGTATGCACAACATGAAGGAATAGATTTTGAAGAAACATTTTTACCCATCGCTTGACGCAAAGCCATTAGAACGTTATCATTTGCCAACTTCCACAAATTTAATGTGTATTAGATGGATCTTAAGCCTGACTTTTGAATGGGGATATAAAAGAGGAGTTTTACATTAAGAAACATGAAGGATTTATACTTGGTAATGACAAGGATCTTGTATGCAAACTCAATAAGGATTTATATGGGTTATAGAAAGCCCCCCAAGCTTGGTACCGCCATCTTGACAAATATCTTCAGCAACAATTCTTTAAGAAAGGATTAAAAAATAGCGACTTATATATCAAAGTACATAGGGGTAACCTCTTTGTGGTAGTTATTTACGTTGATGATATCATATTTTGTAGCAACCATGTAGAAACCCATGCAACAGGAATTTGAAATTTTCCTACTGGGTGAGCTAACATTCTATCTCTAGTTCATATTTATTTCTCAAAAAGAATATCTCAAGGATATCTTAAGGGAATTTAGGATGGGTGACTATAAACCTATAAGTATACCCATGGTAACAAGGTGTAATACCAGCAAAGATGATGACTCCCCAAAAGCTAATCAATATAAATATTGATCTATGATTGGTATTTTACTATATCTTATAGTTACTAGACCGGATATTATGCATACAGTTGACATAGTTGGATGCTCTCAAGAAAATTCTATGGAGAATCATCTCAAAGGAGTCAAAAGAATATTCAAGTATTTGTAGGGAACTATAGACTTTGGAGTATGGTATCCAAAGAATATATGTTTTACACTTCAAGAATATAATAATGTAGATTTGGATAGAAGCATCGAATATTGAAAAAATACGAGTGGTGGAGCCTTCTTTTTGGATCAGTTCTTAGTTTCTTGGTTCAACAAAAAACATAGCTCTATCTCCTTATTTATAGCTGAAGTAGAATACATCGCAACTGCAACATGTTGTACACAATTATTTTGGATGATTTAAACTCTGTGGGATGTTAAATTTACCTATTCACAACCTTTATCTATTTTTTGTGACAACACCGATACCATAAGTATATCTGAAAATCTGCTCCTGCATTTGAAGGCTAAGAACATCACAATTGAATAGAATTTTCTCAGAGAAAAAGTCTTGGGTCAAAAACTAAAATTGGAATATGTCCCTTCAAGTGAAAAAATTACAGATATATTTACCAAACCTATTTCGAGTGACTCCTTTGAATAAATTTGACAACACTTGAGGATGAACATTGCTTCTTCTCTTTCCTAATCTAGTCCAGTAGAAGTATCATACATTGTATCATGGGGAGCATATGGCAACAACATAAAAATGAGGACAAGGTATCATTACCTTAGGGGAGGTGGTTGTATGATGATAGCATTCTTGTTTATATTATGTATCTCATAATTATTATAGTATTTGTTTCAATATTCCATATCTATATCTATATCATGTAAATCACATATGTGTGCAATACTGTAGCCCTGTACTTTATTATTTCTGAAGGTTTGCTAATGGTAGAGTTGTTCATATATGCATGTGATGATCATGTCATAACTATTGATACACATGCACTTTTGGTTCAAAGCTTTATCAACGTAATTTCATTATGTAACCTTGTAATGTCTTGAATATCACTAGTAGCTTCTTATATATGGAAACAAGGCCAAGGAAACATGATGTATCATGTGTATATTGAAGTTCCAATACATGTTCGGTGGGCGATTAATCAACAAAGCCTAAAGTGTGATACATTCAATATCTTAGCACAGTGCTTCAAAGCAAGGCAATATATGGTTTCAACCACCATTTTCCATTGATGTCAAAACAATGTTCAGTTAACTTGTATAGAAGAAGATTAGGTTGGTGGTTGAGGTTGTAGGTTGACATCAATGCCAAATGGGGAGAATGTTAGCAGCATGGTTTCAGTCATGTTGGCATTAATGTCAATAGGTAAATAAGCATGTGCATGATGATCAGGTTCTTGTAGGGGTTTCTAAGGCTTGTACAGGTTCTGGAGCTTGTGTGAAACATCCCCCAATAACCTCGCAGGAAAATGCCTGGAGTTAGGAAATAATTCCAACCTTTACCAATGTGTAACTTTATAAATTACTTACTATATTCCTTGAATGATCATTATAATAATCGTCATTATTAGATAGAAAAATATCTAGTAAAACAAGAGTGAGTTACACAACCATTAACTATCATTATTGTAGCATATTAACTTAAATTTAATGCTATAATTGTGCATAGGTTCCATGGTTCTTTTAACTCAGTTAGTAAATCACATACTTGATAATATATGCATCACATCATGAAAGAAATTTAAATCATAAAAATGGCACAACGAACAATCACATCATTAAACATAAATATACCCTAGAAACCCCGTAGGGTTAAAACTAGCAAATGTTTAATTTTATTATTAAACTCTTGTGAGAGTGTTCACCCCTCACTCAATGGTTATAAGGGTGTTTATCCCTTGACCACTGTCATAAAATATTACATAGAAAAATAATCTTAAATGCAACATAACTATCTATAAGCTAATAAACACGATATCATTTACCCACAAATACTCAATCTCTATGTATTTTTGGCCTAACTATTTCCATCAGTGGATGATCCTGCAGTTGGAATTCATCAATCTGCATGGACAACCAAATATTTATATGCCACAATGTTAAACATGAACTATCCTTTGCACAAGCCACTATCCTTTCCTGCCATTTTTGTCGTCATCACACTTGATATCATGATTAGATAAAATATTAATAAACCAATAATCAATATTTATTAATGACACTACAATGTCTATCTGTGTACATGCATAAAAAAAACAAAATGTCATGAAATGTTTTCTTTAACATCATTGCACATGCATTAATAACAATGAAATCACTATCAAGCGTCATCTTTCCAACATAACGTTAACATTATCTTGAATACACTTTCCTATTATTTCCAAAGGAAAGCTAACATACTCGATAGTATTCTTGTGCATTCAAATGCATAACAAGTTTTCAAGAGAAGCATCCCAATAAACAATTTTCTTTGTTCCTACTATTATGTTTTCTTTTCCAAATGGATTAACACAATAGATTTTATACTTATGTACGTGAATGCATGTTCTTTTCCAAAAACATCTTTTCCACAAGAGAGCTATTCGCAATGGCTACTATATATAAAAATGCGAGCTCTACTCAAAACAAAGTTAACATAATAGTTATAATTTCTTGCATGCAACTATTTGTCCTCTCCAATAGAAAATAACATGATAGCTTGTTCTTCTTGCATGTGAAACATATATTTCTTTCGAAAGGAAACTAACTAAATCTTGCATGGAAAAATAAACACATTTCTTTTCCAAGGGATCAAACACATAACATTTATTCTTTCATGCATTCAAAGAGACATTTTCCTCTTACCAAAAGATCTAGCCGAATAACTATACATAATATTCTCGTAAAAGAAAGCTAATAACATATGTAATCCCTTTAGGTGTGTAAATGCATATTATTTTTCCCAAAAGAAGGCTAACACGATCAATATTATGAAATTTCACCTTCCTTTTCTCTATAAATCTAATACCAAAACTATACTTTTCCATGCATGCAAGTGTATATGTTTCTCTAAAGAATCTTCCAAAGCAATATTAACACAATAAAGCATTTGATTACCATTTTTCCTTGCCAACAATCTAATTCAATAATGCATAAAAAGACATGTTTTTCTCTTCTCTTCCTTTTGGAGAGTTCTAACAAAAAAATACTTCTTTGCATATAAATATAGATATATTTATTTTCCAAGGAATCTAACACACTAATTATTCTTTTTCCAAAATTTAGCTAACTCACTAGATATTATACATGAAATACAAAATATTTTCGTATCATTTCATACATCACACAGATTTGTAATATTTACTCAAGAAATACCATAAATAACAAATCTTGCTCAAATAACATAACCATTTGTTTTTTATGTAAAGCTGTTATGTGAACTCTTTCTCAAAAAAAGTTACTTACCCATCTCTGCATGACTCAAGCTTCGCATGCATGTAAAATCATATATTTATTTCCAGTAGATCCAATATACTAGATATTATTCCTATGCACAAAAGCACATATTCTCTTTAAGACTCCAATATTTCTCTTTAACACTTTAATGCATTTGCATCATGAGAACATCCCTAGTAATATTTTAAATGAAAATGAATAATTCCTTTTCAAGAATTATGTAACACCCTCCTCCCATATCTACCCAAGTAACTGACCAACCATGCTAAACATGTGACGAGAGGCTACTATTCTGGGATTCAAACCCCTAGGTGACCTTAAGGAAGTGGAATCAATAGAAGCACACCATATAAACCTTACACATCAGCAATAGAACTTCCAAGAGTCATCCCAACCACTCAGGAAACCATCCCTTGAGACTAGCTGAAGTTTTAGACCACTAAACCCTCAGACGCTCCCTTGATATGGGCATGCATGCCTTGAGGAGGCTATGGACGCTCCCACAACATGGGTATCCATGCATCTAAGGACTTTTCTACCCAGTTTTATGCTAGTGTCTCCAGGATTTGTGCCACTTTTCAGGCCCAAAGACTATGCCACTTCCCTAAACTCAATGACACTTTCGGAAATGAATTTACACAACATAACAATTATGCATTTTCAAAAGCAAGGACAAGGTCTAGATTGGACCCCTACTAGCCATGATAGTAGTTTCTTCAAACATGTCACAAATATGTAATCTACATGTTTAAACAACATATCTGAGCATAGGGGTCTCATACTTATCTGATAATCTCTAAGTATAATTTTCACCTTATATCATTAGTTGCATTATCATCTATTACGTCATAGATACACTGTTCATTCATTTACAAATCAAAACATGAGGAGAACCATACATCATCATTGTCACAATACATGCTTATAAATAGCATAATGACAACAAAAATATCAAGGATACATCAACCCTAAAATCCACATATAAACCAATAAATTTACACATAAGATACCAAAGAAATAACCTCTTATTAATGAAATAAAATCCAACCTGGTATGGGACTACCATGTTCCACCTGACCATATATTAGCTGAGCCAAATCTCTCTTCATCAAATCACCCTCGTGCCATATTCCAAGCATTAATGTGGGACTCAAACCAAAAGAACCAACTAGGGCATCATGAGGCTAGACCACCTCACCCTCATCAATAGAAACCAGGACTTACTGTAATCTAACCCGGATCACTAGGCCAACACAATAAACATGTAATAATAGCTTTACCATGATTTCCACCAGATCACTAGGCCAAAACAAGCATGGATGCCACCAGATTTCTCCACCTACACCGTGAGGAATTTTCCTATCACCTAGTCTCTCAGGATTTAATGTAATCCACAGTCCGAGCCAAGGATCACTAGACCCTAAATCGAGATTCCACCCTCTAGGTTTCACCGTATATCCCACCATTTACTAGCAAGTATTTCTAGGCCTAATTAAGGGAAACCATATCTAGGCTTTATCGTATATTTGTCCATTCACTGATCGAGGATTTCTTGGCCCACCAAGCTAGTACAAAATTCATATTTATCGCAACCCACAGTCCAGTTCAGGAGTTACTAGTCCATATGTTCTATTATTCAGAGATCCACCTCACTCAACTTCGAATATATCCAGCAATCTAGCTCACTCATAACATGAGAACCCCATCACACCATGGCTATCTGGGAATGGCAGGGCTAGGCTGAAAACACTGTCACACCTGGAAAAACCCATTCCATAATAGAAAATAACCACATGAAATACCATGCATGCCAAATGTAGCAAGGAAAAAAAACATGCAAATCGGTACCTGCAAAGAATCATGTGGTAGTTGGTTGATCCTTCTCTTCCTTGCTTGATTTTTTCTTCCTCTTTACCTCCTTTGCCTTTCTTGATCCAATGCTTAGCAAAAGCTGGCCAACTGATCCTCATAAGCTTTTTTTATCAATGTCACCTCTATTTTCTTCATTTTCAACTATTTTCCTTCATTTTCCTCCTCACATGCAAACTATGACCTTTCACCTTCCTTTTCTCCTAATTTCCATTATTTTCATAAATAAATGTGCCAAACATTGCCATTTTTCCTTTCCAAAGCCTTTTCCATTGCCTTTGCCAATTTATTTAGCCATAATAAACCAAAATGAACACCCACTAGGATGTTTTTCCCACCATTTAGCTTGGAATATGTATCCCATGATGGTGGTGTTGTATATTTTTACGTGAATTTTTAACCAGGGTCGTTACATAACCCTCCCCCTTGGGCAAGCACTGTCCTCGGTCTTCAATGACACCTATAACAAATAATAACATTGAAAACAAAACATACTACCCATGGAGATTTATAACATAACTTGTTGCAGAGTATATAATCAAATCCTGCTGGAAACAAGACAACCATACTGTTTACTGGAGCTTTATAACACAAGTCATTATGATATTTAAAATAATAACCACATACACACACATACACATTTTCTTCACCCAACAAATAAAAGGATGTGATGCCTACATTTGCAAAAAGGTAATCTAGAGCCTCACACCTCCACCCTTAAAGTAATACTAGGATTCACCTCCTTCCGAGGAAGTCGAGAATCCACTACAAGGTCAAAGTTGTATCCAATGTCCAATGCTACAATCTTGTGACACTTGTCCTCCCAGTGAATAGTTACCAACTCATTTTTCTAGGGCACATTCCGAATGTGAATTTGATTCTATCTGGAAATTCTAATGAACAGAGAAATGTATCCCTAGCCTTCCCTTCTCTACTACACACACCTTAAAGTAATCTGGTCACCCTTTTTCTGTAGTCACTCACCTTCCAAGTTCCCCGACATCCCTTATCCTGGGTAATCCATCCCTTGGAAAGGCTTCCTCACATCAGAAGGTCAAACAACCAAGGCATATACCTACCTCAAAACTATCATACAAGTGATAGCATGCTCATGGTAATCAATGGACACTATTGGGTACGAGTGTCCCACAATGACCCTGCTCCTGAAGTGCTTTACCAACATACTGCTGCATGTTCCAATTCCTTTCACTGACACTTCTAATTCTTGTTGTTAGTTTCAACCACCCAATCAGGCTCTTTTGTGCTTCCTATACCAAGAAAATAACTTACATTAGATTCAAAATAAATCAAAATAAATTCACATCATACCTCATTCGTAGCTCATCAATAAGGTGCACTTGGAATCATGTTTACTTCAAACAAGTCAAACTAGCATCTTTGATCAAATCATCATGTATAAACATATCACATCAGGTTAGCTCAAAACACAACCATCATAGATCAAAATCATAAATCAGATGTAACCATCATAAACCAGAATCATAGATCACATGTAATCATCATAGACCAGAATCATAAATCACATGCATAATAAAAATGAAACAAAATACCGATACTTATCCTTTAGTGATCCTTACTTATACCTTTTTTCTTTTTGTACACACACCAGATCAGTTGTCACACCCAACAAGCACTCAGTGTTGTCTCCTCAACCATGTGCACATACACATAGTCTGCATCACACACACACAACCACACACAACCACACACAACATACAACACCATGCAACACATGCACCTACACCTGACATACAACTCATACACCTACACCCAGTGTACAACACTACAAATACATATAACTACACCTAATGTACAACAAAATACATATACGTACATAGGGTACAACACATCAAATACACATGTCACAATACCATGACTTCACAATGCACATACATAGCACTGCATGCCCACAAAACAACATGTATGACATGCACACAATAACACATGTACGCTAGTACCAAATGTACAACATCTACACAGTACCACCTATATAAAACACCACCTGCAAAACATGTGCTCAACATCACATGTACATGTCACCACCTGCAGAATGTATACACAATGCCACATGTACATCGTACCGCCTGTACAACGTGTACACAATCCCATACATACACAACACCACATGCACATGTACATGACACCACATGTACACAACACCTTATGCACGACATGTACACAACACCGCCTACACACAACACCTCATGTACAACATGTACACGACACCACATGCTCACAACACCACTTGTAAAATCATGCACACAACACCAATTTTGCATAACACCATATGTACATAGCACTCCATTTACAACATGTAAATAACACCCTATGTACACAACACTGCATATCCAACCTACACACAATACCATATGCACACAACACCACATATCGATCATGCGCTCAGTACAATATGTACACAACACCGCATATTTGAAATGTACATAGCACCATCTATATCTAACATTGCATATGCAATGTACACACAACACCATACATACAACAAGCACACAACATCATATATACACAATACTACATATATTACATGTACACATCACCATAGATACAATCACTAAATGTACAACATGCACAACATATGCACAATAGTAGTACTACACATCCAAAACCACACTGGCTCTACCAAAAACCTTGCTTCTAGTGTCTCTCTGCCATCCATGCTTATCTGAGCATGCCTCAAATCTCACTGCTTTCATTACCTATGATGACATAAACATAGTCATAATCCAAGCATACACTATCAATTCATATCCACATGATACTAACCTTGTATATTTGTCATGACTACTCCCCTCACTTGATTCCCCATAAGACAAGGAACCTCGTCATGCCATTCACCTGTATAAGAAATCATTCCTCCAAAAGAATGATCTCTGACAACCCCTTCACACAGTGACATATATACATGGTTACATACATACGTATACATAAACATTATCATAAAACAAGCATGATCATGTCAAAAAAGGACATAGATACACACATATATACATATAAACATTAGCATTAAACAACCATGATCCATGACGACCCTGTCTGACACGACATACATACATACATACATGTATACATATATAAACATCAGCATAATCATGATTATAGCATAATTACCAGATAGCATAAGGTCAAGGTTAAGCTAAATCCCTTTATTCATGCACAATATGCATAACATTGAGAACAATAGTTCCCACCATAGCCATGGAATCGAATGCCCCACATCCATTCACTTTATCTTTCTTGTTAGATTTCTCATGACTATACTACCACTGTCCATTTATACCAATGGACCCAACGAATTTAACTGGTTGTCATATTCTTAGCCTCAACTTCCCTTACCTATGCATCGAGCTTCATTCAGGTCTTACATTACTTGCTAGGTTTCATTCCCAAGACCCTCAAGAAATAAAAGGCAAAAACAATTGCAAACAAGAAGAAAACCATGAAAACCAATAACAATATGACATCACGAACAAAGCGGTATAGCCATACACTAGACATACACAAAGCTACAAATTAATCGCAAGAAAATCAGAAAACACCAAAAGCACAATACCCGCAACAAACATCATTACTCAATCCCATGGTTCCCAATGCTTCCAAAGGAAAGCTCAGGCTAAGCCTTCTTCAGAATTTCATGGAAATATCTTTTCAGTGCAATCCCCTGCATCATATTTCCATAAACACATAACTGTTAGTGCATAAATAAATATAACAATACACCAATTACCTTACCTTGTTTTGCCAAGCACATTTCTTTCCATTTAAAACACCCACACCATCTCTCAAGGGACTCCAATCCTTTGATCAATCTAGCCATAACTAGAACCAGTTGTTATACCTATCAAATACCTACTTATGAATATAACATATATCCTTGTAATGTCAGACAAATTCAAGGTTAAGAAGGCTTCATGTATGCAAAGCAGTCATTCGTTTGGAATTGTCAAATTTTCACCCAATTCCTTTCTTTTATCTTTTCCTTGCTGCAATTGAGTCTCGTTGTGCGCTATCACATCATCCAATGGTTATTTATAGAAACAAATCAATTATTACCTTGCCATGCTAATAGTAAGCATGTTACCCTACAATTGCTCGCGCATGTCAACCACATGTTCCAAATATTAAGACAATCATATCTATCAATTTGAAATCAACCTTTAACAAGACTACAAACCATGTCATAATCCATAGTCAACTCATAGTCATTAGAAATAATGCTACAACTGTAACCTACTACACTCAAGTACATATCAATTCTCTCAACGCATATGTGTTAGTACAATGATCTTAAAACAAGATCATTTGAACATGTACTCATATTGTGAAATTCACCAAACATCCAACCAACTTGCAAACATACCATGTTAAATTAATCAACTAGATAACATAATCAAATAGTCAAGCACGAAATATATGACATAAGAAAACTCATGCCTTAATTTATCTCAAGGGAGGCTATCTTATTTGCACAATCAATCTACTTAGCATGATATGACTTCACAACATATCAACTCAAACATAAATAAGCTCATGATATCCATAACGATAACTAGCTAACATGTTCATATCATAGGATCATAAATTATTATCATACATACATAATAATCACATGTGCATAGTCATTCTAGATTAGTACAACACAATGTCGCAAATAAGTTGACTCATACCTGAATGTCATAACCCTAACCATTTTCATAGGCCAATCCAATTTAGTATGATACATATAACATCAAGATCTTAATTTAATAACCCTAATCATTAAGTTACTAGCATATAACAACAAAATTTTAACATATAAGATACTCATCAACAACATATAACATAATCATCTAGTTAACTATCATAAAACAACAATGACAATTCATACCACCACAAGTTACTATCATTCATGACTATATGACATATGTGCATATGACTACACTAATAAACTAGCATTTATTATATATGTAACCATAACAACAATAAAATGACATGCATATAAGTAACCCTAATTCTTATGAAAACCATTAACCACATACCTGCATACCCAAGATACAAACTTGTATGACAACATGTTCTTGCGTCGAGGTCCAATGTTCCAACTTCACTTTGATGGTCTACAACTCATTTTCTATCTTAGCCAACACATTAGCATCATAACATACAAATATCATTATGATGACCTAATTTCATGTAATGGAATTATGCACAACCACCTTCACCATGAAAATGCATGCATAACAACATATATACCCTGACATGCATAACAAATGCATATACAATCATACACTCATGGTGAAACATCCCACAAAAACACCATCAACCTTCACATGGTGACATCACTATGATGGTAAACACCATGCAAATGCAACAAGCACATGGACTACAAGCATAATGAACACATATGAAACCAACATGAATTCATGACTAACACCCAAAGAGAGCGCAACCCACCCGTATACCAATCGGTATCACCCTCCTCCCACATATACCCAGGTAATTGGCCAACTAGGGTAAACATGTGACGATAGGCTACTATTATGGGATTCAACCTCCTAGGTGACCTTAAGGAAATGGAATTGATGGAAATACACCATACAGACCTTCCATAATAGCAACAAAACTCCCAGGAGCCATCCCAACCACTAATGTAACCATCCCCTGAGACTAACTAAAGTTTTAGACCACTAAACCCCCTCATGCTCCCTTGATATGGGCATGCATGCATTGAAGAGCCTTTGGACACTGCCACAACATGGATATGCATGCATCTAGGGACTTTTCTGCCCAGTGTTGCACCTACATCTCTGATATTTGTGCCACGTTTTCAGGCCTAGAGCCCAGGCCATTGCCCATGACCTAATGACACTTTCATAAATGAATTTATACAACATAATAATGATGCATTTGCAAAAGCATGTACAAGGTCTAAACTGGAGCCCTACTATCCATGACAGACATTTTGTCAAACATGTCACAAATATGTAATCTACAGGTTTAAACAACAAATCTAAGCATAGGGGTTTCATACTTATCTGAGAATTGCTAAGTAGCATTGTTCCCTTATATCATTAGTTGTGTTATCATCTATTAGGTCATAGATACATTGTTCATTCATTTACAAATCAAAACAATAGGAGAGCCATGCATCATCACTGTCATAATACATGCATATAACCAACATAATAACAACAGAAATATCAAGGATACATCAGCCCTATAATTAACATATATATCAATACATTTACACATAAGATACCAAGGAAAGAACCTCTTATTAATGAAAGAAAAATCCAAATAGGTATGAGACTACCACCTTCCACCCGACCATATATTGGTTGAGCCAAATCTCCCTTTATCCAATCACCGCCATGCCAGATTCCAAGCATGAATGTGAGACTCAAACTAAAAGAACCAACTAGGGCATCCCGAGGCTAAACCACCTCACTTTCATCAATAGAAACATGGCTTTACCATAATCCATCCCAGATCACTATGCCACCACAATAAACATGTAATAACAGGCTTTACCATGATCTCCACCAGATCACTAGGTCAAAACAAGCATGGATGCCACCAGATTTATCCACCTACACCGAGAGGAATTTTCTTGTCTCCTAGTCTCTCAAGCTTTATCATAATCCATAGTCCAATCCAGGGATCACTAGTTCCTAAACTGAGACACCACCCTTTAAGCTTTACCATATATCCTGCCATTTACCTGCAATGATTGCTAGGCCTAATCAAGGGAAACCACCTCTAGGATTTACCGTATATACTACCATTCACCCATTGATGATTCTTAGGCCCACTGAGGCAACACAAAATATGGATTTACCACAACCCACAGTCTAGTTCAGGGGTTGCTATGCTATCTATTCTATTAGCCATAGATCCACCTCACTCATCTTCGAATCCATCAAGAAATCCAGAACAACCAAAACATGAGAACATGTTGTAACAGCTACAACCACCCTCCAAAATTTTGCCTTATCTTTGTTTTGGAGCCTCCCTACCAACTTTTCATAGAACCTTGTCTTGCTTCATCAAGTACACAAGCTTTGGTATTTTTCTTTCACAAAGGCATCCTGCCAATCACAACTTGATGCATTCCCCTCATAGGCTATTCATCTGGACTTGGTCCAGCTGTAGGCTGAGCATCTCTCCCAAGAAATTGCGCATTTCTGGAGGGAAACCAGCCTTCCCTCCAAATATTGTGCAATCTTGTTTGACAGCCTTTTGGGCTCTAGGATTGCACAATTCTACTAGTCAACACTCACAGTGAAAATAGTACAATTGTCTACAACAGGGCTACTCAGCCTAGAATTTGCACAAATCTAGGCAGTAGTTAGCTGCTTTGCCCAACAATTGCACAAATCTCCTAGGTAGCCAGCCTAGCTCCTAGCCAGAAATGTGCATTTCCTTCAAGCATTTGAGTAGCTTCATGCACGAGCAGTTGGGTTGACCAGTTCCACCGGGACCGAGGAAACTTGACTTGCTTGCATGGATTTCTTTTTCACGGAATAGAAAAAGGAAACATGTAAAAGGAATCCCATGATTTAGGAAGCTATTTTTACTATATGGAGGTTACATGCAAATTTGTTTTAGAAACTTTCCTCTAAGTGCTGCTTTTTCCTAGATTTGTGGCATGCACGTCATGAGCACAAAACTTGTTTATTCGATGCATCAGAGCTCATTCTTTCACATCAATATTGGATCTCTGACATCCCACAACACATCCAAGACTCTTCGACACATCCAGCTTAGTTATTCATGAGTAAGTGGCCTCAACTTGTCTTTTTCAACATTTCTGTCGCTTTTTGTGTTTTCACTTGTTTGAGTGATGTGTGATTGATTTCATTGAATGCTTGATATCGTTTGCATGTATACTAGATTTTTCTAGCACTATTTAATTTTTCATTTCTATATCACTGTTCTCAGATGCATGAAACTATTTTGCACAAGCGGTTGTCGATTCGGTGACTCGATTCACCCACATGTCTGTTGATTTGTTTATTGAATCTTTCATTCATGTTTGCATGCAATGTCAATCACTTCTGCTTTCACTTAGTGTCACCATGCATTCACTTTCATATTTTCTTTAAGTTGTCTGTTGGTGAGTCTAGCCAACCTTGGCCTAGACTCTGCCTTCATTGAGACAACATTGCACAATATGGGAAAGGCAGGCTCTACCTTCCTCTCAAAAAATGTGCATTCTTGCCTAGCACTATCCTCGAGGACTGTTTTGCGCATTTCTGAGGGGCAGTGACTGTTGGCCTAGAAAATTGCGCAATGCAGTCCCTGAGCCTTAAGTCACTCCCAGTTGGAATTGTGCATTGCGCAATCCCAACAGCCAGTCTAGATTGCACATTACACAAATCTAGCAGCCAGTCTTTCCTCCCAGATAGCCTAGACTACCTTTTCTGTAGTTTTGGCAGCCAGTCACCCAACCTTCTAGAGGAAATTTCAAAATCCTTCCTATCAGTTCCATAGTATGTGCTATATCATTCCCCAAATTTTATTTGGTTTTAGTTGGCAGATTTCTTGCCATGAATGTTGCTTGTCTCGAGATCTTTTAGGTACTCATCCGCCTCTTAGCAATATAGGATCAATGGCTTCCAAGAGAGCGAGATCATAGGACACTGACAGAAATGCAACTGGTGTAGCAGTTGAGTGAGTTTCCTCTGGTCTCCTGATATATGAATATACAAAGTCATTTCTAGACAAGGACATCAAGTTGAAGTGGCAAGAGGTCAATGAAGCATTTGTAGGCACTTTTGAGGAAGACCTCGAAGGCCGTCAAGTGTATGTGAACATTCACAAGTTTGGCTTGTACCATATTTCATGCAAATACCCCGCATTCCCATGCGTGGACATGATACACTGGATCATCTCCCACACTAATCCTGATATGATGACCTTGAGAAGTGTCAGTGGGATGAATCTTGCAACCTTCTAGGCACGAGACTATGATGAGATGTATCAGATGGCAGAGCATGTGACTATCATGAAGACTCCCTTTAGCTTACACAACAATAGTGCTAACTCCAGAGACATTCTTAAGAACTGTGTAAAGGAGTCGGCTTGATTCAAATTGATACCCAACCAGATCTACAAGACAAAGATACTGTAGAAGGCGTATCAATACTTGGTCATATTTTCTTGTCGACTATGTGGCCAATAAAGAACGGAAACCTTCCCACGGAGTTGGGTGATCACACTGGACTAGCTTGCTAAAGAGGGAAAACCATGTAACTGGTCAGGCATGTTGGCTCATCAACTGAAGGAACAAGTAACGAAGGCTCAACACTGACTCGGTTGTATGCATGCAAAGATTTACATGTCTGCCTACATCTTAGATGTAATCTATGCTCGACCTAAGTTCCCGAGCTTGGAGTGGGCATGGTAACCGGCAGAGACTGCTGTGAACACATATTTCAAGCTGTTGTCTGAATGTAGCGTCAAAGGAGTAATCACACAGTTGTCCTTTCATTTTTTCACCACAGTCTACAAGATGATATTTGAACAGGATCCACCCTGCATGTCAAAGGAAACAATGGAGGCAATGATAGGCATTACTGATTGGTATGCCTCACCGTTTCGTACCTTCATCTGAATGTTTAGCGTGGAGAGGCCTCCGCATGTTCTACCAAAGTTTTCCTTGAACATACTTGTCATGCAGGAAGTAGCCTATCACATCTCGGCAGGATTGACAGCAAGACTGCACTAGAAGAAGAAGGCACCTTTTCCTGCTCTTCTGTTGCGGATTGGGTTATATGAGATCAAGAGTATCAAGCAAGCAGATGTTGAAGAAGAACTAACGAATAAGTACCCATTCGACCTCCAAAGCTACAATTCGTATGACCCACATTGCATTGTGAAATATCACTACATGAGAATTCAGTTCAACTGGATCCACAGGGCATGTCATTGGGCCGAGGAGGACCCATGAAGATATTGCTATAGTTTCTCCAGACCTAATGAACAGGTCAACTTCGTTGTAGAGTGGCTAGTGAAGCAACATGAAGTAGCATCATGGACAATGACAAAAACAGCAGTAACAATAGTGGTAGCAGAGGCAAGCATACCAGTGCACGACAAGGGCAAGAGCAAGATTGTCGATCATATGTAGGAGGATCAATGTTGCAAGTTCTGAGCAGATCCATTAGTAGAGAAATAAGTTATGACTATAGAGTCAAAGAGGAACCAAGCCAACATGCGAATCACACAAAGGCAGAGGGATAAGAGAAGAATGGAAGAAGAAGAGAAGGAGTTGCATGCGCTGAGGGAGCAACTTCGAAAAGAACAAGAGTTGTGCAAAAAGGGAGGGAAGCACAACAACAACAGATACAACAGGGGATGCAACATGTACAAACAAATGAAACAATTCCCATACATGTAGTGGAGTTATGAGATCAGTTGGCATTAGGCCAACAGGGTGAACCATCACAAGATCAAGACTTTGCTCATGAGATAGAATTAGCACTTCAACAGTTGGATGAAGACATGGAGCAAGAAGAGTTGGAACAAGACAACGACCTCATGCCTCATCACCAAGAGATCGACTTACCTGCTTCACCACATCTAGATAATTAGAAAGTCTCTAGTGACCAAGGAGGCACTGAGATCCTTGGCGATCAGCCGAAAGGCGAGATGCACAACATCTCATTCGATGAATCTCAACATAGAGTTGTGCAATCTCACAGAGTATCAACTTTGGAGGATCATACATCTCCTGGGAAAGCTAAGGAATGAGTGATCATGACTGATGTGCGCAAACATCTAGCAGCTTTGGTTGATGCAATGAGAGTGTATGCCAAAGCCACTAGCTCAAGTGTTCCCTTTATGATAGCTGAGAATGTGCGAATGGTAAGTGAACTACAGATGACCCAATAAGGAGGAGACTTGGTGACAATGTTTGTCGAGCTGAATTGGAGAAGGCAATACTAGATGAAGTATTGTCCCTTGACACAGTGATGTGAGTGTTATAATCCAAGTTTGGTACCATGCATAAGCCGGTCATCCATCTCAATGAATGGCAACATTTATGTGCTAGAAGAGCACGTACATTGACGAACTTGCACGCCATTGTTGATGACACGCAAACATGGACGATGAAATACATGGGAGCCCTGCTTCACTTGGCTAAGATGATGAAGGCCAATGAGATCAAGCTAAAAGCACGTATTAGGAGTCAGATCTGGAATTATGAATATCTCCCGCAGATCATCACTAGCATACAAGATCCCCATGCATGAGTATTCAGGCGTATGAATGTTGTGGTGTGCACACACATGATCCCATCTATTGGGAATCTCACCCGGGAGAAGACAAAGAAACATGTTTGACTAGAGCTTGACTCGTACTTCGACGAGTTGACGCACATTTCCACCAACCCAGATTTTCCCATCAGTGCAGACATCATGCAAAAATTTGTTTCTGGCCTAGTTGCATTGAAGGCAATGATGCACATGCTTTCAAATTAGTTGGATAGAAGAGCCCGAGCAGTGTACCCGGATGCTAAGGAGGCAAGAGTCAAGTTTTAGATGAATTTCATTGCAGAACAAACAGACACCATCAAGGGCTAGCAATCTTGGTATAAGTATGTTACTATTGATCAACATGAAGATGCTGAGGAGTTGGACTTTCATGGTAGTCTAAGTCAAAGTGATGTCTAGCTTGGCTTGCTCAATCCATTTTGTTTCACATGGTTACATGTGAATTGTAATGTAAAGTCATGTCAAGTGTAAGTAAACTTATGGGAGTTGGATGTAAGAGTCATAGAGTAGGTGAAGAGTCATGAGGTTAGTGGAACTGTCACAGAGGGGAATGTGAAGGGTCACCCCACCCTTTGCTATAAATAGTCCCTCATAACTCATTGTAAAGGCTTTTGGTCAGCCAAGCTTCTGATAAGACTATCTTGGAGAGAGCTTGGATAGTACTGTAATGAGCCTTGGCTTCTCCACTGTGTAGAGCTAGTACATCTCTTTGGAGGAGCATGTGGATGTGGCTGTAACATTCCACTATTGGAACTAGTGGTTGGACATGGACGTATTGTATGACTGGAACTTACACTTCTTGATATAATAAGATACAAAACGTTTCATGCATATGTTGTATTGTATTCTATGCTATCTGGTTTACTATAAAAGATATATGTACTGGTTTTCTTACACATACATGTATGGATTATTCTGTATAAAAAAATTTGAATCTTTTTGAAATGTGTTGTTGGTTTAACCATTAATTTGGATTGCTCACTAACTTTCTTTCTAGCTTGTGGCTCATCTTCGCTCATGTGTTCCTTTCCAAGCCGAGTACTATTACAGGTTGCCAAGAGGCACACTCATCTCAGCCCACATGTGTTAGAACCTCTCATGCACCTTCCTTGGCTCACTGCAGTTGTCACACCCTTGCTACCAATAGAGTTATCTTACTTTCATTTGTGCAAAATCGTGGTCAAGGCATTACCATACGACCCACTGCTGGGACTCCTACACCAAACGGTCTAAGGTCTAATTGGGACTTCTTACCGGGGAGATCCCCTCACATGTTGGCGAGTCCAACACCATCAACATTTTTGGCAATAGAAGGAGGGATAGATGACAAGTTGTGTCCTCTCATCTAGTTTTGAACCTTTTCATATCATTCATGGATTCTTGCACTCTTCTCCCTCCACGATGTTTTTCGAATCATGAAGATGTCATAATCACAAGGGAGTTTTTCGATCACTTGTCCACTTACACGTATGATGGTGAAGGCGAAGTGGGTTGGATTGAGTAATTACATGGATTTCTTTCCATGATTCACGAGGAAGATGGGTGTTCTGACAAACAGGCCATCTTGCTGCTTGCATACACACTTCGTGAATCTCATTTCGATAGTTGTTCAGCCTACCGGCTGATAGCATGAACTCACTTGAGAACTTCTATGATCTCAATGAAGACACTTTCTATTATTTTGATCCAGACCATCTTGACCAAAAAATACTACATCAACAAAAGGCTCTGTATGAATCGATTATGTATTTTTGGCAGTGCTTGCATGACTTGCAGTTTCAAGCTCCAAGGAGCCAGATGAAATTCTCTTATCTTTGGGACCAATTTGAGTATTTCCTTAAGAAATTTGCTCGTCCCAAGAAGAAGCTTGAAATGAAGCCTCGCTCAACATTCTTCAGTGAGGGAATTGCGCAATCTCAGTTTGATGCAGTCATTTTCTTGACTCGTTGTCCGCCATCCCTTCATCAAATAGCTCCACCACTGCTAAGAAGTGTTGAGAATCATGCTCACGCACATGTTCATCTTTCACATCCTCCCAACATCACTTCACTGAATTTTTGTGTAGATTTGATTGTGAGTCCTTCGAGTTCTCATTTGAATTCTGTTCCGCAACCTTTGTCTTCACACTCAGCTGTTCCTTTGGATGATATTGTCTTTTTTTCTTCCATTCCGGACTCTTCACTTGTTCTGAACGAGGAACAAGCCACTAACGGAATTGGTGTTGCACAAGAAACATACGATGTTAGTCATGAAAAGTATGAGTGGCAGTTTGAGCATCAACACTCGACGTAGGATGACTCCCTTCTGTCTTAGCCTCCTCTATTCTTTCCTAACATCTTTGGTGAGCCTACCATCCATGATTTCACATGTGTATCTCTCTCCACGGATGCACCCATTGTTGATCACTCGTAGGACTCACCAGACATTGGTCCATCATTCAACAATGGAGAGGATAATTTATTCATTGAAAATTCACTTGATATTTCATCTATCTTTTCCTGAACATATAGGATGAGTTTGTTTTTTTTTCATATACCCCTTTGTTTGATTCATCTGATCATGAGGATGCAGATGAATTCATTGATATTTCTGATCTTGGCAGTCATGATCCATTTACTTCCATATTTGATCACGATCATGGCTCTATCATAGTTAATCTTTCGAAGCCATTGGTTTATTATGATCTATCCGATGATGAAGTTGAAACACCCAAGACATTCGAGGCACTTCATCCTGAGCTGATAGTTATGTCATGTCCTTGCTCTCTTAAGGTTAGTCTCACTTCTAATCAGGAAAATATTTAATCACCCAAGGCTCCCCATCACTCATCTGTATGCATTGAAGATCCATCCCACACACAGATCATACTTCCTCCACTCAAACTGCATGATCCTATTTCTCATGCATTGGAGGACTCATACATTGGAAGCACACATGTAGGACACAATTTATATTTGCTTCTTTCATTTTCTTACATGTCATACTCAAGAATGTGCATATGCTTCAAATTTTCACACAATGTAGCACAACATCATGATAAGTCCATGGAGTGCTCGTTGTGCACATGCACTCACTTATGTCTCATGGGCACTTTGAAACATGAAGTGTGGTTATCTTCATTGTTATATCTTTCTTGCCTTCTAGTTCACACAACTAGGTTGCTCGCGGACCAAGCCTTCACCAACATGGGTCAACCAATAAGCCGTTGGCTGCATTGGAAATATCACTTAACGTGATCAGGCCCATGCATCATTAGTGTAGGAGTACGAGTAGTGTTTGATTTCATTCCGTTTTCTTGCATGCTTGTTTTCTTACTCGCTTTGTTTGTTTGTTTATTTCCTTGCTTGTTTTCTTTCCCTCTTTGCTTTCGCTTTTGCTTCAGCTCTTGCTCTGCTTTGTTGTTTGTTAGTTCGCTTGTTTTGTTCATAGGATAGCTTCACATGAAACAATGTATGACTCTTGACACAAGCTGGGTGAAGTACAAGAGGACTTGTACAACTATCACTACTTGTTTATCTGTCACCTTGCCTCCATATGAAAAAATTGTTACTTTTAGTCTATGATATGTCAAAGGAAAATACGTACTATTCAAAGTGAACCTTGGTGAAAAAACAAATCTTGCACGCTAACTAGTGTCACCTACTCTAGTCGGTTGTTTTTGGGTTAACCCTTGTCAGCTCAGTCAAGTAGAGTAAGGTGAGGGGGAAAACCTTAACAAGCACGTCAGAGATATCATAAACTACTTCTTTGTTGGAACAACCTCTTATGCTCTTAATAAGTCGGGATCCCTCTTCCGCTTATGAAATGAATAAGTGTTATGCACAGTTGAGAAAATGAAAAATGAAAAAGTGAAAAGTAATAAAAATTCCAAATGACAATGAATAAGATGAAAGAAGAGAAAGGCTTCATGCGTACAAAGGTGATGCAAGTAACTCCATCGAGGTACTGACTAGGCTCGCTGGCAGCGGAGTCATGCTTGTGTTCCTATGTCACTCTGTCGGGGTACTGTCCAAGTTTACTAGTAGCGAAGCAACACCAGAGATGAAACTAAGACTCTGACGACTATAGTACTTGTGCACCAATATACCCCTCAACCCCAATCGAAACAACCGCATTTCCTTGGCTTGGAATGTGTGTCAATTGACCAAGAGCCTAGCAGATGCCACATCTTCAATCAAGCTAGTGTGAAACCAAGATGATCTGAGAACTGAACAATACTTTCGAAGGTGTTAGACTTGCTTTTCACGAACAAGGTCCATTGAAAGAGCTGGAGTTCTACCAGTTTGTCGCCAAGTGTTGTAGCGACTACAACTGCCCTCCAAAACTTTTCCTTAGATTCATTTTGGAGCCTCCCTACCAACTTTTCACAACACCTTGCCTTCCTTCATCAAGTACACAAGCTTCATTGTTTTTCTTGCAAAAAGGTATCCTATCGATCACAACTTGATGCATTCCCCTCACAGGTTGTTCATTCAGACTTGGTCCATCTGCAGGCTAAGAAGCTCCCCAAAGAAATTGCGCATTTCTGGAGGGCAACCAACCTTCTGTCCAGAAATTGCACAATCCTGTCTGGCAGCCTGCTGGGCTCGAGGATTGCACAATTCCGCTAGTCAACACTCATAGTGAACATTGCGTAATCTTTCCCAACAGGGCTACTTAGCCTAGAATTTGCGCAAATCTGGGTAGCAGTCAGTTGCTCTGCCCAAAAATTGCACAAATCTCCTAGGCAGCTAGCCTAGCTCCCAGCCAAAAGGGAGCATTTCCTTCAAGCAGTTGAGCAGTTGGGTTGAGCAGTTCCACCCGGGACCAACTAAACTTGAATTTCATGCATGGCTTTCTTTTTCCTCGAAGAGTAAAAGGAAACATGAAAAAGGCATTCCATGGTTCAAGTAGCTATTTTTAGCAGCTGGAGGTTACATGCAAATTTGTTTCAGAAACTTTCCTCCAAGTGTTGCTTTTTCCTAGATTTGTGGCATGCACGTCATGAGCTCAAAAATTATTTATTCAAAGCATCAAAGCTCATTCTTTCACATCAATCTTGGAGCTCTGACATGCCATAACACATCCAAGACTGTTCGACACATCCAACTTAGCTATTCACGGGCAAGTGGCCTCAACTTGTCTTTTTCAACATTTCTGACACATTTTGTGTTTCTGCTTGTGTGAGTGTTGTGTGCTTGATTTCTTTGAATGCTTGCTATTATTTGCATGTATACTAGAGTTTCCTAGCACTATCTCAGTTTTCGTTGCTATATCACTATTGTCAGATGCATGAAATTGTTTTGCCCAAGCGATCGTCGACTAGGCGACTCGCTTGACCCACATGCATGTTTATCTGTTTACTGAATCTTTCATTCATGTTTGCACACACTATCAATCAATTCTATTTTCACTTAGTGTATCCATGCATTCACTTTCATATTTTCTTTAAGTTGCCCATCGACGAGTCTCGCCAACCTTGGCCTGGACTCTACCTTCACTAAGACAACATTGTACAATCTGGGGAAGGAAGGCTCTACCTTCCTCTCCAGAAATGTGCATTTCTACCTAGCACTATCCTCAAGGATTATATTTCACATTTCTGAGGGATAGTGGTTGCTGGCCTAGAAAATTTCACAATGCAATCCCTAAGCCTATAGTCACTCCCAACTGGAATTGCGCATTGTGCAATCCTAGCAGCCAACATCCAGTCTAGATTGCGCATTGCGCAAATCCAATAGCTAGTCTTACCTCCCAGATAGCCCAGACTACCTTTTGGCAGTTCCGGCAGCCAATCACTAGCTTCCTAGAAGAAATTACACAATATTGCCTATCAATTCCCTGGTATGTGTTATGTCATTCCCCGAATTTACTTTTGTTTTCGCTGACATATTTCTTTCCATGTATGTTGCTTGTCTCGAGATCTTTCAGGTTTTCATTTCTGTCTTAGAAGTACAGGATCAATGGCTTCCAAGAGAGTGGGATCATAGGACACTGACGGAAACACAACTGTAACAACAATTGAGTGAGTGTCCTTTAGTCTACTGATCTATGAAGATACAAAGTTGTTTTTAGATAAGGAATTTATGGTATGTACTATGCTTAGAGTAGTTTACTTATCTTTCTTATTATTATCCACAGATTAGCAATCACATGTACAGTAAGTAAAGTGCAGATAGAACATTAAAAGATCGACAGAAAACAAGCCAATACATGAGACACCAGATGTGGCAGCTAGCCGGGGACAAACCCCAATATGGGGAACCCCTTTGATCAAATCTTCTTTTATCTTGAATAATTCAACAGAGAGAAATAGTACAAAAGTATGATTTATATCAGCAGTAGTAAACCCTAGATCAGCGGCATCAGTATGAGTGGTATCAACATCACCGACATCAGTATCATTGGCATCACCGACATCGTCAGCATCATCGACATCACTGACATCACCGGCATCACCGGCATCACCTGCATCACCAGCATCACCGGCATCACCGACACCATCAACATCACTAGCATCACTGGCATCACCAACATCACCGACATCATTGACATCATCGACATTAGCATCATCGGCATCATCAACATCACTGGCATGATCGGCATCACCGGCATCACCAATATCACTGGCATCATCTGTATCACTGGCATCATCGACATCATTGGCATCACTGACATCATCAGCGATGCCAGCATCACCGGCATCATCGGCATCATCGGCATCACCAGCATCACAAGCATCGACATCATCGACATCATTCCTTCCACACGTGTGAGAGAAGAGTCCCTTTCTGTGCAGTAGGAGAAGAGCCTCTTTTCTTTGTAGGAGAGAGAGAGAGATGTGATGAGATGTGTGT
Source organism: Pinus tabuliformis (assembly GCA_031772625.1). Lineage (NCBI taxonomy): Eukaryota > Viridiplantae > Streptophyta > Pinopsida > Pinales > Pinaceae > Pinus > Pinus tabuliformis. Next base: position 1,743,545,611 of record CM062819.1, on the reverse strand, counting down.
CCAAATCAGGAAAATACCTCATGTATTTATACACAAATTTTGATGATTGAATAGATGCGACTATTGGGATTCTGGGCCTACATGAGTTGTTGGTTAGCTTGATAATTATTCCATAATTAAAATAAATTCATATCTCCATAAATACTTATCAGAATTGGATGATCTTTAGATCAATCCTACACCTCTCAATGAGAGGAATCTAATAAAAATATTATCAAACATGAATAAGATGACCCACATGGAGTTTAGCCGTAGTTTCTAATTTTAACACTCCCTCTCAACTAGGGAGAACTCCATCTACAATTCATCTGTCGGTCACTAATATTCATCCATCAAATGCACTACCCTGTACAGCTTGACCCCTACTCTGCTATACTCTATCCTGCCTACTCTGCTCTACTCTATTCTGCCCTGTTCTGGTCTGCTCTACTCTATTCTGCTTTGCTCTACTTTGTCTAAATTATGAAGAAGAAGAAATGATTGAGGATGTATCATACTGACTCAAAGTGAGTCTCAGAGTGTGTACCACCTATCACAGTCTAGTCCTCAACTAAACCGAAGTCAGTGTCATAGTGGGTACAACTCCTACCACTGGTCCCAGACTAGTATCATCCTCCACTGACTCAAGGTCAGTCTCAGAGTGTGTACCACTGGTCCCAGACCAGTCCTCAACCTACATGAAGTTAGTGTCATAGTGGGTACAACTCCTACCACTGGTCCTAGACTAGTCCTTCGCTAAACCGAAGTTAGTCTCAGAGTATGTACCACTAGTCCCAGACCAGTCTCAATTGACCCAAAGTCAGCATCATAGTGGGTACAAATCCTACCACTGGTCCCAAACTAGTCCTCCACTAACCGAAAGTCAGTCTCAAAGTATGTACCACTGGTCCCAGACCAGTCTCAACTGAACCAAAGTCAGTGTCGTAGTGGGTACAACTCCTGCCACTGGTCTCAGACTAGTCCTCCATTGACCTGAAGTCAGTCTCATAGTATGTACCACTAGTCCCAGACCAGTCTCAACTGAGCCGAAGTCAGTGTCATAGTGGGTACAACTCCTACAACTAGTCCCAGACCAGTCCCCCTCTGACCCTAAGTCAGTCTCAGAGTATCTACCACTAGTCCCAGACCAGTCTCAACTGACCCGAAGTCAGCATCATAGTGGGTACAACTCCTACAACTGGTCCTAGATCAGTATCATTGATCCTAGATCAATGAAGGTCATCCTATCATAGGGAGTACGGTAGATACAGTGATGCGTCCATCAGTACTACTATGGTCCCTATCCTCATTTCCCTGCTCATTGATTTGATGAGAGGTACTTTCCATGAGTCCTAGACTACATGGGTAGGATTCCTTGCAGGAGAACTAATCATCCTGTCCACACGAGAGCAAATCATCCCGTCTAGTGGATGCCACGAAGATCTAATAATCCTAGCCCATAGGAGAGCGAGTCATCCTATTCCACAATCGCCATGGAGAACACATCATCCAGGCCTCAGAGGAGAACTAATCATCCCGGAACACAATAGTCATGGAGAACACATCATCCAGACCTCACAGGAGAACTAATCATCCTGCTACACAATCATCATGGAGGACACATCATCCAGACCTCATAGGATAACTAATCATCCTCCTACACAAGAGAGCGAATCATCTTGTCCACAGGAGAGTGAATCATCCTATCCACAGGAGAGCGAATCATCCTGTCTCAGAAGAGAGCGAATCATCTTGCCCCATTGCGCACCTCCAGGGTAGGGTGAGTCACCCTATGGTCGTATGTTGCTCCAGTAAGAACAGTAAGCCCCAAGAGCTCCCATAGCTCAATGTATGCAATATGCAAGACCCTATTTACAAGGGTCTCTCGACGACTGCAAGTCGTTCAGGAAAATAACAGATTTGATCTTTCCTAGGGGCTTTGTCAAAATGTCAGTGATCTATACATCAGTCTCAATGTGATGGAGCCTCCTTGCTCATCGACTTACCATATCCTAGATAAGGTAGCATCTGATGTTTATCTGCTGGAGAAATCATTGAATACGGGATTCCTCTATAATCGAATCCCGCCTCTGGTTGTCACAGAGAATCACAGTGGTATTCATCATGTGTACAAATAGCTCACTGAAGAGCTTCTGCAACTAGACTGCCTCACAAGAGGCCATGCTAGCAACAATGTATTTTGCCTTGGCGGTGCTTAGAGTCACCGACTTCTGCTTCCTGCTCATCCAGGACATCGAGGCAGATTCCAAAGAGAACTAGCACTAAGAAGTGCTCTCCACACTGCTTGCTCACTCAGCATTCGAATAATCATGCAGTTTCATATTTCTGGCAATGTATCTCAATCCATGAGAGATTGTGCCCCGAAGACATCTCAGAAGATTCTTGGCATCAATCCAGTGAGACTCAACCAAATATGAGCTCACCGTGCTAACTACAAAACATATGTCTAGACAGAGGTTCACCAAGAACATCAACGCAAATGAGTTTATGAAACTCAGAGGCATTTCCCAAATCTGGTCTGACATCACTACCATATAACCTCTGAAAGTTAAGATCCTCAAGGTAGTCACAGGGTTGCAGTCCACCATACCGAATCTTTCCAATATCTTCACCACATATTTTCCTTGAGATAGGAAACTTTCCCTTAGCTTTTTCCAGACTTGAAGTCCTAGGAAATAGTGCATCAGCCCTAGGTCCTTCATTCCAAATTCAGAAGCCAACTCCCTCTTACATTTGTGAATGAGAGGGTCTGCACCTGTTAGAAAGAGGTCATCCACATACAACACCAGTATGAGAGTTTTGTCATCTCCAACCTTAGAAAGGTTAGGATCGGCTTCACTCTTAGTGAATCCCAGCTTCATCAAGTAGCTATAGATCCTCTCATACTATGCTCAAGGTGTTTGCTTCAGCCCATAGAGAGCCTTCTTCAACTTGCATACATGAGATTTTCAATCATAAATCTCAAATTCTTCGTGTTGCTCCATGTAGACCTCTTCTTTTATCGAACCATGCAAGAACACAGTTTTGACATTGATCTGATGTAGGTTCCATGCTTATGAAGTTGCAAGTGCTATAATTGAGTGGATGGTGGTATATCTGGAAATAGGTGCAAATATCTCGTCATACTCTTTTTCTTTTGGTTCCCTGGTGTCAGCTTCTTGAGAGCTCCTCACTGTAGGAAGATTGTTCACTTGGCTGAGAGCCATATCTTCGTCAAAGCTGACATCATGACTAATCACGACTTCCCTTTGATCGGCTACATAGATTCTATAGCCCTTAGTATTTTCACTATAGCCCACGAAGATTCCTTTCTTTCCAGATGCACCCAATTTATTCCTTTTCTCTTTCAGAACATGAAAATATACAGGGCTTCCAAAAATTCTAAAATGAGATATATCAAGTTTCTTACCGATGAGCATTTCTTCAAGAGTCTTGGAACCCAATGCTTGATGAGGGCATTGGTTTTGTACATATACGGCAGTGTTTGCAGCTTTGGCCCATAGAAACTTCAGAAGTCTTTGATCATGGACCATGGCACAGACATCTTCCACAATCATACGATTCTTCCTTTCTGCCACACCATTCTGTTCAGGAGTATATGGCGCAATAGTCTCCCTCTTAATGCCAGCCTCTTGCCATTGCTAAAGGTCACCTTGTAGCCTTTATCTTCCATTGCCGATATGGACACTAGGTTCTTTTTGAGGTCAGGTACATATAATACATCCTAGAATTTCTAGCCTTCTTGAATGGAGGCCACCAAGTGCTTGTCGATAGGGTCCTGGATGATCTTCTTTGTTTTGACTTCATCGGTTTTCCATTTGTTCCTGGAAGCAGCTAGTGCATTTGATGGAGGCTCAACAATATTTCATCTCACATGGTCCAACACTCGTTGATCTTCTAAGGTTAGATCGAGAGACATCTTCCATGATAGTTAGACTTCTCACGGAGCTTGTCTTCAGTGGAGAAGAGTGTTGATGACCCCATAGTTCTTTTAGGATAGCCTTGCTAATCTTCTCTTTGGTGATTTCTCTTGCTCGTGCTTGGGCTTTGTCTTTACCTCACCTCTGATACCATGTTAATTTATGGTATGTTCTATTCTTAGAGAAGTTTACTTATCTTTCTTATTATTATCCATAGATTAGAAATTACATGTAAATTAAGTAAAGTGCAGATAGAACATTAAACGATCGATAGAAAACAAACCAAGACATGAGACACTAGATGTGGTGGCTAGCTAGGGACAGACCCCAATATGGGGAAACCCTTTGATCAAATCTTCTTTTAGCTTCAATAATTCAACAGAGAGAAATAGTACAAAAGTCTTATTTATATCAGCAGCAGTAAACCCTAGATTAGCGGCATCAGTATCAGCGGCATCAACATCATTTCCATCAATGGCATCAGTATCATTGGCATCACTAGCATCAATATCATTGGCATCACTGGCATCGTAGACATCACCAGAATCACCGACATCACTGGCATCATCGGCATCACCGACATCACCGGTATCATTGGCATCAGCGGCATCAGCGACATCACCAGCATCAATGACATCAGCGGCATCACCGACATCATCAACATCACTGGCATCATCGGCGATGCTGACATAACCGACATCACCGCCATCAGCATCAGCAGCATCATTGGCATCGCCGACATCATCAGCATCACTGAAATCATCGGCATCAATGGCATCATCGGCATCACCAGCGTCACTGACACCATCAGCATCACCAGAATCATCAGCAATCCTAGCATCACCAACATCACTGGCATTATCGGCATCACCGACATCATCAGCATCATCAGCATCACCGACATCACCGGCATCACCGTCATCACCGGTATCATCAGCATCACTGGCATCATCGACATCATTCCTTCCACACGTGTGAGAGAAGAGTCCCTTTCTGTGCAGTAGGAGAAGAACCTCTTTTCTGTGCAGTAGAGAAATAGAGATGTGATGAGATGTGTGCCCAAATGAGGAAAAAACCTCCTATATTTATACACGAATCTTGATGATTGAATAGATGTGACTGTTGGGCTTTGGAGCCTACATGAGTTGTTAGTCGGCTTGATAATTATTCCATAATCAAAATAAATTCATATATCCATAAATACTTATCAGAATCGAATGATCTTTAGATCAATCCTACACCTCTCAATGAGAGGAATCTAATAAAAATATTATCAGCCATGAATAATATGACCCACATGGAGTTTGGCCCTAGTTGCTAATTTTAACAACATCAAGCTGAAGCAGCAAGAGGTCAATGAAGCATTTGTAGGAACTTTTAAGGAAGATCTTGAAGATGATCATGTGTATGTGAATATTCACAAGTCTGGCTTGTACTGAATTGCTTGCAGATACCCCATGTTCCCATGCGTGGACATGAGACACTGGATCTTCTCCTGCACTGATACCGAGATGATGACCTTGAGCAATGTCAGTGGGATGAAGCTTCCAATCTTTTGGGGACAAGACTATGATGAGATGTATCAGATAGCAGAGCCTGTGACTATCATGAAGACTCCCTTCATCTTACCCAACAATAGTGCTAACTCCAAATACATTCTTAAGAACTGGGTAAAGGAGACAACTCCATTCAAGTTGACACCCAACCAGATCTACAAGATTAAGATAATGCAGAAGGCCTATCAATACTTGGTCATATTTGCATGTCAATTGTGTGGCCAAGAAAGCACATAACCCTTCCCACTGAGTTGGGTGATCGCATTGGACCAACTAGCTAGAGAGGGAAAACCATGTAGCTGGTCTGGAATGTTTGCACATCAGCTGAATGAACAAGCAACAAAGTCTCGAAAGTCACCCAAAGGTATGCATGTAGAGATTTACATGTCTGCCTACATCTTCGATGCAATCTGTGCCCGACAGAAGTTCCCGAGCGTGGAGTGGGCATGGTCACTGATGGAGATTGTTGTAAATACATATTTCAAGTTTTTTTGCGAATGCAGCTTCAAAGGAATAATCACATGGTTTTCCGATCATTTTGTCACCCTAGTCTACAAGATGATATTCGAACACAATCCACCCTGCATGTCAAAGGAAGCAATGGAGGCACTGATAGTCATTTCTGACTGGTAGGCTTCACCGTCTGGCACCTTCATATGGATGTTCAACGTGGAGAAGCCTCTGCATGTTCTACCAAAGTTTGCATTGGACATACCTTTCATGTAGGAAGTAGCATATCACATCTCGGTAAGATTGATAGCTAGATTGCACCAGAAGAAGAAGGCACCTTGGCTCGCTCTTCCATTGTGGATTGGGTTATATGTGATCTAGAACCATTCGACCTCATAAGGTACAATTCGTATGACCCACATTTCATTGTGAAATACCACTGCACGAGAGTTCAGTTCAACTAGATCCATGGGGTATCTCATTTGGTCGAGGAGGACCCATGGAGATATTTCTACAATTTTTCTAGACCCAATGAACAGGTCGGATTTGCTGTGGAGTGTCTAGAGAAGAAACATGAAGCAAAATCACAGAAAGCACCAACAACAGCAGTAGCAGCAGTGGCAGCAGAGGCAAGCATACCAATGCGCAATAAGGGAAATAGTATGATTGTCAATCGCATCGAGGAGGAGCAAAGCTACAAGTTCCAAGTAGATTCATTAGCAGCAAAGGAAGCTATGGTTATAGAGGCAAAGAGGCTCTTATGAAACCAGCTCAAGAAAATATAGAAGATATAGATCAATGCCTTAAAATTCAGCCTCTTCGAGGGGGCAACCTCCTTTACATTACATAAATGAACAATTCTTGGATGGTACAAATGAAAAGACCTCCTTTCTATATATAGGAGTCTAAGGGGTCATAACATAATCAGAGCCGACATAACAATAATAATGTAAGGGCACAATAATAATAATAGTTGGCTTCTATGGGGCATAATAGTAACAATATGGGCACTACATGGGTACATCAATATAATAAGTGGGTTTTACTAATAACAATAAGGGGTTAAACTAGTAGTATAGGGGCCTAACATGCCCTTATCCTTCAAAAAGCATTTTCCTCAACGCTTAAGTAGTTCTTGATGCTTCTGTATAAAATTCTTGTCCTCCCATGTGGAATCTTCAGCGGGTAAGTTCTTCCACTTGATGAGATACTCTGAAATTGATCAATTTCGTAGCTGTCGGGTTCTTGTTTCTATGACTACTCCAGGTTCCAATATGACTTTTCCTTCCGCTTCAATTTCTGGCAATATTGTTTGAATTGGGATCTTTTGCAACTTTTCAATAAGTGGCCATACTTCTTCATCGTTCTTCCATTCATCCCTTGCTTTGTTTATCTAATCTAGTTGGATAATAGAAATAGCACAAAACAATGCTTCCACATCCTCATCCTTGAAGAGTCTTCCCATTCGGTAGGGTCACCATTTTTTAAGTGCATTTAGTATTGCCAACATTTCCTTCTCATAAATAGCTTGCTTGAGATGTAGCAGTAAAAATGCCCAATCACCTACATCAAAACATTTTCACTACGATGTAGATCTACCTGTTGTTTCGTTTGATTTTGCACCGAAGTGGCGTTATCCTTTAAAAGTTGGAGAGCTTGTTGTTGATGCTCGATGTGATCTTTCACTGAATGAACCTTTTTCTTCTTGATATGTCCTTCTATCTCTAGAGTTTGAAGAGTGGTAATTTCTTCCAATCCTTTACAAGATATGGTCAGATTCATTTCTTGATGCTCGATGTGATCTTTCACTTCTTGAACATTTTTCTTCTTGATATGTCCTTCTATCTTGATAGTTTGAGGAGTGGTAACTTCGACCAATGAATTACAAGATATGGTTGGATTCATTTCTTCTTTCTTGATGTGATATTTCACTTATTGCACCTTTTTATTCTTGATATGTCCTTCTATCCTGAGAGTTTGAGGAGTGGTAATTCTTGCCAATGCTTTACAAGATATGGTCTGATTCATTTCTTCTTTCTCTGGGGTGGGGTCCTGGCATATATCTTCTTCTTTTGATGTTTCTTGATCCTTTTCTTCCTTGTCTTCATATTCTATGTAAAATAATTTCTTCTCAACACACTTATGACCTTTAGTGCATTTGTTATCACAATTGTAACAAAGCCCTTTTTCTCTTTTTTCCTCCAATTGTTGTGGTGTAACCCTTGTAGGTTGTGGAAGGCCAGGAGAAACAACATTTCCATATTTATAGTTGTGAGGGGTATGCTTCTTGGTTTCCATAATTTTGCTTTCCACTATGTCACAAAGCCCTTTTACTCCTCCCAATTGTTGTGGTGTGGCTCTAAAGAAGGTGTTGCTCTTTGTATCCTCATAATGTGCTATCATTTCCTTTGTGAAAATTGACCACGTAACAACTTGTTTACGAGAACAAAGCCCTACATACCATAAAAATTGATCCGGTTCTAAATATGAAGATGTAATACATACCTTTTCTAACAGTGGTATACCATGTAGATCAAAATATTTCTCCATATGAAGTATCCAATTTACTGCATCCTTGCCATCAAACTTCCTCATCTTGCTTTTTCTTGATTTTAGGAGCTAGATCTTGAAACGACTGTAACTCTGTACTTTCAGATCTTTAATTTATGAAATTACAACCTGTAGTAGCCCTCTGTGTCCTCTTTCCAATTCCACTAGTTTGATCCAAATTGGATTCTCCAAGAAAGAGTTGTGCACAATCTCCCACAATGACCTGATTATAGACTAGTTCAATAGAGCGAACTTATACGACGTGCCACGAGTCAATGTTTCGACCTTTGGCTCTGAAACATATACACAAGAAACTACAACCTACCCTCTTTCTGTACCTTCTTACGAAATTTCAATCCGATGCTCAGAGAGAAAGTTATGACGATTTTCCCCAGGTCACTTATTTGGAATGTAATTCAGGAGTCTACAAAAATACCAACTTCCTCAGATCATATCTCCGCAAATATAGCGCAAAAAGCTCTGAAATTTGGACCCGAGATGCAGTGCAATTTCCTCTCAAATGGGTTTTGTTTTTAGCTTCTGAAACATCGCAGAAAAGACGTTATAGCGAAAATGACACAATGACCTTTTTGGAGCAGCGAAACCCTAGAATCCAAAGCTCTGATACCAAATGTTATGAAACGAGCTCAAGAAAAGATAGAAAAGATAGATCAACGCCTTAAAATTCAGCCTCTTCAAGGGGGCAACCTCCTTTACATTACACAAATGAAAAATTCTTGGATGATACAAATGAAAAGACCTCCTTTCTATATGTAGCAGCCTAAGGGGTCATAACATAATTAGAGCTGACATAACAATAATAATGTAAGGGCACAATAATAATAATAGTTGGCTTCTATGGGGTATAATAGTAACAATATGGGCACTACATGGGTACATCAATATAATAAGTGGGTTGTACTAGTAACAATAAGGGGTTACACTAGTAGTATAGGGGCCTAACAGAGGCACCACCGCAACATGAAAATCATGTAAAGGCAGAGGGATAAGATAAAAATGGAAGAAGTAGAGAAGGAGTTGCACAAGCTGAGGGATAAACTCCAAAAAGAAAAATATCCGTGCAAACAAGAGAGGGAAGTGAAGCAACAACATATACAGTAGGGGGCGCAACATGTGAAAACATATGAGACAACGCCCGTAGAGGTAGTGGACTTATCCGGTCAGCTAGCATCAGGCCAATATGGTGAACCATCGTAGGAGCAAGACTTCTCTCATGAGATAGAACAAGCACTTCAACAGTTGGATGTAGACATGGAGCAGAAAGAGTGGGAGTATGACACCAACCTCATGCCTCATCACTAAGAGGTCGACTCACCTACTTCACCACATCCAAATAATGATAAATTCTCCAGTGACCAAGGAGGCATTGAGATCCTTGGCGATTAGCCAGAAGGAGAGATGCACAACATCTCATTCGATGAATCTCAACAGAGAGTTGTGCAGTCTCATCAAGTATCCACTCCGGAGGATCATACATCTTCTGCGCAAGTTGAGGAACAAGTGATCGTGACTGATGTGCGCAAACATCCATAAGCCTTGGCAGATGAAACCAGTGTGTATGCTAAAGCCACTAGATCAAGTGTTCGCTTCCTGATAGCTGAGAAGGAGAAAATGGAAAAGGAACAACAAACGGCTCAGTAAGGAGGAAACTCAGTGAAAATTTTCACATGAGATGAACTGAAGAAGGAAATACTAGATGGAGTATTGTCCCTTGACACATTGATGTGAGCTTTGAACTTCAAGTTTAGTTCCGTGCATAAGGCAGTTGTGCATCTCAACAAATGGTAGCAACGATATGCTAGAACAACATGCTCCTTGATGAAATTGCATGTTGTTGTTGATGATATGCAAACATGGATGATGAAATACAAGGGAGCCCCGCTTCACTTGCCTAAGATGATGAGGGCCAATGTTGTCAAGTGAAAAGCATGTATCCGGAGTTAGATATGTAACTATGAATAGCTCCCACAACTCATCACTAACAGACAGGCTTCCCATGCACTAGTATTCAGGAGTATGGATGTTGTGGTGCACACACATGAGATACCATCTATTGGGACTCTCACCGAGGCGATGACAAAGAAATAGGTCTCACTAGAGCTTGACTTGTACTTTGACGAGTTGATGCACATTGCCACTAGGCCAGACTTTCCCATCAGTGCAGACATCATGCACAAGTATGTTGGTGGCCCGGCCGCATTGAAGACAATGATGCACATTCTTTCAGATGAGTTGGACAGAGGAGTCTGAATAGTGTACCCGGATGCTATGGAGGCAAGAGTCAGGTTTCAAATGGATGTCACCATGGAACACACAGACACTATCAAGGACTATCAATCTTGGCATTAGTATGTTATTTTCGATCAGCATGAAGATGTTGAGGAGTTGGACTTCCATGGTTGTCTAAGTCTGAGTTATGTCTAGCTTGGCTTGCTCAAGCCATTTTGTTTCACATGGGTACATGTGCATTGTAATGTAAAGTCATGTCAAGTGTAAGTCAACTTGTGATAGTTGGATGTAACAATCATAGAGTAGGTGAAGAGTCATGAGGGCATTTGAACTGTCACAAAGGGGAATGTCAAGGGTCACCCCATCCTTTGCTATAAATAGTCCCTCATAACTTATTGTAAAAGGTTTTGGTCAACCAAGCTTCCGATAAGACTATCTTGGAGAGAGCTTGGATAGTATTGTAACGAGCCTTGGCTTCTCCACTGCGCAGAGCTAGTACATCTCTTTGGAGGAGCAGGCATATGTGGATGTAATGTTCCACTATTGGAACTAGTGGTTGGACATGGATGTATTGTATGACCAGAACTTACACTTCTTGATATAATAAGAGTCAACATGTTTCATGCATATGTTGTATTTTATTCTATGCTATCTCGTTTACTCTAAATGATATATGTATTAGTTCTCTTACGCATGCATGTATGTACTATTTTGTATATGTATGTATGAATCTTTCTGAAATGTGTTGTTGGTTTAACCATCACTTTGGATTGCTCGCTAACATACTTTCTAGCTTGTGATGCATCTTTGCTTATGTGTTCCCTTCCAAGCTGAGTACTATTACAAGTTTCCAAGGGGTGCACTCATCTCAACCCACATGTGTTAGAACCTCTCATGCACCTTCCTTGACTCACTGCAATTGTCACACCCTTGCTACCAACAGAGTTATCTTACTTGCCTCTATGCAAAATCGTGGTCAAGGCATTACCATACGACCCATTGCTAGGACTCCTACACCAAACGGTCTGAGGTCTAATTGGGACTTCTTACCGGGGAGATCCCCTGACATGTTGGTGGGTCTAGCATCGTCAACGGAACCCCATCACACCATGGCTATCCAGAAATGGCAAGGCTAGGCTAAAAACATTGTCACACTTGGCAAAACCCATGTCATAACAACAAAGAACTACATGCAATACCATGCGTGCCAAACATAGCAAGGAAAACACACATGAAAATTGATATGTGCAAAGAATCATGTTGTAGTTGCATGAACATTCTCTTCCTTGCTTGATCTCTGATTACCCTTTGTCTCCTTTGCCTTTCTTGATCCAATGTTGAGAAAAATCTTTCCAACTCATCCTCAGAATCCTTTTTGTCAACGAGGCCTCTATTTTCTTCATTTTCCATTTTTTCCCTTGTTTTCCTCCTCACATGAAACCTGTGAGCTTTCACCTTCCTTTTCTCCTAATTTCTATTATTTTCATAAATAAATGTGCCAAAAATTCCATGTTTCCTTTCCAAAGCCTTTGCCATTGCCTTTGCCAATTTCCTTAGCCATAATAAACCGAAATGAACACCCACTAGGATGTTTTTCCCACCATTCAGCTTGGAATATGTGTCCCATGACCATGGTCTTATATATTTTTACATGAATTTTTACCCAGGTTTGTTACAAATTATCAACATAATTGCTGTAATTTTGTTTATGCAAATAACTTATTTCTTTTCAAAAAATATTAACATAATTATTCTACTTTTGTGCATGCGAATAACCTATTTCTTTTCAATAAATATCAAACTTATTAGTTATTTGTTCTTACATGAATTTTTTTATTTTTTTTCAAGAACGTTAACACTATAGTTATCTCTATATGTACATAAACAACTATTATTTCCGTGACAAATCAGATGGGAACACTCTGTTTTACTTTGTTTTTACCGTTTTAGCCATCAACTTTGGGCGCGGTTTCGAAACATTGGGAAATGAATTTTTGAAATCAAAAGAGGGTCTTGTTGGGAAAGGGTTCATTAAAAAACAACCCTCTCAATGTTTACACAGGTCACATGGTTTGAAATATTCAAATGAATATTTGCAGCTCATTTTTGCAGATTTAAATCTTAAATAATTTCTTGTTTTAGTCATCAACTTTGGATGCACTTTTGGAGAACTTGAAAATGACTTTTTCAAATATGAAAGAGAATTTTGGTGATAACGGGATCATTTAAAATAACGTCTTTCATTTTTTACACATCTATCACTATTTGGGATATACTAAGACACATTTGGACCCTATTTTTCAAGAACTCATGCAATTCACACAATTATTTAGCCATGAAATATTTTAAGAATTCAATGCACAAAACACTTATTCATCTATGCACAAAATTCCATGGAGGATTTTTGAGAAAATAATCTCGACTCTTTATCATATGAAATATTTCATGCAAATAAATTTGATTCTTATTGCTTCATTCACCATATGAAAACACAATAATTTTCAGAGAGCATAGTTACTTATCTTTTAATGCATGCTTGGAATCCCTCAGCCCAATGAGACTCCTGACGCGGTATTCTCTTTTGAATTGATAATGTCTGCCACACTACTATAGCCAACATTGGATAGGTAAGAAATGAAGCAATTCTACATTGAGTTGTCCACGAGACTGAATTTCATTGAACCAATTTTGTACATATACTTATGCATAAGCACTCATTCCGCTCTCTTGGCTTGACTCTAGATGTATTTTGTTGTTTTTTGTCATATCTTTGCATAGACTGATAATAAGTAGAATAATAAAATTAAATATATTTTCTAAATCCTAAAATAATTCGATAAATTACCAATAATCACTCCATAAATTATATTTTTCCTAGATTCTAAAATCACTCCATAAATCATATTTTTCCAAAATTCTAAAATCACTCCATAACTCATATTTTTCTAAATATTAGAATCACTCAATATATCATCCATAAATCTCTCATACTTTTTTTCAAGGTAGATTTGATTTTTCCTTATGGACAACATATCACTTATCCATAGCTTTTCTAAAACTATGACTTATTAGTTCTAAAACTGGAAAATAGAACAACATGGAAAATAAACTTTGTTTACATATTTTGGTGGGAAAAGTTCCTTAAGGTAATGGTTGACAAACTCAATAGAGAAGAACAAGAAAATCAATAAGAATTCATCAAGAAAGCATGCCAAACATGTGAATTATTAGATTCGGAGTTGAAAACTTACCCAGGGGTCCTACATTTGATGATGTTCACATAGGGTCCAAACCTTTTGCTTCCTCGAGAATCGAGCAGATCTGCAAATCAATTCAGAGAAGCATATACATGATATATAATTCAATGTGAATACATAAAATATATGTTATACCATCATATATAAACATGGAAATCACTATTCATGAGACAATAACATATCAGGAATAGGACATGAGCTTCTTTATTGATAATCAACAATAGTTATAGGAAAGGTACTTTTAACCTTGTGGGAAAATGGTCCAAAAATGGATCCAAATATGCTTTTTAACACTCTCGAAGTCTTCAAAGTTTACCTAAGGATCATTCAAAAATCACAATAGTAGCATGCCAAGAGCCCTTGGAAGGGCAGAAAAGCACTATCAGGAGGAAAAAACCTGAGAAAAATAGTGAAAAACCATTACCGCAGGTGTACACAGAGAATGCACAACAGGCGTCCGATCTGGCCAATCAACGGTCCAGATCTGATCGGCGGTCATAATCGACATAGGCAGGCAGTGGCAATCGGTGCAGACCATGGGGCAATGGCATTGGTGATCGACGATTCAACATGGATCATCGATCAAGTGTGCAGATTGATGGTCCACTTGACATCGAGGTATCTCTATCGGGAATTACAAAGGAGCACGCTAGCCATGTGCATGGGGCATGAGCGACATGCGATTGCGATTGATCACATCGCTATATCAAATCGACTATATAAAGGGAGCTGGCATATGCACATGGCCGACTAGATTACCGGGCCTAACATTTATATACATAATATTGCATAGTATTTGAGGTCCGCAAGAAGGCAAATTTTAATGCATTTTCAATGTTTTTGGTATTTTAATGAAATACAAAGGGAGCCTTGGGCAGCGACGATGCGATAGGTCCTAGACCTGAAAGGGTTCAGGAATAAAAATCTATAATATTTTCAGGCCTACCATAAGCCATTTTTCATGTATTTTTAGTGTTTTTCAATGCATTTCAGAATACAAAGGGAACACAGGGACTGGATGTCTGCAACTTGCAATAGCGACCCTAAGGGCAGACCTGATTGAGAAATAGGCCATGTTTAAGGACTTTTGAAGTCTGGAAGAACAGAAATGGGTGGGATTTCTCACAGTTGCGGTGTTTTTCTATGTTTAACAGAAAAACAATCACTCTAAACATTTAAAGGGAAGACAAAGGCTCGAAGACCCATTCCACGACATAGCAGAGTCTGGGAGAGAGATTTCCAAGAAACAGAGACCGAAAATGGAATAACAAGGATGACAACATGCGTATCTTGTCCAAAACAAACAGAAACATCATGGAGAAGACAATGCAGCTCATCCAGAACAAACAGAAACATCATGGAGCAGACAACGCTCAACCAAGGAAAACAGAACCAATCATGGGGTATCTCTGGCATGAGAGAGCTCCCTGCCAGTGTAGCCAAAATATCAGAATGATATTACTCTACTGTCAAAAGAGGAAACCCCTGAGCCCATGCGTGCCTAGTCGGGGCATCAAGTTGTTAAAAACAAGGAGGATAGATTAAGACACTCTGAGCCTTTGAGAGCTCAGGAGCATTGTAAAAGGCCTATAAAAGGCTGAAAGTAAGATGTAATAAGGGTTCAACTTCTGGAGACTGTAGCTACTATGTTCCTTGCAACGTCTCATATTCATTCTAGTAATACAAGCTTCTTTTGTTGTTATATGTTAAATGTTCATTTTCTTATGTTCTAAGCTTGCACTTGAGCAGGTTGTTCATGTTTCTTTTGTGTCTAAGGCCATATAATTGTCATCTTATCTAAGTGTTGATAAATTAGAGATGCAAGTTTCTTTTACTACATGTAGCTAGCCATTCATATGTGTTTTATATATGCATCTACCAATACAGTTAGTATTCTTCGTTTATTGCCTGTCGCTAGCCATTCAGATGTGCTTATATATATAAACCTACCAGTATGGTCAGTGTTCTCCATCTATCCATTGAATCTACAAACTATTGAGCATTAGTGGTCTAAAGCCTTGTCAAGCTAGGGGTATTCATGCATGTCTGGAGTGAAAACATAATTGAAACAGTTATCTGGCTTGATCGAAACCTTCATCCATTCAAATAGTTCCGAGAACAATATTGAAGATTATATGTTACCAGGCATCTCCAAGCTACAACCTAGGAGAGTTTCCTGGAGTGATAACATAATAGGCACCGTTGTTGGGGAGAGGAGACTGAAGCCCATCTTCCCTAGGAGATGACACAAATCCAGCTTTGATGATAGACAATGTCTGGGAACTTTTTTGGTTGTAATCATCTATCTGGCGAATCTACTAGGACGAACCTTTTGGCGACTCCACTTCATAGTCTTGGCTCAGTTTGTGAGGCATACTTGGATGAATCCTTAGAAGCCATAAGCTGACCTAGTACCTGACCTTAAAAAAATCATCAAAGAAAGAAAGGCATTGTAGAAAGGAGCATCAGGTTTAGGTAAATCTAAGGAAACCTCACCTACTATCCATCATACTCCTTTAGTTTTGTCAGTCACTCCTTAGCCCTCTATCATTCAGACTTCCAATACCCTTGTAGCCACCACAACTATGGTAGACCCACAAGCACCTACCAAAATGGAAAGAATCATAGTTGCTAGGTATGGACCTCTACTACTCCCCACTCCTTTGAGTGCCATGACTACTGGAGAATATCAGAAATATAGGTCTAAGCTCACTGGGACTGAAGGTGTTACAGCTGAAGAACATCTTGATTCATTCTATAGCTATGCTAATAACCTGGACATTAGTGAAGATGATGTCTGGATGAGAGTCATTGTCCAAAGCCTAGATGAAGAGGGTAGAAAATGGTTTAGAGAAATAACCCTGAGTTCTATAG
Organism: Pinus tabuliformis; assembly: GCA_031772625.1. Lineage (NCBI taxonomy): Eukaryota > Viridiplantae > Streptophyta > Pinopsida > Pinales > Pinaceae > Pinus > Pinus tabuliformis. The sequence goes on along the minus strand of CM062819.1, from coordinate 1,743,528,754 downwards.
CATATATTGAGGCTTTAGATGATGCATTTCTAAAGCATTGGGGGGATAAAAAAGATCTCCTCTACTACCACACTGAGTTTTGGAACTTAAAGAGGGAAAATTGTGAGTTGTTGTCTGATTTCAATAAGAGGTTTAATTGCATGTACAACAAGATACTAGCTGAAGTAAAACCCACCTCTACCTCTACTAAACTCACCTATGTCAGTGCCTTTGATTCTAACTTCTATCTAATGTTGAGGAAGAGGTGATGTGCTACATTGGTTGATATGTAGGATGTCGCCTTGGAAGTAGAATCAAACATCATGGCTACTGAGAAGCTCAAGGGAAAGATTGATAGAAGACGACTAAGGGGCAAATCTTCATCATCTTCAGATCCAAGATAGATAAAATTACCAAAATGATAGAGTCATTAGCCTTTGAAACCTCCAAATTAAAGGTTGAGCAACACACTGGGAAAGGAAGAGTTCCTAACACCTTTGTTCCTAGAGATCCAAATCCATATAGAAGAGCAAATGAGTAGTTATAGATTTTACAAAGAAGCAAAGATGCCAATGAAGACCAAATGGTGAAAACCGATTTTTAGAGCACAGTCATGGGGGAAGAGCAGTTTGAAGAAGATGATGTGATCCATTTCATTGAAGACAAAGGTAGTGCCCCTTTTTTGAACTTAACTGCCTATGAAAAGTCATTGTTTAATGACTAGACTAGCCAAGAGTTGGACGATGAAGCTGTTCTACAAACTAAAGATCAGCACAGATATAATCTGAGGTCAAAGATCAATAATGCCAAGGAAACTCCTATTCAAAGAACTACTTTCCTTGCAGTACAACAAGCTAATAAGCGGAAGCAATCAACAGTTGATCCCATCATCCTCAAAGCTCTAGCTCACGGGGTAAGAGGCCTTGACAAGTCTCCTTCTCCTTTCAATTTTCAATCAGAAATTCAGAAGCTAAGAATACCTATACCTCTGATTGAACTAGTGAAGAATGAATCCTTAAGAAGATCCATCCTCGAGGCCCTTGAGCCTAAAGCCATCAATTTGCCTTAGCTGCCCATGAAGAGCATGATGATGGATATTATGGTAGTAGATGTACCTGCCAAGTTTGGCATGTTGCTTTGCAGAGACTAGATCAAGAGATTAGGTGGAACATTGCAAAATGATCTATGCTATGCTACTGTTTGAGTTTTTGGAGCTGAAAGCAAGAGATTGTACAGAGAGGCTCAGTTGGCTTATATCATTAGTGATGAAAGGAATCCCACTAATCATCTTATCTATGCTATCGACACTGATTTTGGAGCTTGTATTCTTCAGATTGAAGAATCTCAGCTAGCCTCCATCCAGCTTAAGAAACCAGTTTGCCAGATCACAGAGGAAGAAGACCCAGAGATTTGGGACATGTTCTTTGATGGAAATTGCTCTAAAGAATCTGAAGGGGCAATTGTAGTCCTTGTGTCCCCCACACAGGAATGCATTCATTTACCTTTCATATTAACTTTTCAGGTCACAAATAACATAGCAAAGTATGAAGTAGACCTTATCATTTAGCAGGTGAACAAAACCTTCCAAGAAAAACATCCAACGCTAAAAGCATACAGAGAGGAGGTGAAATATAGACCATCTCTACCTAACAAAGTCAAATGTTGCAAATTTCTTGAAGAGGAGGATCAAATTAATAGGCTTTTACAAGTCTCTGATGACCCAGTCAATGGGGGGTTTTTGAAACATTATTTCCTTTAAGGGTTTAAAGCCTTAGTATTGTAAATATGTCTTCTCCAGTTTTTATTTCATTACAAAATAGACTGCATGCCCAATGAAACACTAGGAGGAAGATTTGATTTTGCTTTTACAGGAAAGGCATTGATTCTGCAGTTCTTGAAACCACACAGGGAGGCTTTCATCCCCAAAAGGAGCTAGTGTTAACCTTGTTGGCAAACAGTCCAAAAATGGATCCAAATATGCTTTTTAACACTCCTGAAGTCTTCAAAGTTTACCTAAGGATCATCTTAAAATCCCAACAGTCGCATGCCAAGAGCCTTTGGAAGGGCGGAAAAGCACTATCAAGAGGAAAAAATGAGAGAAAAATAGTGAAAAATGATTACTGCATGCATACAAAAAGAATGCACAACAGCCGTCTGATCTGGCCGATCAACTATCTAGAACTGATTGGTAGTAGCAATCGGCACAGGCAGGTAGTGGCAATCAGTGCAGACCATGGGGCGATGGCGATGGCGATCGGCGATTCAACGTGGACCATTGATCAAGCACGCAGATCGACGACCCATGTTACATCGGGGTATCACTATTGGGAATTACAAAGGAGCGTGCTAGCCACAGGCCTGGGGCATGAGCGACATGCGATTACAATTGATCGCATCGCTATATCGCATTAGCTATACAAAGGGAGCTGGCATATACACATGGGCGACCTGATAACTGGACCCAATGGCTATATACATAATATTGCATAATATTTGAGGTCCGCAAGAAGGCCAATTTTAATGCATTTTCAATGTTTTTCGCATTTTAACGAAATACAAAGGTAGCGTCAGGCAGCGATGATGCGATAGGTCCCAGACCTGAAAGGGTTCAGGAATGAAAATATATAATATTTTCAGGTCTGCCATAAGCCATTTTTCATGTATTTTTAATTTTTTTCAACACATTTCAAAATGCAAAGGGAACACAGGGACATGTCATCTGTCACTTGCAATAGCGACCCTAAGGCTAGACCCGATTGAGAAATAGGCCATGTTTAAGGACTTTTGATGTCCGGAGGAATAGAAATGGGTGGGATTTCTCATAGTTGTGGCATATTTCTTTTTTTAACAGAAAAACAATCAGTCTAAACATTTAAAGGGAAAACAAAGGCCCGAAGACCCATTCCAACACATAGCAGAGTCTGGGAGACAGATTGTCTGGAAACAGAGACCAAAAAGGGAATAACAAGGGCCACAACACATGTAGCTTGTCCAAAACAAACAGAAACATCATGGAGCAGACAACGCTCAGCCAAAAACAACAAAACCTATCATGGGGTATCTTTGGCATGAGAGAGCTCCCTACCAGCACAACCAAAATATCAGAATGTTGTTACTCAGCTATCAGAGGAGGAAAACCTCGAGCCCATGCGTGCCTAGTGAGGGCATCAAGTTGTCGAGAACATGGAGGATAGATTAAGACACTACGAGCCTTTGAGAGGTTAGGAGCATTGTAAAAGGCCTATAGGAGGCTAAAAGTAAGATGTAATAAGGGTTCAACTTCTGGAGACTGTAGCTACTCTGTTCTTTGTAGCGTCTCATCTTCATTCCAGTAATACAAGCTTTTTTTACTATTATATGTTCAATGTTCATTTTCTCTTCTGTTCTAAGCTTGCACTTGAACAGGTTGTCCAGGTTTCTTTCGTGTCTAATGCTAGATAACTGTCATCTTATCTCTGCATTGATAAATAAGGGTTGCAAGCTTCTTTTACTTCCTGTAGCTACAGATTCATATGTTTTTTGTATATGCATCTACTGGTACAGTCATTATTCTTCATTTACTGCCTATAGCTAGCCATTCATATGTTTTTATATATATGCATCTTCCGGTATGGTTAGTATTCTCCATCTATTCATTGAATCTACAAACTATTGAGCATTAGTGGTCTAAAGCCTTGTCAAGCTAGGGGTGTTCATGCATGTCTGGAGTGAAAACAAGGTTGAAACAGTTATCTGGCTTGATCCAAACCTTCATCCATTCCAATAGTTCTGAGAAAAATATTGAAGATTATATGTTACCAGGCATCTTCAAGCTACAACCAAAAAGAGTTTCCTAGAGTGATAACAGGTACAACCTGATCCAAGCCAAAGCATTGACAAAGCCTTCCTCAAGATCCATCCAACCTAAGCCATGAAAACAACCTCTCTAACAAACGCAAGGAGATGCTATAACGATGCTGAATATATCTGCAAAGGAAAGAAGGTTTTCCATAAAGACTGAGAGTACAGGAAGCACGAGAAAATCAAACTTGTCCTGGGATAAAAATTGGTATATATTTTAGACCTACCCAAGGTGTGTATATATACCACCTGAAATTAGTTAATTGAGTTGTGCTACGAGCTTGTGTAGGTGGGTTCTCGGTAAAACCCATGAACCCTGCCCGAAAAATAGCATAATATTTTATTTTTTCATATTTATAAAGGTATACGCAACTCTACAGTTATACAACCCATGTATTTATGCGCTTTTGAATAGGCAGAGTCATGTATGGATTTTGAAATATTATTTTTTAATAAAGGATCAAGTTTTCACGGGAAAAGAATGCCCAAGGCCATACAAGAACATAAATTCTATTGGACTGATAAATGATGCTATACCAACATAGAAGAATATAAATTCCTCTAAACAAAAGAATTAAGAATTAATTCTTTTAATATTCTTGTAATTGAGAATTAGAAGAATATTCTTCATGTAATATCAATATAAGAATTAATAATATTTAATTATTCAATAACACTCATTTTACGAGAGTTTTTAGGTAGGTTATGCCTAAGATATTACATTTTTATGATGCTTTGGTGTTTGTCAGAGGTTTGATGATGTTATGAGGTGTTGCAGAAAATATGCCGAAGTATGTAGAGGTTGGACAAGTTCTAGAGGTGTCTGGCAAGGTTACGTAGAAGTGTGGCAGAGTTCTGGGTAGAGCAAGTATGATTTTCTTTAAATTACATTAAATTCACTGGATGATAACTAGCCTAGAGTGGGGATTCCAAAAACCTCCCTCGGTTCCCAATCTATCCCTACGATGATCATGCCTAGATGATAGTTTTGTCTCAACAATTATGTCTATAAGTGAAGGAAAATAAAAACCAAGGGACAAACCACTAAATTTCCCAAGGTAAATCATATGCTCAAGGGGGTTCAAAATCTAATTTATTTTTTCAACTAAATACCATTAAATGCTTGATGGAATTTTCCAAAGGTAATTGAAGGGAAAAGAGATTATAAATACCAAAGGAGATAAGTCAGTTTGAGTCTGCACTTGAGAAATCTATTCCTTTGCTATGACACAAACAATGAATGCATGCAATTTATTAATTGTTTTATTTGTTCTAGGACAAGTTTAGAGTGTGATTAAAAATTTGCATTGGCACCATATTAGATATATGCTTCTTCTCTTTTATATATCTTATCCTTCTAGTGCCTGACCATGTTTTGATCTGAAGAATTTGTGTTGTGCGCATAAGTTCCAAATTATTTAATATAAACTAAAGGATGGCTATAATATTATAGAGATTTGATGCGCTAAGACAGGTGTGATTGACCCATATGAGTTGGTTAAGGTGTGTGAGTTCTGATATAATGTTTCATTGTACATGGCCTGGTGTATTTTAATATATGTTGGTTTCTCCTCTACCATGTGCAAATATAAGGAAATAACATTATATATTTTTCTATACTTCTCTGGTCTTGGATTAAAATAGAAATTTGATTGGTTTCAGGTTGTCTCTAAAATTATTGTGGATTGTATTCACTTTGTCCTACATGTGTGAATGTTCAAAACCTTTATGTAACCATTGAAGGAATTCATGAATGTGGTTGATTCAGTCTCTATAATTAAGAAGCATGTTTAATCTGGACTTTGTGGCCATCTTAGTTATGATGAATTTGATGTGAATTTATTCATTGACTTGGTGATATGTATATTTTTGCCTGATTTGACTCCTAGGCAAAGTCAAGCACCATTGGAGGTTTGTAGATCAGTGTGTACCCACTATATAGGAGTGAAAACAATTGCATACTAGCATTGATCATTATTGGATTTTGTGATATATTTCTAAAAGAAAGATAGTGCGGCATACGTGGATAAATAATTTCTTTTGTTTGTTTCTAACAAATGTTGGTTCGTTTTTTATGTCAGAAGTGTTAAATAATGAGTACATAGTTAATGATTTGTACAAATGTTGTTTGTCTTATTGTAGCATAGATCCATCCTTAATGAATACCTATGATATGTGCTTATAATAAAGGGGTTTTTATGATCATGATACTTTGTTGAGCTTATTTTACTACCTTGATATGTTGTTAGATAAACTGTTGAGGGAAGTATACGCTACTAGTTGTTATTAGTTGATTAGCCTTATGTATAAATGAATAAACTAGTATTGCAAAGAGAGTGTGATCTACATTTAGTTGATGTGTTGGGCTACAACTATTATTAAACTAGTGATATTGTTGTGGAAGGTTGTTATTATAGAAAATATGTGTTTTATGTATTGAGGATGGTAGCTATGTTATATGGTTGTATTATTGATGTGTTCATGGGCATTTATATTGCATTGAGTTTGAGTTGTTGAGTATGAATTGTATATACATTGAATTAGATATTGATCTAAGGATTTTTGCATAGATTTATGATTCAAGTGTATAGAGGGTAGCTATTCAGTTGTTGGGAAAAAAATTATAGGTGGGTCCATTTTAAAAATTGGATGAAACGTGGCCCACAAGATTTGAATTTTTTTGCAGAAGGATCTAGTGTGAAAGATTATGAATCAAGGTCCATGAGAATATGAGGGTTGGATCCTTAAATAAGGGAGTGGTAGCTTCTTTCCAGTTTTGGTCAAAGAATCTGAATAGGGAGTACTAGCATAGATCTACTTAGAGAAATTATTGCAGTTGGTGGCCTCCAAAAGGTAGTAGCCTACACACTAGTAAACTATTGCACTAGTGTATGATGACAAAGAATATTTCTAATATTAATAAAAGGAAGACAAACACAACAACAATGGTGTTTTTTCCTAGTTTGGGTTTCCACCTAATCTTTGGTGTCTCTATGTGATGATGTGTATGTTGACTTTTTCATGCGTTGTGTTCTTGTGGCTCACTTACATTTATGATTATATGTTGCCCATAATTGACATGTGTTATCTACTTAAGCTTAAATTCAGTTAACGTCGTAAAAATAAAATCAAAACAAGTTAATTATCACGAAATATGGATTTAGGCCCTCCCTCCTCCTTTAGTATTTCTAACACATGGTATTGTAACAAAGTCTACTTACACATTAAGAATCTCCATAGTGAAATGTGTGTAATTTGTTTTATTTTTGTTATGGTTTGATGTCTATTGGTGTTTGCTTTCAATTTAATTTATATGGTTTTGCTAGTTTGGTTTGTAATCATGTTTTTTTTAGCAATATGAGATGTATCACGAAATAACAATTTTAATGCTTATTATGGAGTGATGCCTATTTTTGTGTATCAACCATTTAATTGATATCTTTGCACTAGTTTTACGATATTCAAACTTATAAATTTACAAGAACACTATCAATTTAAATATGAAATAATCATGTTAAAATAATAATTATATGTTTGTATATATATGTAGTTGCATATGCACAATAGAATATTTAAGAGTTAGAGGATGGTATTTTACAAATGGTATCAAATCTAGGTTTACAACACTAAAACTTTGGGACACAATATGTAACAAAATAAATGACAAAAATATGTATTGTACTGACAATAATAAGTGTTTGATCTACACACAAAGAGATGGAAGAAAATAAGTTATGGACGAACAATCAGGATAATTTTCTGAACCAAATGATTTATTCATTTAGTTAGAAATAAATGAACCACCTTCATAAATTCTTGAAATAATGTGGAGTCTTAAAGTAGAGTTAGATAGCGTCAAGGAAGATAGTGAATGGTTGTTAAAGGCTAGAGTTGAATAGGAAGAGATAACTGAAGTGTTGATTAAAAGCTTCAGTGAAAAAAAAAATTGTATAACAGGCCAAACATCAAGCAATTATAGAAAAGATTAGAAAGTTAAAAGGATAAAATAGAGCAATTCTGGTGACTGTGAACCTTTTGAACCCTTAGGAGAATAAAATTCATACAATAGTTCAAAATTCCCCATTTAAAACAATATAGGAAAAGTAAATTGAAAATGGAGTTACACAACCAACTCAAGAATATTTGACTCCCAATGTTTAACAAAGAATTAGAAGAGGGAGTTGAAGCATGGTTTCCAAATATGAGGAAATATTTTCAAGTGTATGAAAATCCTAGTAATCGAAAAGCACAATTAGACACTTACTAATTGTAAGGTAAAGCATCTCTATGGTGGGATGAAATTAAAACAGGCCATAGTATTAAAGGTAAAGAGTTGGAATGGAAAGCATATAAAAAGATTTTAAGGAGAAATATTTTAGTGGAGTATATTATGATGATAAAGCTAAGGAATCTTATGAGTTGAAACTTGGTCAAATAACAGTTGATGAACTCATTACCAAATTTACTAATCTCCTTATATATGTTCCGTATATTCAATAAGAGAAAGATAAAGTACAAATATTCATAGTTGCATGCATGTGTCAAATAGAGAAAGATACAATTTGGTAATCTAAAGATAATGGATGAAGCTATTAGGAAAGAAAGACTATGTTATTTTCAGGAAAAACAGAGGGGTGAAAATCTTAAACCATGACAACATAAGAAAAAATACAAATTTGCAGTAAGCAACAAGAACTTTAAATTTTCCTTTTCAAAATATTCTTCCACAAACTTCCACAAAAATTACAATAAATATAATAATAATAAAAAAATGTTTCAAACCCAAAGTATAGTTACATCAACAGATGGAGAGGACATGAAAAAATCATTTACAGTAAAAGAAAATTTGAATTGTTGGGGGTGTCGAGAGGCACAAAGTTTCATAATTTCCCGCAAATTAAAAGGGATGGAAAAACAATACATCATTTTCAGGAAGCTTCTACAACCAACAATGTTTCTAAAAACATCTTTATAACCAGGTCAGCTTTAAATGATCGAAAGGTATATTCGCCACAACAGAGATACATGGTACAATAGAAAACATCTCTTTATTAGTATTAATTTATCTAAGTTCTAGTTTAAGTTACATTTTCACAACTATAATAGACTAATGTAGCCTTAAAATAGAAAAAAAGAAAAGCCTTTAGTTGGTACAATTAGATACATGCATAAAAAGAAGAGTTACTACATGGGTAAACGAATGTTCTTTAGATTTGAATGGTTTACCTACAAAAGTAAATTCAAATCTTTCACCTTTAGCATCATATGACATGTTGATAGGAATGGACTGGTTAGAAACTCACCAAGAAATAATTAATTTCTTAGAAAAAATAATTGTTACATTTATGACCAAGGAAAAGACTAGCTAATTCAAGGAATATTTGAGCCTATATCAGTAAGACAAATTTCAACACTACAACTGAAAAAGTGTGCAATACAAGGATGTCAAACATATTTTGTACAATTGGAACATGTTGAAAATAAGTGTAAACAAAAGGCTACTCTAGAATATTTTCAAGTACTTAAGGGCTTCAAAGATGTGTTTTTTTTTAAGAAATACCAAGACTTCCACCAAAATGAGATATAGATTTTACTATTGATTTAATTTCTGGAGTTGCACCTGTTTCAAGAGCCCATTATAGAATGATTTTTCTAGGATTAAAAAAATTAAAAATGCAATAGAAAGAACTTTTGGATATAATAGATTATACCATGCGTGTCTCCAAGGGGAGAACTAGTGCTATTTGTAAATAAAAAAGATGGAACTTTTATAATGTGCATTGATTATAGAGAATTCAATAAGCTAATGATAAAAAGCAAGTATCGACTACCACAAATATATGAGTTGTTTAATAAAGTTCAAGGAGAAAAAGTATTTTCAAGAATAGATCTTAGACCAAGATATGATCAAGTATATTTAAGGAAAAATACATTCATAAAATAAAGTTTATAACTCATTATGGGAATTATGAGTTTGTAGTGATTCCTTTTGGACTCATGAATGCCCTAGTTACCTTCACATGTCTTAAGAAAAATATATTTATAAAATATTTGGGTAAATCAATTCTAATATTTATTGATGATATTTGATTTCTTTTGAAATAGAGGAGGAACATGAACAACATTTGAGAATACTACTACATACCCTTAGGGAAAATCAGTTGTATGCCCATTTCAATAAATGTGAGTTTTATAAGTCAAAGATTCAATATTTGGGTCATGTAATCTTTGAAAAAGGTTTAGCTGTAATTCTAGAGAATTTCAAAGTAATAGTTGAATGGCCAATTCTAAAAGATGTAACATACATTAGACATTTCAAATGAATAATAGGGTTTTATATGAGGTTGATAGAAATATTTTCAAGATTATCATAACCAATTATCTCCTTACAAAAGAAAGGAACTATTTTTTTGTGGACAAATCAATGTCGAGATAGTTTTGAAAAATTGAAACAAGTACTCACATTTTATCCTATATTGAAGATAGTTAATCCAAATAAAGATTTTATACTTTACACTGATGCATGCAAAGAAGGTTTAGGTGGGGTTTTACTACAAGATGATTATTTAGTTAGCTCAAAATCTAGCAACCTAAATGAGAATGAGTGTAACTATGCCATTCATTATATAGCATTAGAAGCAGTGGTGCATGCTCGAAGAATGTGGAAACACTATCTTTTGGAGAGGAAATCTATTCTGTTAATTGATAACATTAGTTTGAGAAACCCACCGTAAATACAAGACAAGGTAGATGGTTAGCATTTCTCAGTGAATTTGAATTTGAAATAAGACATATTAAAAGAAAATAAAATGAAATTGCAGATCCCTTAAGTTGAATTTATAATCAATCTTGTGTAATTATAACTAGTAATTGTTAGACATCTCTAGTAAAGAGAGTGAATATGCATCAAAACATGATGGAAAATATTTGGAAATAGTTGAAATCTATAAAACAACATGTTTCTAATAGAAAAAAAAAATATAACATAAAAAAAGAAGGATTAGTAAAGTTCAAAACATGAATCTATGTTCTAAATGTAGAAGAATTAAAGAAATTTATATTGGATGAGTTACATAAGAGGCCAATTGCAGGACATCCAGCATATCAAAAAATAGTATCAACACTTAGGAAAGAGTATTATTGTCCTAATATCAAAATAGAGATTATATAATACTTAGATAGATCTTTAGAATGTCAACAATTAAAGCATCCCATCAACATCCAACTACTTTATTGCAACCTTGACCTCTTTTGGAATGGAAATGGGAAGCTATTAGAATGGATTTTATAATTGGATTACCTAAAACAAGGACGAAACATGATTAAATAATGGAGTTGTTGAAAAACATAGTAAGGAGGCACACTTTATACCTATAGATTCCAATTTTAAAGTTATAAATATTGTTGAAATATTTGTGAGAGAAATTTTTAGACTTTACAGTGTACCAAAGGTAGTGATTTATGATATATATCTAAAGTTTACCTCTAATTTTTGGAAGGATTTATTCACAGTTATGGAAACAAAACTTAGTTTTAGCATTGTCTACCACCCACAAGGGTTTGACCAAATACTTGAGGATATGTTGAGGATGTGTGTTATACATAAACCAATTATGTGGGAGGATTATTTACATTTAGTTGAGTTTGTTTGTAATAGTTACCAAACATCCTTATACATGAGTCATTTTGAGGTATTATATGGATGGAAATTTAGAATTCCAGTTATTGGGTAATCCTGATGACAGAATGATGCTAGGGCCAAATTTATTAAAGGATATGGAATCAATAGCTAAATAGGTAAAATATATTTTTAATATGACTTAGGATAAACAAAATAGTTATGAAAATCTTCAACCTACACAAAAATAATTTTGTGTCGAAGACCATGTGTATCTTAGAGTAAAACTTTAGCCAAGATGCAGAATTAGCCATTGGTATTTTCAGGAAGTTAGTTGGCAAGTGGAGGAAAATAAACTAATTCTTATAAATATAAATAACAAATAATTTCTTCTACGGGAGCACCTAGAGATCTCTTCAGAAGAAGTATCAAGAAGTGATGAATTAAAACCAAGAAAGGAAAAGTGGAAATAAAAAAAAGTGAAAAAGTTAGACTAATTTTTTTTTACAACATAGAAGTGGGCTCGGAGGAAACTTGGAGTAACAAGGAGGTATTTCTGTTACTAAAATTAACGTTTGGGAGGAACATGGAATGAAGAAATTGATCAAACTACATATCTAGATAAGTTTTATTTAATTTTAATTTTAGAAAAAAATACAAATGTCAAAATATTTTGGAACTATTTTTTGAATAGTTTTATAATGAGAGCATGGTTTATTAAGATTTGGTTCATAGTCTATATGTATATCTCTTTTTCTTATTATATTATACCAATATTTAGATAACTATAAAAAAAATGGACTATTTTTTAGAAAACAAGTTAGTAATGGTATAGAGAAAACAAGAATCCATTATAACAATAAAAAAATGTAATAGGTTATTCTACATATCTATATATATATATATATATATATATATATATATATATATATATATATATATATATATATATATATATATATATATATATATATATATATATATTAGTTGAAGGAATAAAATTGTGTGCAATAATAATTGTAGCGAATGTATTCATACAGATTAAAAAAGTATCTACAATAAAAGAAGATATATGTATATTTGTATATTCTGTACAATCGTGTATCAATATATGTATTCAAGAATAATTCATTACCAAAATTTATACAATGTTACAATGAAATTCTTGGAATCTTTCAGAGAAAAGCTCATGAGCTAGAGATTTTTTATTCAAATGATTTATGTCATACAATGTTGTAATGCATTTGTATGGATAGTTTTTATTGTAAGAGGGATAATAAAATGTATACAAAAAAAATTATATTATTTGAAAGAGAAAACATATTCATGGTGGGTTTGATGTTAAATGACTCAACGAATTTTCCTTTCTAAGAAATACGATTAATGTCAATCTCCATGAATAAGATCACATTCTATGTTTTTTCAAAAGTATATATCACTACAAAATAGAGCGGGGGTGGGTTAAGACAATTTTTGGCTAAATCGTCTTAAGTTGAGACAAAAAAACTTGTGTATTGTCTTAAATATTGTCTTTAATTGGGTGTCTAAAATTATTGTTTTGAAAAATTGTCTCTCCAAAGACAATATATAACACAAGTATTATTGTCCCTTATGAGGCAATTTCATTTTTGTCTCTCTAGAGATGATAATATGTCTTTGGTCCTAACTATTGTCTCCCTAGAAACAATAAAAAGTTATATTTAAAAAGAAATACAATATCACTTTTGTCTCTTTAGTGACAATATAAAACAATGAATCCAGAAAATTATCTCACCATTGAAATAAATCAATATAAAAAGTATTTAATTTTAAAAAACTACAATATCATTGATTAATGAATATTAGGGCACAATGAAATTAAACCACGAACCACCTTCTTATAAGACACGTGCTCTTCCATTAAGGTAGCACCCTTTAAAGAATTATGTGAGGAGTTATGGCTTCCAAAAATCACTTATGTGCATACTACTTCTAGAAATCAAATACCTAGATATTTTCTTTATGATTGGAACAAACATAATGGACATGTGTTGTGTGACCTTCAAATGTGTAACGTTTATGACCTCTTTTTGCATCTCATATCTACAGGATAGACAATGAATTCTTTCATCAAATGTTCAAGCTCAGGAAAATCCATAATATTACTTGAGGTCAAATGAAATATTTGTTATAACATTGAGTAATCATTGGGAAACATACATAATATAATGAATTAAAAAAAAATGTTCCAAATTTATCTTAATGGTCATATCATCTCCCACAAGTTAGAAAACATATATTTTCTTTCTTAAGGTACACAAAGGAAATTTCATTCACAGAATCAATGTGTGCATTAATCTGTAACATTGTATTAATATAGCCACTACAACCATATATCATAAAAATAAATTGCAACAAAATGCAACCCATTATTGAGCTTTAATATGGATCTGTAGTTTCTGCCCGAACTTGCTAGTCACAATATAGGAATATTTTTGTACAATATTCTTGAAAAATTCCACTCCTGCAACTTAAGTTATTTCAGTGAACAACATATCGGTTAATAGGAAAGTGCAACTAATTTGGTGAAAAAGAACCAGTACAGTGCTTTGTGGTGGGTTTATTTAATATGTTAATAATTATTAAAAATATATTGCATACATGAATTAACTATAAAACATTTTTTATAACAACAACAATAATAATATAGTTTAAAGTGGAAACATATCATGATGCCAAATTGAAATATCAAACCCTTTGTTTATGAGTGACAATAGACCCCTCCTCACAATGATTTTGCTACTTAATCTATCAAGGTGTTCATACCCTACCTCTCTGAAATTGAGCGTATAACATCCAAAGAGGAAACACATGCTTTTCGTTGTTATACACACTAAGAATGGGAATCAAAATAGGAGATTAAATTTCCCAAACTTAGAAAACTTCAATACACTTTCTTTTTATTCAATCATTTTAAAGTTTTACCTCAAAAAAATGATAGACATGATAACTTGGTCCACAAGAAACATGCCTAAGCCTTGACTCAAAGTAATTAAATCTTACAATAATGTGCTAAGTTTGACTATAGCACTCATGAATTGTTGATTTGTTGGCCTATTTGATCCAGGTGGATAGTGGTGGCCACCTGCCAAGTCCACCTAGACCCCCACCATTGTCCCTCTTGACATTTTCAGTTTCCTTAATTATAGCACAATTTACTATTTTTAGCAGTTTTCGGGTCCTAAACTTCAGGAGCCGTTTTGAGGCCCTAAACGATGTTTTTTGGGAAATCCCGCTCCTGCGATTTTTTAGGTAAAAAATCATTGTTTGCGTTATAGTCCTCAGAAATATCTTTTCAACGGGCTATCATGCGCGTAAAACGGAGATCGTATGCCAAAGTTACGACCCCGGGAAGTTGATGTACCAATTTACCCAAACGGGGCCCATAGTTTGGCGTTTTCATCTTCTAGGGTTAGGTTTTGGAATGTGAAGGGTTTTCCATTGTTTCTCAACTATAAATAGGCCCTCGAGCCTCATTGTAACAAAGTTCGGAACAGTTCAGAGGCATGTAGCCGACACATCTCTTCTCAGAGATAAGCTACCATCGCCCTAGCTGGGTCATTTCTATTTGTAAGCATATTTCAGTATTCTCCATTAGTGAAATGAAGTATTATTTCCGCTGCATCTCTGTTTTTTATGGTTATCGCATCTCTGTATTTATGGTTATCTCTGTAATCTATTGCGTTCCTGCTTAAATCCGGATCAGTGGTATCAGAGCGGTCTGCTTTTTCTCTGTTTTTCTTTGCATGTCCCCGACGAGGTCGGGATATAAGGAGTTAGGGCTTGAGCTGGTCGAACCCTTGCAAGACCAGCTTCGCAAATCTCGACGGCCTCCCATGGCGGATAACAAGAAAGACGAGGGAGCAGGAGATCCCATCAAAATCTTGCTCGAAGAAGCCCTCGAGCGGCAAAGGAACGCGATGATGGATAGTTTTGCGCAGATCCTTCAGCGGCTACCCAGAGGCGACGCATCGGCTTCCAACAGCTACTCTGGAAACGCCACACCGTTTAAGGTACAAGTTAATTTTGAAATCCCCATCTTCGAGGGTCAAATAGACGCAGATGCCGTAGATAAATGGTTAAATCTGCTAGATGGGTATTTTTCTGTTCACGAATTTTCAAGTCGGGAGAAGATTGTTTTCGCTCTTCTCAAAGCAGCCCCCCACGTCAAGGACTGGTGGGAAACCTATTGCGAGCAGAAGGATGAAAGTACAGGCTCACTATTTTCAACCGCACCCACTTGGAATGACTTTCGGGATGCCATCAAAGAGCAGTACTACCCCGTCGGAAGCTATGAGGACAAATACATCAAATGGACCACACTGCGGCAGGGACGAGACCAAGATGTGTCGGAGTTCACAAACATTTTTCATACCCTTCGCACACAGTTGGGTATCAAAGATTCTGAGCTGCATCTGGTACTCAAATACCGCGGCTGCCTACACAGATACATCCAGGAAGAGATGGAGTTCTTGAACATCTCCTCACTCGGCACAACATACCGATACGCTGTCAAAATCGAGCAAAAGTTCAAACAGAAGAAGCGAGACTTTGGATCTGCAAATCCAAAGCCCAAAGGACAAAGCCAAGGCGGGGTGACCCAAGACAACCCGTCGAAGCCGCAAGAAAAGAACAACACCACGAAGCCGAAGAAGGACACAGGAAAGTGGTGTGAGTTCCACAAGAGTCCCACTCATAACACAAGTGAGTGTCGGACCAAGCAGTCGCTGGTGGCCGAGTTGAAGGCTTCTGAATCAGATGCATGTTCCGACTCTGAGTCAGAACCTGACAAGGGGAATGACAAAGGGAAGCAGATTATTGATGCGGATCCCAGCGCCACTGTTGCTACTGCCAAGATCCAGAAAAATGAGCCCGAAGATCCAGAGGAGGGGGAACGTCTTTTCCACTCACAGATGTGGGTGAAGGGTTCGCCGCTGAAATTCATTGTCGACAGTGGCAGCCAAAAGAACCTCATTTCAGCAGAGGTCGTGAAGCAGTTGGGCCTACCAACTACACCACACCCACAGCCGTACAGTATCGGTTGGCTCCACGAAGGACGAGATCTCAAAGTTCGCCAGCAGTGCCGCCTTCCCTACAGCATCAAGCCCTTCACAGACGAGGTATTGTGTGATGTTACAACTCTGGATGTTTGTGATGTACTATTAGGCCAGCCATACTTGTGGAGGCGACATGCTGTGTATGAGTCAAGGCCTCGCGCTGTCATCATTTCTTTGGATAATTCATTATACAGGATACCGGAGGTAGCCCCACCTACCGCCACCTCTTTGATCACTGCTAAGAAAGGCAGCAAGCTCATCTCACAGACTAGGAAATTTATTTTCTGTCTGGTTCGCTCCCAAAGTAAGGGGAAGACCGTTGCTACATCCATGACCCCCGCGAAGGGTTCCTCCACACAGCAGCAGCAACAGAGGGATACAGTCATGACAGAACACAGGAACAACTTCTTGTTACCCGGAGGGGTACCACACAAGTTTCAGGTGGGCGACAAAGTTTGGTTACATCTGCAGAGGAAGCGCCTTACCAGAACCCATCAGAAACTCAGACCACTTCGACATGGTCCTTACTCCATTACCAAGGCTATGGGAGACAATGCATTTGAGCTCAACATTCCCCCATTCCTTGGCCTGCACCCAGTGTTCAATGTGGACCGCCTTCGGCCATACTTTCCACCATTGCTAGATACATCCGACATTGCAGAACAGCTCACCCCCACAGAATTAAATCCAGATTGCATGGAACAAGCTGCAACTGATCGAATCATGGACACACAGATCAAGAATACTCGCCAACAGAATATTCAACTGTATCGAGTTGTCAAAGCAGGCCAACTCCTTCACAATGGCAAGTGGCTCACCAGGGACCAAGTTCAGCAAAAGTTTCCCCATCTCATGGAGGAACTCAACGCAATGGGGACCATTGCTTCCTAAGGGGGGAGGAATGATCCAGGTGGATAGTGGTGGCCACCTGCCAAGTCCACCTAGACCCCCACCATTGTCCCTCTTGACATTTTCAGTTTCCTTAATTATAGCACAATTTACTATTTTTAGCAGTTTTCGGGTCCTAAACTTCAGGAGCCGTTTTGAGGCCCTAAACGATGTTTTTTGGGAAATCCCGCTCCTGCGAATTTTTAGGTAAAAAATCATTGTTTGCGTTATAGTCCTCAGAAAGATCTTTTCAACGGGCTATCATGCGCGTAAAACGGAGATCGTATGCCAAAGTTACGACCCCGGGAAGTTGATGTACCAATTTACCCAAACGGGGCCCATAGTTTGGCGTTTTCATCTTCTAGGGTTAGGTTTTGGAATGTGAAGGGTTTTCCATTGTTTCTCAACTATAAATAGGCCCTCGAGCCTCATTGTAACAAAGTTCGGAACAGTTCAGAGGCATGTAGCCGACACATCTCTTCTCAGAGATAAGCTACCATCGCCCTAGCTGGGTCATTTCTATTTGTAAGCATATTTCAGTATTCTCCATTAGTGAAATGAAGTATTATTTCCGCTGCATCTCTGTTTTTTATGGTTATCGCATCTCTGTATTTATGGTTATCTCTGTAATCTATTGCGTTCCTGCTTAAATCCGGATCAGTGGTATCAGAGCGGTCTGCTTTTTCTCTGTTTTTCTTTGCATGTCCCCGACGAGGTCGGGATATAAGGAGTTAGGGCTTGAGCTGGTCGAACCCTTGCAAGACCAGCTTCGCAAATCTCGACGGCCTCCCATGGCGGATAACAAGAAAGACGAGGGAGCAGGAGATCCCATCAAAATCTTGCTCGAAGAAGCCCTCGAGCGGCAAAGGAACGCGATGATGGATAGTTTTGCGCAGATCCTTCAGCGGCTACCCAGAGGCGACGCATCGGCTTCCAACAGCTACTCTGGAAACGCCACACCGTTTAAGGTACAAGTTAATTTTGAAATCCCCATCTTCGAGGGTCAAATAGACGCAGATGCCGTAGATAAATGGTTAAATCTGCTAGATGGGTATTTTTCTGTTCACGAATTTTCAAGTCGGGAGAAGATTGTTTTCGCTCTTCTCAAAGCAGCCCCCCACGTCAAGGACTGGTGGGAAACCTATTGCGAGCAGAAGGATGAAAGTACAGGCTCACTATTTTCAACCGCACCCACTTGGAATGACTTTCGGGATGCCATCAAAGAGCAGTACTACCCCGTCGGAAGCTATGAGGACAAATACATCAAATGGACCACACTGCGGCAGGGACGAGACCAAGATGTGTCGGAGTTCACAAACATTTTTCATACCCTTCGCACACAGTTGGGTATCAAAGATTCTGAGCTGCATCTGGTACTCAAATACCGCGGCTGCCTACACAGATACATCCAGGAAGAGATGGAGTTCTTGAACATCTCCTCACTCGGCACAACATACCGATACGCTGTCAAAATCGAGCAAAAGTTCAAACAGAAGAAGCGAGACTTTGGATCTGCAAATCCAAAGCCCAAAGGACAAAGCCAAGGCGGGGTGACCCAAGACAACCCGTCGAAGCCGCAAGAAAAGAACAACACCACGAAGCCGAAGAAGGACACAGGAAAGTGGTGTGAGTTCCACAAGAGTCCCACTCATAACACAAGTGAGTGTCGGACCAAGCAGTCGCTGGTGGCCGAGTTGAAGGCTTCTGAATCAGATGCATGTTCCGACTCTGAGTCAGAACCTGACAAGGGGAATGACAAAGGGAAGCAGATTATTGATGCGGATCCCAGCGCCACTGTTGCTACTGCCAAGATCCAGAAAAATGAGCCCGAAGATCCAGAGGAGGGGGAACGTCTTTTCCACTCACAGATGTGGGTGAAGGGTTCGCCGCTGAAATTCATTGTCGACAGTGGCAGCCAAAAGAACCTCATTTCAGCAGAGGTCGTGAAGCAGTTGGGCCTACCAACTACACCACACCCACAGCCGTACAGTATCGGTTGGCTCCACGAAGGACGAGATCTCAAAGTTCGCCAGCAGTGCCGCCTTCCCTACAGCATCAAGCCCTTCACAGACGAGGTATTGTGTGATGTTACAACTCTGGATGTTTGTGATGTACTATTAGGCCAGCCATACTTGTGGAGGCGACATGCTGTGTATGAGTCAAGGCCTCGCGCTGTCATCATTTCTTTGGATAATTCATTATACAGGATACCGGAGGTAGCCCCACCTACCGCCACCTCTTTGATCACTGCTAAGAAAGGCAGCAAGCTCATCTCACAGACTAGGAAATTTATTTTCTGTCTGGTTCGCTCCCAAAGTAAGGGGAAGACCGTTGCTACATCCATGACCCCCGCGAAGGGTTCCTCCACACAGCAGCAGCAACAGAGGGATACAGTCATGACAGAACACAGGAACAACTTCTTGTTACCCGGAGGGGTACCACACAAGTTTCAGGTGGGCGACAAAGTTTGGTTACATCTGCAGAGGGAGCGCCTTACCAGAACCCATCAGAAACTCAGACCACTTCGACATGGTCCTTACACCATTACCAAGGCTATGGGAGACAATGCATTTGAGCTCAACATTCCCCCATTCCTTGGCCTGCACCCAGTGTTCAATGTGGACCGCCTTCGGCCATACTTTCCACCATTGCTAGATACATCCGACATTGCAGAACAGCTCACCCCCACAGAATTAAATCCAGATTGCATGGAACAAGCTGCAACTGATCGAATCATGGACACACAGATCAAGAATACTCGCCAACAGAATATTCAACTGTATCGAGTTGTCAAAGCAGGCCAACTCCTTCACAATGGCAAGTGGCTCACCAGGGACCAAGTTCAGCAAAAGTTTCCCCATCTCATGGAGGAACTCAACGCAATGGGGACCATTGCTTCCTAAGGGGGGAGGAATGATCCAGGTGGATAGTGGTGGCCACCTGCCAAGTCCACCTAGACCCCCACCATTGTCCCTCTTGACATTTTCAGTTTCCTTAATTATAGCACAATTTACTATTTTTAGCAGTTTTCGGGTCCTAAACTTCAGGAGCCGTTTTGAGGCCCTAAACGATGTTTTTTGGGAAATCCCGCTCCTGCGAATTTTTAGGTAAAAAATCATTGTTTGCGTTATAGTCCTCAGAAAGATCTTTTCAACGGGCTATCATGCGCGTAAAACGGAGATCGTATGCCAAAGTTACGACCCCGGGAAGTTGATGTACCAATTTACCCAAACGGGGCCCATAGTTTGGCGTTTTCATCTTCTAGGGTTAGGTTTTGGAATGTGAAGGGTTTTCCATTGTTTCTCAACTATAAATAGGCCCTCGAGCCTCATTGTAACAAAGTTCGGAACAGTTCAGAGGCATGTAGCCGACACATCTCTTCTCAGAGATAAGCTACCATCGCCCTAGCTGGGTCATTTCTATTTGTAAGCATATTTCAGTATTCTCCATTAGTGAAATGAAGTATTATTTCCGCTGCATCTCTGTTTTTTATGGTTATCGCATCTCTGTATTTATGGTTATCTCTGTAATCTATTGCGTTCCTGCTTAAATCCGGATCAGTGGTATCAGAGCGGTCTGCTTTTTCTCTGTTTTTCTTTGCATGTCCCCGACGAGGTCGGGATATAAGGAGTTAGGGCTTGAGCTGGTCGAACCCTTGCAAGACCAGCTTCGCAAATCTCGACGGCCTCCCATGGCGGATAACAAGAAAGACGAGGGAGCAGGAGATCCCATCAAAATCTTGCTCGAAGAAGCCCTCGAGCGGCAAAGGAACGCGATGATGGATAGTTTTGTGCAGATCCTTCAGCGGCTACCCAGAGGCGACGCATCGGCTTCCAACAGCTACTCTGGAAACGCCACACCGTTTAAGGTACAAGTTAATTTTGAAATCCCCATCTTCGAGGGTCAAATAGACGCAGATGCCGTAGATAAATGGTTAAATCTGCTAGATGGGTATTTTTCTGTTCACGAATTTTCAAGTCGGGAGAAGATTGTTTTCGCTCTTCTCAAAGCAGCCCCCCACGTCAAGGACTGGTGGGAAACCTATTGCGAGCAGAAGGATGAAAGTACAGGCTCACTATTTTCAACCGCACCCACTTGGAATGACTTTCGGGATGCCATCAAAGAGCAGTACTACCCCGTCGGAAGCTATGAGGACAAATACATCAAATGGACCACACTGCGGCAGGGACGAGACCAAGATGTGTCGGAGTTCACAAACATTTTTCATACCCTTCGCACACAGTTGGGTATCAAAGATTCTGAGCTGCATCTGGTACTCAAATACCGCGGCTGCCTACACAGATACATCCAGGAAGAGATGGAGTTCTTGAACATCTCCTCACTCGGCACAACATACCGATACGCTGTCAAAATCGAGCAAAAGTTCAAACAGAAGAAGCGAGACTTTGGATCTGCAAATCCAAAGCCCAAAGGACAAAGCCAAGGCGGGGTGACCCAAGACAACCCGTCGAAGCCGCAAGAAAAGAACAACACCACGAAGCCGAAGAAGGACACAGGAAAGTGGTGTGAGTTCCACAAGAGTCCCACTCATAACACAAGTGAGTGTCGGACCAAGCAGTCGCTGGTGGCCGAGTTGAAGGCTTCTGAATCAGATGCATGTTCCGACTCTGAGTCAGAACCTGACAAGGGGAATGACAAAGGGAAGCAGATTATTGATGCGGATCCCAGCGCCACTGTTGCTACTGCCAAGATCCAGAAAAATGAGCCCGAAGATCCAGAGGAGGGGAACGTCTTTTCCACTCACAGATGTGGGTGAAGGGTTCGCCGCTGAAATTCATTGTCGACAGTGGCAGCCAAAAGAACCTCATTTCAGCAGAGGTCGTGAAGCAGTTGGGCCTACCAACTACACCACACCCACAGCCGTACAGTATCGGTTGGCTCCACGAAGGACGAGATCTCAAAGTTCGCCAGCAGTGCCGCCTTCCCTACAGCATCAAGCCCTTCACAGACGAGGTATTGTGTGATGTTACAACTCTGGATGTTTGTGATGTACTATTAGGCCAGCCATACTTGTGGAGGCGACATGCTGTGTATGAGTCAAGGCCTCGCGCTGTCATCATTTCTTTGGATAATTCATTATACAGGATACCGGAGGTAGCCCCACCTACCGCCACCTCTTTGATCACTGCTAAGAAAGGCAGCAAGCTCATCTCACAGACTAGGAAATTTATTTTCTGTCTGGTTCGCTCCCAAAGTAAGGGGAAGACCGTTGCTACATCCATGACCCCCGCGAAGGGTTCCTCCACACAGCAGCAGCAACAGAGGGATACAGTCATGACAGAACACAGGAACAACTTCTTGTTACCCGGAGGGGTACCACACAAGTTTCAGGTGGGCGACAAAGTTTGGTTACATCTGCAGAGGGAGCGCCTTACCAGAACCCATCAGAAACTCAGACCACTTCGACATGGTCCTTACACCATTACCAAGGCTATGGGAGACAATGCATTTGAGCTCAACATTCCCCCATTCCTTGGCCTGCACCCAGTGTTCAATGTGGACCGCCTTCGGCCATACTTTCCACCATTGCTAGATACATCCGACATTGCAGAACAGCTCACCCCCACAGAATTAAATCCAGATTGCATGGAACAAGCTGCAACTGATCGAATCATGGACACACAGATCAAGAATACTCGCCAACAGAATATTCAACTGTATCGAGTTGTCAAAGCAGGCCAACTCCTTCACAATGGCAAGTGGCTCACCAGGGACCAAGTTCAGCAAAAGTTTCCCCATCTCATGGAGGAACTCAACGCAATGGGGACCATTGCTTCCTAAGGGGGGAGGAATGATCCAGGTGGATAGTGGTGGCCACCTGCCAAGTCCACCTAGACCCCCACCATTGTCCCTCTTGACATTTTCAGTTTCCTTAATTATAGCACAATTTACTATTTTTAGCAGTTTTCGGGTCCTAAACTTCAGGAGCCGTTTTGAGGCCCTAAACGATGTTTTTTGGGAAATCCCGCTGCTGCGATTTTTTAGATAAAAAATCATTGTTTGCGTTATAGTCCTCAGAAAGATCTTTTCAACGGGCTATCATGCGCGTAAAACGGAGATCGTATGCCAAAGTTACGACCCCGGGAAGTTGATGTACCAATTTACCCAAACGGGGCCCATAGTTTGGCGTTTTCATCTTCTAGGGTTAGGTTTTGGAATGTGAAGGGTTTTCCATTGTTTCTCAACTATAAATAGGCCCTCGAGCCTCATTGTAACAAAGTTCGGAACAGTTCAGAGGCATGTAGCCGACACATCTCTTCTCAGAGATAAGCTACCATCGCCCTAGCTGGGTCATTTCTATTTGTAAGCATATTTCAGTATTCTCCATTAGTGAAATGAAGTATTATTTCCGCTGCATCTCTGTTTTTTATGGTTATCGCATCTCTGTATTTATGGTTATCTCTGTAATCTATTGCGTTCCTGCTTAAATCCGGATCAGTGGTATCAGAGCGGTCTGCTTTTTCTCTGTTTTTCTTTGCATGTCCCCGACGAGGTCGGGATATAAGGAGTTAGGGCTTGAGCTGGTCGAACCCTTGCAAGACCAGCTTCGCAAATCTCGACGGCCTCCCATGGCGGATAACAAGAAAGACGAGGGAGCGGGAGATCCCATCAAAATCTTGCTCGAAGAAGCCCTCGAGCGGCAAAGGAACGCGATGATGGATAGTTTTGCGCAGATCCTTCAGCGGCTACCCAGAGGCGACGCATCGGCTTCCAACAGCTACTCTGGAAACGCCACACCGTTTAAGGTACAAGTTAATTTTGAAATCCCCATCTTCGAGGGTCAAATAGACGCAGATGCCGTAGATAAATGGTTAAATCTGCTAGATGGGTATTTTTCTGTTCACGAATTTTCAAGTCGGGAGAAGATTGTTTTCGCTCTTCTCAAAGCAGCCCCCACGTCAAGGACTGGTGGGAAACCTATTGCGAGCAGAAGGATGAAAGTACAGGCTCACTATTTTCAACCGCACCCACTTGGAATGACTTTCGGGATGCCATCAAAGAGCAGTACTACCCCGTCGGAAGCTATGAGGACAAATACATCAAATGGACCACACTGCGGCAGGGACGAGACCAAGATGTGTCGGAGTTCACAAACATTTTTCATACCCTTCGCACACAGTTGGGTATCAAAGATTCTGAGCTGCATCTGGTACTCAAATACCGCGGCTGCCTACACAGATACATCCAGGAAGAGATGGAGTTCTTGAACATCTCCTCACTCGGCACAACATACCGATACGCTGTCAAAATCGAGCAAAAGTTCAAACAGAAGAAGCGAGACTTTGGATCTGCAAATCCAAAGCCCAAAGGACAAAGCCAAGGCGGGGTGACCCAAGACAACCCGTCGAAGCCGCAAGAAAAGAACAACACCACGAAGCCGAAGAAGGACACAGGAAAGTGGTGTGAGTTCCACAAGAGTCCCACTCATAACACAAGTGAGTGTCGGACCAAGCAGTCGCTGGTGGCCGAGTTGAAGGCTTCTGAATCAGATGCATGTTCCGACTCTGAGTCAGAACCTGACAAGGGGAATGACAAAGGGAAGCAGATTATTGATGCGGATCCCAGCGCCACTGTTGCTACTGCCAAGATCCAGAAAAATGAGCCCGAAGATCCAGAGGAGGGGGAACGTCTTTTCCACTCACAGATGTGGGTGAAGGGTTCGCCGCTGAAATTCATTGTCGACAGTGGCAGCCAAAAGAACCTCATTTCAGCAGAGGTCGTGAAGCAGTTGGGCCTACCAACTACACCACACCCACAGCCGTACAGTATCGGTTGGCTCCACGAAGGACGAGATCTCAAAGTTCGCCAGCAGTGCCGCCTTCCCTACAGCATCAAGCCCTTCACAGACGAGGTATTGTGTGATGTTACAACTCTGGATGTTTGTGATGTACTATTAGGCCAGCCATACTTGTGGAGGCGACATGCTGTGTATGAGTCAAGGCCTCGCGCTGTCATCATTTCTTTGGATAATTCATTATACAGGATACCGGAGGTAGCCCCACCTACCGCCACCTCTTTGATCACTGCTAAGAAAGGCAGCAAGCTCATCTCACAGACTAGGAAATTTATTTTCTGTCTGGTTCGCTCCCAAAGTAAGGGGAAGACCGTTGCTACATCCATGACCCCCGCGAAGGGTTCCTCCACACAGCAGCAGCAACAGAGGGATACAGTCATGACAGAACACAGGAACAACTTCTTGTTACCCGGAGGGGTACCACACAAGTTTCAGGTGGGCGACAAAGTTTGGTTACATCTGCAGAGGGAGCGCCTTACCAGAACCCATCAGAAACTCAGACCACTTCGACATGGTCCTTACACCATTACCAAGGCTATGGGAGACAATGCATTTGAGCTCAACATTCCCCCATTCCTTGGCCTGCACCCAGTGTTCAATGTGGACCGCCTTCGGCCATACTTTCCACCATTGCTAGATACATCCGACATTGCAGAACAGCTCACCCCCACAGAATTAAATCCAGATTGCATGGAACAAGCTGCAACTGATCGAATCATGGACACACAGATCAAGAATACTCGCCAACAGAATATTCAACTGTATCGAGTTGTCAAAGCAGGCCAACTCCTTCACAATGGCAAGTGGCTCACCAGGGACCAAGTTCAGCAAAAGTTTCCCCATCTCATGGAGGAACTCAACGCAATGGGGACCATTGCTTCCTAAGGGGGGAGGAATGATCCAGGTGGATAGTGGTGGCCACCTGCCAAGTCCACCTAGACCCCCACCATTGTCCCTCTTGACATTTTCAGTTTCCTTAATTATAGCACAATTTACTATTTTTAGCAGTTTTCGGGTCCTAAACTTCAGGAGCCGTTTTGAGGCCCTAAACGATGTTTTTTGGGAAATCCCGCTTCCTGCAATTTTTTAGGTAAAAAATCATTGTTTGCGTTATAGTCCTCAGAAAGATCTTTTCAACGGGCTATCATGCGCGTAAAACGGAGATCGTATGCCAAAGTTACGACCCCGGGAAGTTGATGTACCAATTTACCCAAACGGGGCCCATAGTTTGGCGTTTTCATCTTCTAGGGTTAGGTTTTGGAATGTGAAGGGTTTTCCATTGTTTCTCAACTATAAATAGGCCCTCGAGCCTCATTGTAACAAAGTTCGGAACAGTTCAGAGGCATGTAGCCGACACATCTCTTCTCAGAGATAAGCTACCATCGCCCTAGCTGGGTCATTTCTATTTGTAAGCATATTTCAGTATTCTCCATTAGTGAAATGAAGTATTATTTCCGCTGCATCTCTGTTTTTTTATGGTTATCGCATCTCTGTATTTATGGTTATCTCTGTAATCTATTGCGTTCCTGCTTAAATCCGGATCAGTGGTATCAGAGCGGTCTGCTTTTTCTCTGTTTTTCTTTGCATGTCCCCGACGAGGTCGGGATATAAGGAGTTAGGGCTTGAGCTGGTCGAACCCTTGCAAGACCAGCTTCGCAAATCTCGACGGCCTCCCATGGCGGATAACAAGAAAGACGAGGGGCGGGAGATCCATCAAAATCTTGCTCGAAGAAGCCCTCGAGCGGCAAAGGAACGCGATGATGGATAGTTTTGCGCAGATCCTTCAGCGGCTACCCAGAGGCGACGCATCGGCTTCCAACAGCTACTCTGGAAACGCCACACCGTTTAAGGTACAAGTTAATTTTGAAATCCCCATCTTCGAGGGTCAAATAGACGCAGATGCCGTAGATAAATGGTTAAATCTGCTAGATGGGTATTTTTCTGTTCACGAATTTTCAAGTCGGGAGAAGATTGTTTTCGCTCTTCTCAAAGCAGCCCCCCACGTCAAGGACTGGTGGGAAACCTATTGCGAGCAGAAGGATGAAAGTACAGGCTCACTATTTTCAACCGCACCCACTTGGAATGACTTTCGGGATGCCATCAAAGAGCAGTACTACCCCGTCGGAAGCTATGAGGACAAATACATCAAATGGACCACACTGCGGCAGGGACGAGACCAAGATGTGTCGGAGTTCACAAACATTTTTCATACCCTTCGCACACAGTTGGGTATCAAAGATTCTGAGCTGCATCTGGTACTCAAATACCGCGGCTGCCTACACAGATACATCCAGGAAGAGATGGAGTTCTTGAACATCTCCTCACTCGGCACAACATACCGATACGCTGTCAAAATCGAGCAAAAGTTCAAACAGAAGAAGCGAGACTTTGGATCTGCAAATCCAAAGCCCAAAGGACAAAGCCAAGGCGGGGTGA
The DNA here is from genome assembly GCA_031772625.1 of Pinus tabuliformis. Classification (NCBI taxonomy): domain Eukaryota; kingdom Viridiplantae; phylum Streptophyta; class Pinopsida; order Pinales; family Pinaceae; genus Pinus; species Pinus tabuliformis. Next base: position 1,743,501,081 of record CM062819.1, on the reverse strand, counting down.
CCCAAGACAACCCGTCGAAGCCGCAAGAAAAGAACAACACCACGAAGCCGAAGAAGGACACAGGAAAGTGGTGTGAGTTCCACAAGAGTCCCACTCATAACACAAGTGAGTGTCGGACCAAGCAGTCGCTGGTGGCCGAGTTGAAGGCTTCTGAATCAGATGCATGTTCCGACTCTGAGTCAGAACCTGACAAGGGGAATGACAAAGGGAAGCAGATTATTGATGCGGATCCCAGCGCCACTGTTGCTACTGCCAAGATCCAGAAAAATGAGCCCGAAGATCCAGAGGAGGGGGAACGTCTTTTCCACTCACAGATGTGGGTGAAGGGTTCGCCGCTGAAATTCATTGTCGACAGTGGCAGCCAAAAGAACCTCATTTCAGCAGAGGTCGTGAAGCAGTTGGGCCTACCAACTACACCACACCCACAGCCGTACAGTATCGGTTGGCTCCACGAAGGACGAGATCTCAAAGTTCGCCAGCAGTGCCGCCTTCCCTACAGCATCAAGCCCTTCACAGACGAGGTATTGTGTGATGTTACAACTCTGGATGTTTGTGATGTACTATTAGGCCAGCCATACTTGTGGAGGCGACATGCTGTGTATGAGTCAAGGCCTCGCGCTGTCATCATTTCTTTGGATAATTCATTATACAGGATACCGAGGTAGCCCCACCTACCGCCACCTCTTTGATCACTGCTAAGAAAGGCAGCAAGCTCATCTCACAGACTAGGAAATTTATTTTCTGTCTGGTTCGCTCCCAAAGTAAGGGGAAGACCGTTGCTACATCCATGACCCCCGCGAAGGGTTCCTCCACACAGCAGCAGCAACAGAGGGATACAGTCATGACAGAACACAGGAACAACTTCTTGTTACCCGGAGGGGTACCACACAAGTTTCAGGTGGGCGACAAAGTTTGGTTACATCTGCAGAGGGAGCGCCTTACCAGAACCCATCAGAAACTCAGACCACTTCGACATGGTCCTTACACCATTACCAAGGCTATGGGAGACAATGCATTTGAGCTCAACATTCCCCCATTCCTTGGCCTGCACCCAGTGTTCAATGTGGACCGCCTTCGCCATACTTTCCACCATTGCTAGATACATCCGACATTGCAGAACAGCTCACCCCCACAGAATTAAATCCAGATTGCATGGAACAAGCTGCAACTGATCGAATCATGGACACACAGATCAAGAATACTCGCCAACAGAATATTCAACTGTATCGAGTTGTCAAAGCAGGCCAACTCCTTCACAATGGCAAGTGGCTCACCAGGGACCAAGTTCAGCAAAAGTTTCCCCATCTCATGGAGGAACTCAACGCAATGGGGACCATTGCTTCCTAAGGGGGGAGGAATGATCCAGGTGGATAGTGGTGGCCACCTGCCAAGTCCACCTAGACCCCCACCATTGTCCCTCTTGACATTTTCAGTTTCCTTAATTATAGCACAATTTACTATTTTTAGCAGTTTTCGGGTCCTAAACTTCAGGAGCCGTTTTGAGGCCCTAAACGATGTTTTTTGGGAAATCCCGCTCCTGCGATTTTTTAGGTAAAAAATCATTGTTTGCGTTATAGTCCTCAGAAAGATCTTTTCAACGGGCTATCATGCGCGTAAAACGGAGATCGTATGCCAAAGTTACGACCCCGGGAAGTTGATGTACCAATTTACCCAAACGGGGCCCATAGTTTGGCGTTTTCATCTTCTAGGGTTAGGTTTTGGAATGTGAAGGGTTTTCCATTGTTTCTCAACTATAAATAGGCCCTCGAGCCTCATTGTAACAAAGTTCGGAACAGTTCAGAGGCATGTAGCCGACACATCTCTTCTCAGAGATAAGCTACCATCGCCCTAGCTGGGTCATTTCTATTTGTAAGCATATTTCAGTATTCTCCATTAGTGAAATGAAGTATTATTTCCGCTGCATCTCTGTTTTTATGGTTATCGCATCTCTGTATTTATGGTTATCTCTGTAATCTATTGCGTTCCTGCTTAAATCCGGATCAGTGGTATCAGAGCGGTCTGCTTTTTCTCTGTTTTTCTTTGCATGTCCCCGACGAGGTCGGGATATAAGGAGTTAGGGCTTGAGCTGGTCGAACCCTTGCAAGACCAGCTTCGCAAATCTCGACGGCCTCCCATGGCGGATAACAAGAAAGACGAGGGAGGCAGGAGATCCCATCAAAATCTTGCTCGAAGAAGCCCTCGAGCGGCAAAGGAACGCGATGATGGATAGTTTTGCGCAGATCCTTCAGCGGCTACCCAGAGGCGACGCATCGGCTTCCAACAGCTACTCTGGAAACGCCACACCGTTTAAGGTACAAGTTAATTTTGAAATCCCCATCTTCGAGGGTCAAATAGACGCAGATGCCGTAGATAAATGGTTAAATCTGCTAGATGGGTATTTTTCTGTTCACGAATTTTCAAGTCGGGAGAAGATTGTTTTCGCTCTTCTCAAAGCAGCCCCCCACGTCAAGGACTGGTGGGAAACCTATTGCGAGCAGAAGGATGAAAGTACAGGCTCACTATTTTCAACCGCACCCACTTGGAATGACTTTCGGGATGCCATCAAAGAGCAGTACTACCCCGTCGGAAGCTATGAGGACAAATACATCAAATGGACCACACTGCGGCAGGGACGAGACCAAGATGTGTCGGAGTTCACAAACATTTTTCATACCCTTCGCACACAGTTGGGTATCAAAGATTCTGAGCTGCATCTGGTACTCAAATACCGCGGCTGCCTACACAGATACATCCAGGAAGAGATGGAGTTCTTGAACATCTCCTCACTCGGCACAACATACCGATACGCTGTCAAAATCGAGCAAAAGTTCAAACAGAAGAAGCGAGACTTTGGATCTGCAAATCCAAAGCCCAAAGGACAAAGCCAAGGCGGGGTGACCCAAGACAACCCGTCGAAGCCGCAAGAAAAGAACAACACCACGAAGCCGAAGAAGGACACAGGAAAGTGGTGTGAGTTCCACAAGAGTCCCACTCATAACACAAGTGAGTGTCGGACCAAGCAGTCGCTGGTGGCCGAGTTGAAGGCTTCTGAATCAGATGCATGTTCCGACTCTGAGTCAGAACCTGACAAGGGGAATGACAAAGGGAAGCAGATTATTGATGCGGATCCCAGCGCCACTGTTGCTACTGCCAAGATCCAGAAAAATGAGCCCGAAGATCCAGAGGAGGGGGAACGTCTTTTCCACTCACAGATGTGGGTGAAGGGTTCGCCGCTGAAATTCATTGTCGACAGTGGCAGCCAAAAGAACCTCATTTCAGCAGAGGTCGTGAAGCAGTTGGGCCTACCAACTACACCACACCCACAGCCGTACAGTATCGGTTGGCTCCACGAAGGACGAGATCTCAAAGTTCGCCAGCAGTGCCGCCTTCCCTACAGCATCAAGCCCTTCACAGACGAGGTATTGTGTGATGTTACAACTCTGGATGTTTGTGATGTACTATTAGGCCAGCCATACTTGTGGAGGCGACATGCTGTGTATGAGTCAAGGCCTCGCGCTGTCATCATTTCTTTGGATAATTCATTATACAGGATACCGGAGGTAGCCCCACCTACCGCCACCTCTTTGATCACTGCTAAGAAAGGCAGCAAGCTCATCTCACAGACTAGGAAATTTATTTTCTGTCTGGTTCGCTCCCAAAGTAAGGGGAAGACCGTTGCTACATCCATGACCCCCGCGAAGGGTTCCTCCACACAGCAGCAGCAACAGAGGGATACAGTCATGACAGAACACAGGAACAACTTCTTGTTACCCGGAGGGGTACCACACAAGTTTCAGGTGGGCGACAAAGTTTGGTTACATCTGCAGAGGGAGCGCCTTACCAGAACCCATCAGAAACTCAGACCACTTCGACATGGTCCTTACACCATTACCAAGGCTATGGGAGACAATGCATTTGAGCTCAACATTCCCCATTCCTTGGCCTGCACCCAGTGTTCAATGTGGACCGCCTTCGGCCATACTTTCCACCATTGCTAGATACATCCGACATTGCAGAACAGCTCACCCCCACAGAATTAAATCCAGATTGCATGGAACAAGCTGCAACTGATCGAATCATGGACACACAGATCAAGAATACTCGCCAACAGAATATTCAACTGTATCGAGTTGTCAAAGCAGGCCAACTCCTTCACAATGGCAAGTGGCTCACCAGGGACCAAGTTCAGCAAAAGTTTCCCCATCTCATGGAGGAACTCAACGCAATGGGGACCATTGCTTCCTAAGGGGGGAGGAATGATCCAGGTGGATATTGGTGGCCACCTGCCAAGTCCACCTAGACCCCCACCATTGTCCCTCTTGACATTTTCAGTTTCCTTAATATAGCACAATTTACTATTTTTAGCAGTTTCGGGTCCTAAACTTCAGGAGCCGTTTTGAGGCCCTAAACGATGTTTTTTGGGAAATCCCGCTCCCTGCGATTTTTTAGGTAAAAAATCATTGTTTGCGTTATAGTCCTCAGAAAGATCTTTTCAACGGGCTATCATGCGCGTAAAACGGAGATCGTATGCCAAAGTTACGACCCCGGGAAGTTGATGTACCAATTTACCCAAACGGGGCCCATAGTTTGGCGTTTTCATCTTCTAGGGTTAGGTTTTGGAATGTGAAGGGTTTTCCATTGTTTCTCAACTATAAATAGGCCCTCGAGCCTCATTGTAACACAGTTCGAAACAGTTCAGAGGCATGTAGCCGACACATCTCTTCTCAGAGATAAGCTACCATCGCCCTAGCTGGGTTATTTCTATTTGTAAGCATATTTCAGTATTCTCCATTAATGAAATGAAGTATTATTTCCGCTGCATCTCTGTTTTTTTTATGGTTATCGCATCTCTGTATTTATGGTTATCTCTGTAATCTATTGCGTTCCTGCTTAAATCCGGATCAGTGGTATCAGAGCGGTCTGCTTTTTCTCTGTTTTTCTTTGCATGTCCCCAACGAGGTCGGGATATAAGGAGTTAGGGCTTGAACTGGTCGAACCTTTGCAAGACCAGCCTCGCAAATCTCGACGGCCTCCCATGGCGGATGAGAAGAAAGACGAGGGGCAGGAGATCCTATCAAAATCTTGCTCGAAGAAGCGCTCGAGCGGCAAAGGAACGCGATGATGGATAGCTTTGCGCAGATCCTTCAGCGGCTACCCAGAGGCGACGCATCGGCTTCCAACAGCTACTCTGGAAACGCCACACCGTTTAAGGTACAAGTTAATTTTGAAATCCCCATCTTCGAGGGTCAAATAGACGCAGATGCCGTAGATAAATGGTTAAATCTGCTAGATGGGTATTTTTCTGTTCACGAATTTTCAAGTCGGGAGAAGATTGTTTTCGCTCTTCTCAAAGCAGCCCCCCACGTCAAGGACTGGTGGGAAACCTATTGCGAGCAGAAGGATGAAAGTACAGGCTCACTATTTTCAACCGCACCCACTTGGAATGACTTTCGGGATGCCATCAAAGAGCAGTACTACCCCGTCGGAAGCTATGAGGACAAATACATCAAATGGACCACACTGCGGCAGGGACGAGACCAAGATGTGTCGGAGTTCACAAACATTTTTCATACCCTTCGCACACAGTTGGGTATCAAAGATTCTGAGCTGCATCTGGTACTCAAATACCGCGGCTGCCTACACAGATACATCCAGGAAGAGATGGAGTTCTTGAACATCTCCTCACTCGGCACAGCATACCGATACGCTGTCAAAATCGAGCAAAAGTTCAAACAGAAGAAGCGAGACTTTGGATCTGCAAATCCAAAGCCCAAAGGACAAAGCCAAGGCGGGGTGACCCAAGACAACCCGTCGAAGCCGCAAGAAAAGAACAACACCACGAAGCCGAAGAAGGACACAGGAAAGTGGTGTGAGTTCCACAAGAGTCCCACTCATAACACAAGTGAGTGTCGGACCAAGCAGTCGCTGGTGGCCGAGTTGAAGGCTTCTGAATCAGATGCATGTTCCGACTCTGAGTCAGAACCTGACAAGGGGAATGACAAAGGGAAGCAGATTATTGATGCGGATCCCAGCGCCACTGTTGCTACTGCCAAGATCCAGAAAAATGAGCCCGAAGATCCAGAGGAGGGGGAACGTCTTTTCCACTCACAGATGTGGGTGAAGGGTTCGCCGCTGAAATTCATTGTCGACAGTGGCAGCCAAAAGAACCTCATTTCAGCAGAGGTCGTGAAGCAGTTGGGCCTACCAACTACACCACACCCACAGCCGTACAGTATCGGTTGGCTCCACGAAGGACGAGATCTCAAAGTTCGCCAGCAGTGCCGCCTTCCCTACAGCATCAAGCCCTTCACAGACGAGGTATTGTGTGATGTTACAACTCTGGATGTTTGTGATGTACTATTAGGCCAGCCATACTTGTGGAGGCGACATGCTGTGTATGAGTCAAGGCCTCGCGCTGTCATCATTTCTTTGGATAATTCATTATACAGGATACCGGAGGTAGCCCCACCTACCGCCACCTCTTTGATCACTGCTAAGAAAGGCAGCAAGCTCATCTCACAGACTAGGAAATTTATTTTCTGTCTGGTTCGCTCCCAAAGTAAGGGAAGATCGTTGCTACATCCATGACCCCCGCGAAGGGTTCCTCCACACAGCAGCAGCAACAGAGGGATACAGTCATGACAGAACACAGGAACAACTTCTCGTTACCCGGAGGGGTACCACACAAGTTTCAGGTGGGCGACAAAGTTTGGTTACATCTGCAGAGGGAGCGCCTTACCAGAACCCATCAGAAACTCAGACCACTTCGACATGGTCCTTACACCATTACCAAGGCTATGGGAGACAATGCATTTGAGCTCAACATTCCCCCATTCCTTGGCCTGCACCCAGTGTTCAATGTGGACCGCCTTCGGCCATACTTTCCACCATTGCTAGATACATCCGACATTGCAGAACAGCTCACCCCCACAGAATTAAATCCAGATTGCATGGAACAAGCTGCAACTGATCGAATCATGGACACACAGATCAAGAATACTCGCCAACAGAATATTCAACTGTATCGAGTTGTCAAAGCAGGCCAACTCCTTCACAATGGCAAGTGGCTCACCAGGGACCAAGTTCAGCAAAAGTTTCCCCATCTCATGGAGGAACTCAACGCAATGGGGACCATTGCTTCCTAAGGGGGGAGGAATGATCCAGGTGGATATTGGTGGCCACCTGCCAAGTCCACCTAGACCCCCACCATTGTCCCTCTTGACATTTTCAGTTTCCTTAATTATAGCACAATTTACTATTTTTAGCAGTTTTCGGGTCCTAAACTTCAGGAGCCGTTTTGAGGCCCTAAACGATGTTTTTTGGGAAATCCCGCTCCTGCGATTTTTTAGGTAAAAAATCGTTGTTTGCGTTATAGTCCTCAGAAAGATCTTTTCAACGGGCTATCATGCGCGTAAAACGGAGATCGTATGCCAAAGTTACGACCCCGGGAAGTTGATGTACCAATTTACCCAAACGGGGCCCATAGTTTGGCGTTTTCATCTTCTAGGGTTAGGTTTTGGAATGTGAAGGGTTTTCCATTGTTTCTCAACTATAAATAGGCCCTCGAGCCTCATTGTAACACAGTTCGGAACAGTTCAGAGGCATGTAGCCGACACATCTCTTCTCAGAGATAAGCTACCATCGCCCTAGCTGGGTTATTTCTATTTGTAAGCATATTTCAGTATTCTCCATTAATGAAATGAAGTATTATTTCCGCGGCATCTCTGTTTTTAATGTTATCGCATCTCTGTATTTATGGTTATCTCTGTAATCTATGCGTTTTCCTGCTTAAATCCGGATCAGTGGTATCAGAGCGGTCTGCTTTTTCTCTGTTTTTCTTTGCATGTCCCCAACGAGGTCGGGATATAAGGAGTTAGGGCTTGAACTGGTCGAACCTTTGCAAGACCAACTTCGCAAATCTCGACGGCCTCCCATGGCGGATGAGAAGAAAGACGAGGGGGCAGGAGATCCTATCAAAATCTTGCTCGAAGAAGCGCTCGAGCGGCAAAGGAACGCGATGATGGATAGCTTTGCGCAGATCCTTCAGCGGCTACCCAGAGGCGACGCATCGGCTTCCAACAGCTACTCTGGAAACGCCACAACCGTTTAAGGTACAAGTTAATTTTGAAATCCCCATCTTCGAGGGTCAAATAGACGCAGATGCCGTAGATAAATGGTTAAATCTGCTAGATGGGTATTTTTCTGTTCACGAATTTTCAAGTCGGGAGAAGATTGTTTTCGCTCTTCTCAAAGCAGCCCCCCACGTCAAGGACTGGTGGGAAACCTATTGCGAGCAGAAGGATGAAAGTACAGGCTCACTATTTTCAACCGCACCCACTTGGAATGACTTTCGGGATGCCATCAAAGAGCAGTACTACCCCGTCGGAAGCTATGAGGACAAATACATCAAATGGACCACACTGCGGCAGGGACGAGACCAAGATGTGTCGGAGTTCACAAACATTTTTCATACCCTTCGCACACAGTTGGGTATCAAAGATTCTGAGCTGCATCTGGTACTCAAATACCGCGGCTGCCTACACAGATACATCCAGGAAGAGATGGAGTTCTTGAACATCTCCTCACTCGGCACAGCATACCGATACACTGTCAAAATCGAGCAAAAGTTCAAACAGAAGAAGCGAGACTTTGGATCTGCAAATCCAAAGCCCAAAGGACAAAGCCAAGGCGGGGTGACCCAAGACAACCCGTCGAAGCCGCAAGAAAAGAACAACACCACGAAGCCGAAGAAGGACACAGGAAAGTGGTGTGAGTTCCACAAGAGTCCCACTCATAACACAAGTGAGTGTCGGACCAAGCAGTCGCTGGTGGCCGAGTTGAAGGCTTCTGAATCAGATGCATGTTCCGACTCTGAGTCAGAACCTGACAAGGGAATGACAAAGGGGAAGCAGATTATTGATGCGGATCCCAGCGCCACTGTTGCAACTGCCAAGATCCAGAAGAATGAGCCCGAAGATCCAGAGGAGGGGGAACGTCTTTCCACTCAC